>JAFBJZ010000956.1:0-100000 GCA_016785225.1 Psettodes erumei | reverse complement strand
TGAAAAATGAGAACGAGAGAGCGGCGGGTCACCAATAAAGCAGAGGGGGGAAAAAAAGAGAGAGAAAAGAAAAGAAGGAAGAAAAGATTGGGTCTTGGCAGGAGAAAGCGAGGCATTGTCCTGAGAGCTCTTCATCCAGCTTCCCTCTCCACTCTCCCACTGCCATTTCACTGATTTAATTCTCCAAAATGGAGTCTCTCTCTCTCTCTCTCTGGCTCTTTCTCTCTCTCCTTCGGACCGAGTCTGGCTTTTTTTTTTTTTTTAATGTTTTTTTTTTTTTTCCTGGGCTGTCACGTTTGAAACGCTCTCCTCAGCCTCTTCCGCCGTAAATCTCTTTAACGGCGGGGCATTAAAGGAAACGGCGTAAATTCAAAAACAGCGCAACAAGCAGCGGCGGAGTCCGACGAAGACGTCTGGCGAAGACGTCCGACTGCATAGTCCGACGAAGGGAGGGGGGGGCCGTGAGCTAACGCTAACGGGCGCGGCGGCTCAGGTCCGACGGACGGCCAGTGTCCAACGAGGTCGCCAGGTATCGGCTGCGAGGCCGCGAAGGTAAAACAAAGAAAACCAGGTCCTGGTGGAGGTACATGATCCTGTACCGAAGGAGGAAGAGGAGGTGGAGGAGGAGGAGGAGGAGGAGGAGGAGGGTCGTCCTTTAACCTTCACCACCTAGTTTCACAGCAAACTTTAGCGTCGAGCTTGGCATCAGAAAATGCTCGTGTTAGTGCTTCCTTTAACTATTATCTTCGTTTAAAAGTGGGGGCAGATTAGATTAGAAATTGCTGATGTCGGTGCAGTCGAGGAAGGCAGTAAAAAAAAAAAAAAAAGACCTGCTGGAACAGTGTTTTACAGCTTCATTTAGGCCCGGAGTGAAGCAACAAACCCTTGAGCACCGGGGTTTAACGTTCTGCAGGTCAGGACCGGTTCAACCCAAAGTCCCCGTCAGGAGGACTTGTTCGATCCTCTCGCGATTCGCCCGTTTCAAGTCATTGCCGGGAAGAAAAAAAAAGAGATTTAACCACCGACTAAACCTCCAGAACCATCAAACAGTCAGTCAGAACCGCGTGAGAATGAAAAGGCCGGAGCCACTTTACTCGGCTCTGATTCATTTCTTTATTCAGCCCGACACCTTGGAGCAGGTGAAATCCCCCTCTCGCTCTCTCTCGTGTGGAGCTGCTGTGTTAAAACCCAGTGACAGCCCGAAGAATAGCGCAAAAAAAAAAAAAACCCGAACAGGCGAGTCTGTCATTTTGCATTTCAGTCGACAATCATAAAAAATAACATGCACTTTGCCGAATTTGAGCGAGAAATCAGACTTGGTGACAGCTGATCTCAAAAGCATCGTTCGGAGGAGCGAACACAAAAAAACGTGCGACTCTGTTGTCCGTAAAAGCTTCGAGTTGTTGTGATGTCGAGATAAAAAGTAAATTCACGGCTTCTGACGAACCTCGATAACGCATTTTGCATCACGCTCTATGCCGACGATTCCCGATTATACCTCGTATTCACGCAGGACACAAATTTACTGGAGAATTGATTTTGCGGTTCTTCGTTCTTTGGTTCCTACTTTGGTTCTGGCCCATCTTGGGTCTTCGCGCATCTATCTGCAGGCAGAATTTGTGTCAGTGTCGTGTTTAATTAGCTCGCCCCCCCCTCGAAGCGCATCATTCAGCCGATCAGACCGAACGGACCGGGGGGACGGCGGTCTCGACACATCGCCTCAGGGTTGTTCTTTCCTCTTCGGCTCCGTCAGCGCCCGAACCGCCAACGGCCTGGATCTTCTCGCTTTTCTCACGAGCGGTTATTTAACCGCGCTCCCTCGTAGTTTTCCCTCAGAGGACGACCGCTCCAGCGAAAAAGAACCTGGAAAAGAAAAGCGCGACCCGCCCGCCCGACCTCCGGCCTCCTCTCCTGAAGAGTTGGAAACTTTATCTTAACGTGCAGGAGGAAACAAAGGAGGAAGGCGCAGCAAAACACCAGCGAGCGGCGGCTGCATACAAAGCAGCTCCGGGTACATAATATAATTGTGAGGCGTCCTTGAAGGGGAAACGCACATTTCTCATTTTCAGCGCCGTTATTAGAGCCGTGAGTATTTAGATGCCGCTCGATTCCTTTCGCAGAGGAATGTGGAGGTGTTTGTCAAGTTGTTGTGTGTCTGTGGTAACAACCTCGTTTCTCATCCGTTTGGGAAAGGCCGACCGCCCCCCTGCCACCACATTTTTATTTTATTCACAAGTGACACATTCAAGCTTTTACTCAACGCTTTTTTTCATGAGATTCCAACGATTCATTCGAGGAATTTTTCTGGTTTTATTGATTAATTTTTTTCGTCCGTCCTTCTGGATAACAGCGCCGAGTTAAAGGAGGCTGTTCGTGACCGGCCTGAACCTGCACCTCAGGTCTGAATGTGCGACTGAGTCACACGTTTGAGTGTTTCTACTTTTCTGCAGTTTTTTATTCTGCTAATTTAGTTTTTTTTTTTTTTTTAGAGTTAAAATAAAAACGTTGAAAAGACACTTTTCTTTATTCGTTAGGAAATGCAAATCTCCTAACCTGTGCCGTGTCTTTCTGTGCCCGGTTCTATTCACGGAGCCGGGCCCGCGCGACCCTCCTGCACCGGATCAGAACCGGATCAGAACCGGCTCTGAACGTCAGCACCCCCGAACATTAACCCGCGCTATAATTACATACTGTACCTGCCTCGGAGCCGCCAGTACCCGGGCTTAGATTCAGCCCTGTTGTGACCCACATCAGTGACATCTGGTGGAGGAGGAGGTGGCAGGCGGGGAGGGAGGGAGGGAGGGGAGGGAGGGGAGGGAGGGAAGGTCGCAGGGAGGTGCTGATGATGTCTAACAAACGCGCCCGGCAGGAGGTAACCTCTGGAGCAGGTAGCGTGGAGGAGGCTCTAAACGAGGACGACGTCCAACTGTGTGTTTCATTATGAACAGATGCTGCCGCGATGGGAGGGAGGGGGAGGTGAGGGGAGGTGGGGGGAGGTGGTGGGGGAGGGGGGAGGAATGTAGAATTGAATAAAAGTAAAAGGGAAGGAAGAGGAAGGAGGACAGGAGGAGAACCAGTAAACTGTGGAAGGAGGAGAGGAATAAATGAGGCGAGGAGGAGGAGGAGAAAGGAGGGGAAAGGAGGAGGGAGGAGGAGGAGGGAGGAGGCGGGATCATGGAGGATAAAAGAGAGAGGAGGGAGGGAAGGAAGGAAGGAAGGAAAGAATGGAAAGTAGGGAAGGGATTAGATAAGAACTGTAATCCCTGACAACTGCAGCAGCACCCCTGACTCTGTGTGTGTGTGTGTGTGTGTGTGTGTGTACTAGTACTAGTACTCATAGTACTACTTCAGTACTATTAGAGTAATCTCGTACAGTAAAGATCCATCCAGAAATGGTTGGATATAATGTGATGTTTCGCAGGCGCACAATACTCAGGCTGAGAGTATTAGCAAGTATTAGCAAGAGGAGTATTAGACCGGAGTACTGGCAAAGTACTACAGAGTACTGGTTTGTCACTGGGTGAACTGGGTCTGACTGCAGGATCCATTGTGTCGTCATAGCGTCGGCTCGTGCTGGGCTAACGGCCCCGTGAGTCAATCCACCCGCAACTGCGGCTAGCCCGGTTAGCCAACATGGCCGCCGCTGCATGAGTCGGCAGGTTTTTGCAGCCGGCGAGCGTCCGCACGATGGCGGAAAGTTTCGAAATGAACACGTGAGTCGGTTGTGCGGATTGTGAGTCCGTAAAGTGTACAACAAACTACAGCTCGTACATAAAAGCAACAAATACTGTAATTAGCTTAGCTTCAGTGTCACATGTTAGCCTGTGAAAGTATTTTCTGTTGTTTGCTAAATTTAAAAAGAAAATCTCCTTAATATAATTTTTTATTAGTTAATGTGTGTTTTAGTTTATGCTCATTTCATAAGTTTTTTTTTCTGTGTTGCTTCCATTTCATGTTTTATCTTGAGGTAAAAATCTTTTTTTTTTTAATTACCAGGTAAAATTTAATGAACGTTACTTGGTGCAATTTTTTTTTTAATTTTTAATTTTTGTGCATTATTGTGACTCTGCAAAAAAACTGCTCCTACATTTTTGTTTTTTTTGAATTTGCTCCTTTTTTAAAAAACATTATTTTTTCTTCAGCCAGCTTTAAATTTTTGTTTTTTTTCTCTCCAAACATTTTGCATGGAATGTGTTTTTCCTGGCTGCGTTACCTGAGGTGTAAGACGTTCGTATCTATCCTCTTGTAGGTGGAGCGTCGTCGAGCACCGAGCCGGAGAGGGGGGCCGGACAAAAAAGACTGCCTTAAAACTAAAGACACAAAGACGCAACTTTTTTTTTTTTTTTTCCTCCTCCAATTTACAAAAACAGATTAAGTCCTCAACTTGTTTTTTTCCCTCTCTGCTGCAGTTCTGAGGATTTTTTTAAATTTTTTTTTTTTTCCGTGGTCGTGAACTGCTTTTTTAAATTTTTCATGTTTCACATTCTTGTCTCTGTCGAGAGGAATCGAATCACACAAAGAATAAAAAAAAATACAGATGAAAGAAAAAACATTTTTTTTGTTGGAGAAAATGTCCCGAGTAACGAGGAATTAACGGCGTCTGGTTCTTCCGGGGCCTTTTTTTTTTTTTTTTTTTCCCCCCGCACACGTTCTTGTTCGGCTTTTTTTTTTTTTGAGGTTGGATTCGTTCTTTTTTGTCGACGACGCTGCGCTGTTCTCTCTCTGTGGATGTATCTGAAGTGGACTCGACGGATTATGGGCTCTCCTCGTTTTTTTTTTTTTCCCCGCGTGAGAACTGTCCCTCCGCCTCGTTTCACCAGGGACACATTTTGTAGGCGCACCTGTTTTTTTTTTTTCCAGCCCTGGTGCCTGTAGTCAGTGTTTGACGGTCAGGGGTTCGGAGGTCGGGGTTCGGGGCAGATAATCAGCCCGCCCCCCCTCCTCTCAGCAGCCAATAGAAACTCTTGTTGTGGATACCTTTTTGACACCCCCCCCCCACACCCCAACCCATTGTCACCACTTGACCCCCCCACCTCCTGCTTGATCGGAACATTAAAGGAGCAGTCTGACATTTCGGGAAGTCCTGGTCTTTGGGGATGAACGTCTGTGCGTCCAGTGATGCGGTACCTGTTTAGCCTAGCTTAGCACAAAGACTGGAAGCGGGGGGAAACTGCTAGCACGTCAATATATGTCGGTTTCGATACTTTAGCCTGCTAGCGTAGCTACGCGACGCCGATGGAAAGTTTCGATGGAAAGCTGGTTAGCTAGCGGTTTAGCCCCTTCTTCCAGCCTTCGCTAAGCTAAACATGCTAATGTCGCTACGATATCTTACTAGCATTGATATAATAATGACTTTTATATAACTGGTACATTTAATGCAATACGTGGTATGATGATATTTAGCGCGTGAATATTCAGATCGATGATGGAGGAATGAGATCACACTCCCGTCTATCTATCTATCTATCTATCTATCTATCTATCTATCTATCTATCTATTGATCTATCGATCAATCTATCTATCTCTCTGCTGCTACTCCATATCTGACCCAAATCATCTTCCTCGTTCCTCCTCTTCCTCTCCTCAGCAAAGGTAGTAAAGTAGATCTTGTTTGTGAATCCTCTCATCGCGGTTCCGTTCGGACCCGTCCGCCCCGGTTCAGGTCCGGCGATTTCGACTGGGCCGCTCGGGTTTTAGCGTGACGTCTTAGTAGCTCCAGACGTTTTGTATGTTAAAGTGCGCCGGTGTGTGTGTGTGTGTGTTCCTCTGGACTCTGTGTACGGGGGTGTACAGCTGTGACCCGGCGTGTGCGTACGTGTCGTGATTCGCGGTGGTTCTGGTTCTGCAGGAGTCGGCGCCGCGCGGCTCCGCCTGTGAATGTAATTTGTATTCGGAGGTTTTTATTATAATAAACAAGTGCTGGGATCGGACCTGAGGCTCGTTCACTCTCTGTTGTTGTTGTTGTTGTTGTTGTTGTTGTTGTTGTTGTTTGTTGTGGTGCCCCGACGGGTCGCTCACGTCGGAGGATCAGAACCGCGGTTCTGATCCGGAGCCGGTCCAGAATCCAAGAACCGGTCGTTCTAAAAGAGAAAGAAGGTTCTAGGTATTTTTTTTTTTTTATCATGCAGGCTGCTCTGCAGAGAGACCGGAGAGTGTGTGTGTGTGTGTGTGTGTGTGAAGTTCCTGTGAAGTGTGTGTCGCAGCAAACTTTGTGAAGTTTGTGTCGACTCACTCAGGAACGCTCCTGTCATTTTCTGACTAATTTTCTTCTTCAGTGACAACTGCACACCTGGATACACACACGCACACACAGATGCACACACACACACACACACACGCACACGCACACACACTATGCTCTATATGTCAAACAGCTGTCGTTAGCTTCATGTCGCTAAATTTGTGTTGGCTGTTAAATCCAGAAATGCAGCGTGTGTGTGTGTGTGTGTTTGGTTGTATCTGTGTGTGTGTGTGGTGTTGTGTTGTGTTGTGTGTGTGCGTTTGTGTTATTTTAGTTCCTTGAGATCCACTAGTTCACAGACGACAACCAGAAACCAGGATGTGATCACTGTCTGGGCTGGAGATTGGATGGTCAGAACCATTGATCAGACCCATTGATCAGACCCCGGTTCTGCAGGTTCCTGCCTCTGACCCGTCGGGCCGGTCCACAGGAACATCAGGTCCGGTTCTGAGTGTTGCTCAGTGTTTTATTCTGAGAGGACGGATCGGTTTGTTTTTTTACCGTCAGTGCTTCACTCGCTGTTCCTTTTTTTTTTAACCTTATCTCATGTGGTAAATAGAGAGCTAAATATGTCCTGTGTGTGTGTGTGTGTGTGTGTCTGTGTGTGTCTGTGTGTGTGTGTGTCTGTGTGTGTGTGTGTGTGTGTGTGTGTGTGTGTGAACCAGTCCATACTTAGTGCCGCTGTTATATTTTAATTAAAGCCGAACGGCCGGGGCTTAATTACTGCCGTGATAAACAACACCTCTCTCTCTCTCTCTCTCTCTCTCTCACATAGACACACAAACAACACACTGTTGTCATCAAAGCAACGACAAAGCTCGCCCAGATGTAGACACACACACACACACACACACGGAGCCTGCGGTCGGTCTCGGCGGTGCAGCAGAACTGTGTTTATGGCTGTTAATGAAAACTGAGGCCGGAGTCCCAGAATCCCAACGCTAATCACCATCCAAATCTCTGGACAGGAGGGGGGGGGCACGAGGGGGGGGCACGAGAGGGGGGGGGGGGGGGGGGGGGGGGGGGGTGGGGGGGGGGGGCGAGAGAGAGAGAGAGAGAGAGAGAGAGACCACAACATGGAAGCACTTTCATGTCGGCACACGCAGAACAAGATGAAAAGAAA
Organism: Psettodes erumei; assembly: GCA_016785225.1. Lineage (NCBI taxonomy): Eukaryota > Metazoa > Chordata > Actinopteri > Pleuronectiformes > Psettodidae > Psettodes > Psettodes erumei. The sequence continues at coordinate 92,635 of JAFBJZ010000956.1, read as the reverse complement.
AGAAAATGTGGAGAAGCACCCGTCCGTCTGTGTGTGTGTGTGTGTGTGTGTGTGTGTGTGTGAGTGTGTGTGTGAGTGTGTGTGAGTGAGAGTGTGTGTGTGTGTGTGTGTGTGAGAGTCTGCGTGTTGCATCAGTGCGAAAAAACATTAACACAAAAAGTTTTCGTTACTGCAGCTGTGCAGCGTGTGTATCTTTGAGTGTGTGTGTGTGCAGTGTGTGTGTGTGTGTGTGACCACAGTAAACCTCACTCAGAGGTTTAAAGGGACATTTCCACCATCATAAGTCAGGACAGACGAGTCACGTGATCACGTCAACGCAACGCAAGCACACAAACGCACAAACGGTTTGTTTTACGTCGCACTTTGATCCCAGGCTCATCCTCTGGGGGAGGGGAACATGAGCCGCTCAACAAAATATTGTGAAAATATGACTTATTAATATGACTGACGTCCCAGCAGAAAACGATCCCAGTGTGTTGTTTGTTTATTTAAGAAAAGACAAACAAACAAAACAACAACACAAGATCGTGTCAGAAAAACAAACAACGTGATTTCTGGAGATTTGTTTTCACCGTTAAACTTCTGCTGCCCTCGTCCGACAACGCAGCCGCACTGTTACTGTCAGCGGCGAGCCAACACACACACACACACACACACGCTAACACAACACACACACACACACACACACACGCTAACACAACCCACACACACACACACACGCTAACACAGCCCACGCACGCACAAAACAAAAAAAGACAAAGACACAGAGCTTCCAAATAATTAGTGAGCCCAGAAGTCTGCAGCAGCGTCGAGCCAGCAGTTTGTGTGTCTGTGTGTGTGTGTCTGTGTGTGTGTGTGTGTGTGTGTGTGTGTGTGTCTGTGTGTGTGTGTGTGTGTTGGTCAGGACACCCCCCAATGAGGAGACAGAGGACGGACTGGTTTACAGAGAAAACCTTCCAAATCCCATTACTGCGCTGGTTAGTGGGTCTGTGTGTGAATTTACGAGCGTGTATCGCTGTGTGTCGGGGTTGTTTTTTGTTTTCTGTGAGTCCATATAAGTCTCTGTGTGTGTGTGTGTGTGTGTGTGTGTGTGTGTGTGTGTGTGTGTGTGTGTCCCGCTCTGTCCTCAGTAAACAGTGACTTCTCATTAAAGCTTTCCGCTCGGCTGCCGGCGAGTCCTGGAACCTGGATAATCCACTGCCACGCACACACACACACACACACACACACACACACACACACACACACACACAGACACACACACACACACACACACACACACACACACACACACACACACACAGCCCGCTGACTTCAAGCTCTCGTATCAGCTCAACAGTCACCTGGAGAGAAAAGAAAGATGGGAGAGGAAGGTGTGGAGGAGATAAGGAAAGAAAGAGAGGAGGAGGAGGAGGAGGAGGAGGAGGAGGAGCAGCGGGGGGGTAAACTGAAAATGTGCAGTGTCTGAGCAATAAGAGGAGGAGGAGACCAGGATGGAGGAGAGGGAGGAGAACCTCGGGAGGAAGAGGAGGTAAAAGTAGAAACACAAGCAGTAAAGGGAGGAGGAAGAGGAGGGAGAGGAGTCGAGGGGGAGGTCAGGAGGATGAGGAGGAGCAGGACTTCAAGGAGGAGAAAGAGAGCTGGAGGAGGTGGCAGGAGAGAGGAGGAGGCGTGGGCGGGAAGGGGAAGAGGAACGGGGGGAGCAGGAGTCGGAGGGGAGGTGAAGGAGGAGCACTCGAGCGGGAGAGGACGAAGAAGAAGGGGAGGAGGTGGAGGAGGAGGAGGAGCAGCGGCAGAGGATTAAAAGAGAGGAGGAGCAGGAGGAGCAGAGCGGAGGGAGCGGGTGTGTTTGGCGGGTTAATCCTCTCCCATTAGCTGCTCCTCTGTGTGCTGTAAGGATTAGCCTGTTGTCTGAGCTCCGGTAGGTCGGTGTGTGTGTGTGTGTGTGTGTGTGTGTGTGTGTGTGTGGGAGGGGGGGTCCCGGTTGCTCCCCCCCCACCTCCTCCTCCTCCTCCTCACGGAGTGGCTGGAGGAGTCGGCGTTAGTTTGTTTGTTGGGCGCGTGGCGCTGAATGACCAATGAGGTGACGGATGAGGGAGCGTTTCCCTGGGCAACGGTTTAGAGGCCCTCCCCTCAATTAACCTCACACACACACACACACACACACACACACACATAAACACACACTCACACACACTCCAGATATAACTGATGCATTGATATGCAAGATACAAAGTCATACAGCCCATACTCACTCACTCACACACACACAGACACACACACACACACACATCAGGTCAGGATGAGGCTGCACACACAGTAACACACACACACACACACACACACACACACACACACAGCTTAGCGGAGGATGCTGTATTTACAATTCGGGTCACACAGGCAGAGATAAAAACACACCGAGGCGAACACGGGTCAGCGGTGCTGCCACTGCTTCTGATGCAGAGCACACACACACACACACACACACACACACACACACACACACACACACACACACACACACACACACACTCACACACTCTCACACACATGCTCAAACACTCACACACACTCGCACGCACAGTTTGAGGGCAAAGCGTCACTTAAGATGTTTGTAATGCTGAACACAGGGTTGGCTTAACAGTGAACGCACACACACACAGACACACACACACACACACACAGACACACACTTGGCATTCAGCGGGTGTCAGGTGTAGATCAGGACAGAAGAAGAAGAAGAACTTCCTGTCTTCATTCAGATTTGTCGACGCCTCCTCGTCTGCATCAGTCAGCGACAGACGACGTTGTGTTGTGTTGTGTTGTGTTGTGTTGTGTTGTGTTGTTGCCTCCGGTGCAAACCGCGGCTCGCGTGAACTTTGTCGTAACCGGAAGCGTTTCATTGGTTGAGTGGCTGCTGGGGGAGGGGGAGGGGGAGGGGGAGGGGGGGCGAGCCTGGGAGGCAAAACTGAGGGGGAGAAAGTGTGACGGGCTGCAAACGGCACGCAGACAGGCCGGCCTTCACGTCCCATCACATCACATCACTGTGTGTGTGTGTGTGTGTGTGTGTGTGTGTGTGTGTGTGTGTGTGTGTGTGTGTGTGTGTGTGTGTGTGTGTGTGTGTGAGTGTGTGTGTGTGTGTGTGTTTTGCTTGTGTTTTTTGGGGTTGTGTAACTAAGAGGGGAGAAAGTGTTTGGGGACATAACTGTGTGTGCACATGCGTGTGTGTGCGTGTGTGTGCGTGTGTGTGTGCGTGTGTGTCTGCGTGTGTGTGTGTGTGTGTGTGTGTGTGTGTGTGTGTGTGTGTGTGTGTGTGTGTGAAGTGCTGTCCAGCGGGGACATCTTCTTCTGCTCCAGTTGCAGCGGTCAGACACCAGCGCGGGCCTCCACGGTCCACTTCCTGTCCATTTCCTGTTGACCTCTGACCCCTGCTGACTGAGTGGAGGTCCTGAGGGGTGTGTGTGTGTGTGTGTGTGTGTGTGTGTGTGTGTGTGCCCCCGCAGCCCTCGGAGGCGGAGAAGTAAATGAAGTGAGAGCGGAGGATGCTCCGTTGACTTCATCTTCCACAAAACAAAAAATAAATATTCATATGAAATAATTTATATGATTATAATCTAATGAATATGTTAATCCCTCATGAGTCACTCTCTTTATTCATGGATTCATCTCGCTGGATAATCTGTGTGCGTGAGTGCGCGTCTTAATCCGCCGCCCAAAGTAGTCCCACGCAGAAACTGTTTCCTGCTTCTTGTTCAGTTTGGACAGGAAGACACGGAGCTGTGTGTGTGTGTGTGTGTGTGTGTGTGTGTGTGTGTGTGTGTGTGTGTGTGTGTGTGTGTGTGTGTGTGTGTGTGTGTGTGTGTGTGTGTGTGTGTGTGTGTGTGTGTGTTACCGAGACATTTTCTGCTTTTCGTCGAGGAGGACGTGACTCGACGACGAGTCGCTCCGCTCCTCACCCGCTGTTCTCCCCCCCCCGTCTCTCCTGGTAGACGTGCAGTATTAGTACACAGAGTACACGCAGTACTCGCAGTACGGCGCCCCGGGAGCGCGTTAATACTCCGGCTCGCTCCGCTCTTAATTTCCACCCTCTGTTGTGAGTCCTCTTCCTCTCCGCTGCGGCGACCTCCTAATTTCCCCGCAGGGATCGCAAAGTTTCATCTTATTAAACTTCATTTGCACAGTGTGCGTCTGTGTGTGTGTGTGTGTGTGTGTGTGTGTGTGTGCGTGTGCGTGTGCGTGTGCGTGTGTGTGTGTGTGTGTGTGTGTGTGTGCTCAAAGACAAGGCGGTGCAGCCGTGCGTTAAATTGTCCTTGTCATCGCCGTGTCACCAGCAGAGTGGCTAACCTTAACAAGGACTGTGCGCCCGCTCCTTCCTGTCCGCCCGGCGCCGCGGCCTCCGAGGGCCCCCCCCCCCACCCCCACCCCACCCACCCGCGGGCCCCCCACCCGCGGGTGGGTGGGGGGGGCGCTGTCGCCGCACGAGCCCGCGTCGCTGCTAATTAGGGAAGTGGACCTGTACGCTACCTGCGAGGAGCGATGGGGGCGGGGCTGTCGTTTGTTCTGCCGCACAGCTCCACAAGCTGTTCACACACACACACACACACACACACACAGACTGAGATGAGCCTCACCTGAGGGGGGGGGGGGGCACGCGTGTGATGATGTCATCGCGTCCTCGCTTTGTTGTTTCTTTACACCCCTCCCTCTCCGCTGACATTTTGATTAAATGTCGAATTTCAACAGCTGAGGGTGTGTGTGTGTGTGTGTGTGTGTGTGTGTGTGTGTGTGTGTGTGTGAAGCCTCAGAACTTTAAGGCGGGTGGAGATGCCTCGTGCAGACGGATGCGCTCGCCGTCCCCGCGGGCGATTCCCCCGCTGAAGAACGGCGGCGTTAATGGCGCCGCCCCGCCTGAGCGATGGTTCGCCGCCCGGAAGCTGCCGCCGCTGTTTAACATATGGCTCGCCGCTAATGGAGCCCCCGCGGTCGCTAACCGTGGCGGCGGCGGCGGCGGCGTGACACATCACAGCCTCCCAGAGGCGCTAACCGTCGTTTCCGCTCGCGCGGCGTCGATCACGCGCCGATCGATCGATACGTTTCAGGAAGTGATCGTCCCCCGTCCGTTCCCAGCATGCTCTGCTCGCCGCGGCGCGTCTCCTCCCGGCGGCGTAAAGGTCAAATTAAAAGATGATCACGGTGAAAAAAAACAAACGCCCCCTCGCTCCCCCCTCCCCCCCCCGTGAATCTCCATATCTAACGAGCGTGGCGGTGACTCTAACGACCTGGCGCCGCTCGGCGCCAGCCAATTAGAGCGAGCGGAGGAGGACGAGCGGCGTCTGAGCTCTGGCGCCGCTCGCCGCCCGTCTGAACATCTGGTCCGGATCCGTGTCCGCCTGTCGTCACGCCGACGGGCCCGTTAGACCCAGCGTGTGTGTGTGTGTGTGTCGAAGCCGATACAGGAAGTGACACGGCGGCAGCAGGTAGACGCCGCTCCCCGAGCGCAACGTCTGAACCGGTCCGGCGCCAGCAGCTGCTGATGAAGGTGCCGACTTCCAACATGGCCGCCAGAGGGCGAGCGGTTTAACGCTGCGTGCGCACACACACACACACACACACACACACACACACACAGACGACAGCGTGTTAAACGGACCCGGCGCCGTCCCTCCTCTGTTGGTCCAAAATGTTCCGCTTCGTTTGAGCGCCGCAGCTCCTCAGCCAACAGGAGTCATCCGCCCCGTTGCATCATGGGGGCGGCGGCGGCGGCGGCGCTCCGGTCGAGCTCGCGGCGTTTACGGCCCCTCGTCTTTAAAAGGAGAGGGAGGGGTTTCATTTCCTGTAATGACGGCCGATACAGAGTGTGAAATGCTTCCTCCTCTGTGTGTGTGTGTGTGTGTGTGTGTGTGTGTGTGTGTGTGTGTGTGTGTGTGTGTGTGTGTGTGTGTGTGTGTGCGTGTGTGAGACGGATCATTTGAGTGTAAGAACGAGTGTTGTGTAGGGAAGGTTGTGGAGGGACAAACCTGAATCCCATTTTCTGCATCGAACACCCCGTTGTGACAGGGAAGGTGTGTGTGTGTGTGTGTGTGTGTGTGTGTGTGTGTGTGTCGCTGTGCGTGCGTGCGTGTGCGTGTGTGTGCGTCGTGCGTGTGTGTGTGTGTGTGTGTGTTCACCCAGGCCAAATGTTCGAGCGGGGAGTGAGATGGGACGGACGGACTGCCGCCTGGCCTCTGCCAGTTTGGTGGAGTTTGTTCAATTTTACACACACACACACACACACACACACACACACACACACACACACACACACACACACACACACACGCAGCTGCTGCAGATCTGGTTGCAGGTGATGTTGCAGGGCAGCACACTCACCTGAAACTTTTACACCTGCACACGAGATCAGAATCTGAAAGAGTCCTCACACACACACACACACACACACACACACACACACACACCACCCTCCAGAACCCTATTGTGTCACATGACCACAGTTCAACGATTAGGTCACGTGACAAGGCGGTGAGAAGTTGTCTCTTAGTTTTAGAGTGTGTGCGCAGGCTCTGTGTGTGTGTGTGTGTGTGTGTGTGTGTGTGTGTAGCAGACATATGGTGTCTCTCTGAACAAGATGCTGACCAGCTCTGCACCCTGCATCCAAATGAGCTGCACACACACGCACACACGCACACACACACACACACACACACACACACACTCACAGGTAATGCACAGCTTCATGTGCGCCCTTTAACCCTGCTGCAGTCGTTTAAAAGTAAACAGACTATAAATAGAAAAGTGTGTGTGTGTGTGTGTGTGTGTGTGTGTGTGTGTGTGTGTGTGTGTGTTATCAGTGCGACCAGCAGCTCTGTAGCACTGATCTATCACATAAGTCAGCGGGGCCTCTGCTGCCTATTGATCTGGCAAACCTCCCTCACACACACACACACACGCACACACACACACACACACACACACACACACACACACACACACACACACACACACACACACACACTCTGATGGCCTGCCAGCTCGTTCACTCAGCAGCGTCCATACAGATGGTCTGAACTGATGAAGAGACAGAGACAATAAACCACCTCCTCTTCATCACCATCTTCTTCTTCCTCCTCTTCCTCTTCATCACCATCTTCTTCCTTCTCTTCCTCTTCATCACCATCTTCTTCTTCGTCCTCTTCCTCTTCATCACCGTCTTCCTCTTCATCACCATCTTCTTCTTCCTGCTCCTCCTCCTCTTCCTCTTCATCACCATCTTCTACTTCCTCCTCCTCTTCATCACCATCTTCTTCTTCCTCCTCCTCTTCATCACCCTCTTCTTCTTCCTCCTCTTCCTCTTCATCACCATCTTCTTCCTCCTCTTCCTCTTCATCACCGTCTTCTTCTTCCTCCTCCTCCTCTTCATCACGTCTTCTTCTTCCTCCTCCTCCTCTTCATCACCCTCTTCTTCTTCCTCCTCCTCCTCTTCATCACCGTCTTCTTCCTCCTCCTCTTCCTCTTCATCACCCTCTTCTTCTTCCTCCTCCTCTTCCTCTTCATCACCATCTTCTAGATAATGAATAAACAGTAGTTGTAGTAAACACACAGACAGGTGCAGGTTTGGCTTTAGGCATCGTGCTGACCTTTGAACCCGGGTCGTGGCTCGGAGACGTGGTGTGTGTGTGTGTGTGTGTGTGTGTGTGTGTGTGTGTGTGTGTGTGTGTGTGTTTCCTCGATCTCGTCCGGTTTTCTCTCCGGTGAGTGAAGAAGAAGAAAAAAAAAAAACCCTCGTGCCACATTTTATTTCCTTGATTAAAAAAAATTGCGCCGAGCGGTGAACTTCCTCTTCGTCTTCCTTCGCCGCCGCCGTGAGGAACGAGGAGGCGTCGCCGTCCAATCAGGACGGATTCTGATGCAAATCTGCAGCGGCGCCCGAATTTATGAGTAAACATGAAAAAGGAGGCGAGCTCTGATTCATCACGCTGCTCATTTCACTCAAGATGAATCTCCTCCTCCTCCTCCTCCTCCTCCTCCTCCACCTCCTCCTCTTCACGTGCCGACTGTTGCGTTTGTCAAGACGCCTCCTCCTCGCCGCCGCCGTTTCTCGCGGCGCAAATAAGGACAAATTTCCCAGGAGACTCGGCCGCGCGCAACAAAACGCCGCCTGTCACCGCGCCTGTCACATGCTGTTTCCCGCGACCGGTCATACGCGTCAGCATCAATCCGTCTGCGGCGAGGAGGAGGAGGAGGAGGGGGGGGGGGGGGTGGCGGTGGCGGCGAGGGGGGGTGCACGCCGCAGGTAGACGGCGTCCGCCGGATCAAAAGCAGCTGCTGGCGGTCGTCACGAACGATCGAGAGCGGTCGGCGAGCGCGACGCGAAAAAAAAAAACGCGACGCTGCCGCTGAGAGGCGTTCACGGGCCCGCGGGAAAAAACAGCTTCGCTCCCCGGCCCCCTGCAGGTGGAGGGACACGTCTGAGTACACGCAGTACATGTACAGTACCTGCGTACTTGCTGTACTTATCCCAGTACATCACATCTGTTACTGCTGTACTATATCTAGTACATTTAAAACACGGGATATGTAACGAGTATTACTCAGCAGTACAGGAAATAAGTAAAAACACTGATATTATATAGTATTATTACATCATGTGCTAAATACAGTAAATACTATTTGCACATGGTGAAGTACAAGTACTGTGGAAAGCCCTGGTTAAAGTGTCTAATTAATATCAAGTTAGTATGCGCAGTACGCACAGCGTGTACTCCGTGTGTACTGCGTACCAGCAGTAAAACTCGATCAAATATTTAAATTCAGTTTCACATTTACTGTCCTATTTTTTTATTCCTTTTGTCGAGCAGGAACAGAACCAGTTGGATGATGCTTTAACTGGAGCAGCTGCTTGTGCCAACACACACACACACACACGCACACATGCACACACACACGCACACACACACACACACACACACACTCAGCTGAAGGTGAAGACAGAGTTAAGAGATCGCGAGGTCCCGTTAATAAGCCTCACCTCCCTCCTCACCCCCGCTATGTTGCCCCCCCACCCACCCACCACCACCACCCTCAACACACACACACACACACACACACACACACACACTCACGATCCCCAACCAAAGTGCATCCTGGGAAATGGCAGCAGGAGCCGCAGCCTCGGGCTGCGATGCTGCAAATTTATTCACTTTTGTAGGATAATTGAATTTTTCCTTCATAGTAGGCCGATTCCATAGGGGTGTGTGTGTGTGCGTGTGTATGTGTGTGTGTGCATGTGTGTGTGTGTGTGTGTGTGTGTGTGTGTGTGTGTGTGTGTGTGTGTGTGTGTGTGTGCATGTGTGTGTGTGTGTATGCATGTGTGCGTCTCTCTTCCTCTGGACTATTAATAATTGACTGCTCGGCGTTTCTGTGCAGATTCATTTCACCTCGCTGCTAATTCGGTCTGTTCTCAGATCAGTTTGTTTGTGGTTGATGTTATTTAGAGTCGGGACGGACGCTGCTTGGTGGGGGGGTCAGAGAGTTTGGTCGAACGTCTGATGCGCGCGAGAGTTGACTTCAAGCGCCGCGCGCAAACGGCGAGGCTTTAAACGCACCACGTCAGCGAGCGTTTGATGCGCGGAAAACAACGTTGACAGGCGCGCGAGTCTGGTTCTGACAGCGAGTCCAAACAAGAGTCACGTCTCGGCGCCTCGGCAGCGACATGAAAGACAGGAACGGAAATCTGATTTCCTTTAAACGATCCGTTCCCGTCCGTCGGCGCCGCGTCAATCCAGCTCTTTCTCCTATGGAAGTTCTGAACCGGGCTTTTATTTTGAAAAGCCAATCGCGCATCATCACAGAAGCTCCACACAAGTCTAATTATATTCACGTCTTTTTACAGGTATTTATTTAATAGGTTATATTTAAAATTTATTTAATTTATCATTTTAATTATTTTTTAAAATTATATTGATTTGCAATTATTTTAAATTTAATCAAATTTTTTTCATTAATTAATTTAATTAGTTTTTTTAGTGTTAACAATTTTAAATCAAAGAAGAAGAAATTGTTTCAGGAGGAAACAAGAGCCTGTAAACGTAAATGTGCGTGGAGATCAGTTTGTCGTTTACTCAAAATCCCCATAAACAAACAAACAAACAAACAAACAAACAAACAGATGCAGATGTGCAGCAGCTGCCGGCCACAGTTTGTGTATTCAGGTCAGTTTGTGCATTCAAAGCAAACACAAACCATGTTCCTCTGCATCTTTAATGACCTCTCTCTTTCATACGCACACACACACACACACACACACACACACACACACACACACACACACACACACACACACACACACACACACACACACACACACACACCAGAGTGCGCTGGTCAAATATTTATGGTCAGGAGAAGCTGTTGTGTTATTGTACTTGATATCGCCCCGGGCGTTTTCTCCTTCCCCGCGCTCCGACGCCGCTCTCACGTACAAAACGCTACGAATCAAAACTTCGGCCCGGTCCGACTCTCCACCCGATGTTTAAATACCAGCCAATCCCTGCGCGGACGTTAAACATGTGACGACGAAGGAGGGAAGGAGGGAAGGAAGGAAGGAAGGAAGGTCAAATAAACCGTCACAGTCGCCTCGCATCCTCCGTCGCTTGGTTAGACGGCGGGAGCTTAAAGCAGGAAATGATGTCATACTTCACAGGAAGCACATGGTGGGGGGGTGGAGGGGGGGCTAATTCTAAATACATCAGTCAAAACGTCGATGTCACCTGCCGCCATTAAATAAAAGAAGAAGAAGAAGGAGACAAAATGTTTTGATTTTCGTTTCTTCAGAAATCATTTTGGATTTGGAAAGTGATGTGGGGGGTCTGTCTAATAACTTCTCTGCATGAGATGGGGGGGAGGGGGGTTGGCTTCTGATGTTTAACAGAAAAAAAAATCCAAATGATTTCCATCTTTGTTGCTAATTAGTGAAAGAGCCGCTGACATTTAAATATCTCATATCCTCTTTCTTCTCTCCCTCTGTCTCCTTTTCCTTCATTTTCTGCCAAACCCCCCCCCTTTTTTCCTGTCTTCTTTCCTCCACTTCCCCGTCCTCTTTCCCGGCTCTGTGTCGATTAATTAATTGCCGGCTAATTTAATTTCTCAAAAAGTAATAACTTGTTTAAGCATGAATAAAGACTGACAAGGCAAAGTTCTAATCTGCCCAAAGTTTAATTAGAGCCGGCAAGGTTTCCACACAGAGCCAGACTGGGGGGTCACAGAGGGGGGAGGAAGGGAGGAAGGAAGGAAGGAAGGAAGGAAGGAAAGGGAGGAAGCAAACGAACAAAGGAAGGAATGAGGGAAGGAAGGAACGAAGGAACCATAAAGCTGTTTGTCTGCAGGCTGTGTTTGCACGTTGTGCAGCAACACATCTGGAGTCAGATCACTGAGTCCGACACATCTGGAGTCAGATCACTTGCTTTGACACATCTGGAGTCAGATCGCTTAGTCCGACACATCTGGAGTCAGATCACTTGCTTTGACACATCTGGAGTCAGATCGCTTAGTCCGACACATCTGGAGTCAGATCACTTGCTTTGACACATCTGGAGTCAGATCACCTGCTTTGACACATCTGGAGTCAGATCACCTGCTTTGACACATCTGGAGTCAGATCACTTAGTCCGACACATCTGGAGTCAGATCACTTGGTCCGACACATCTGGAGTTAGATCACTTAGTCCAACACATCTGGAGTCAGATCACTTAGTCCGACACATCTGGAGTCAGATCACTTAGTCTGACACATCTGGAGTCAGATCACTTGCTTTGACACATCTGGAGTCAGATCATGTCTAACACATCTGGAGTCAGATCACTTAGTCCGACACATCTGGAGTTAGATCACCTCGTCCGACACATCTGGAGTCAGATCACTTGGTCCGACACATCTGGAGTCAGATCACTTGGTCCGACACATCTGGAGTCAGATCACTTGCTTTGACACATCTGATCGCTTAGTCCGATCTGGAGTCAGATCACTTGGTCCGACACATCTGGAGTCAGATCACTTGGTCCGACACATCTGGAGTCAGATCACTTGGTCTGACACATCTGGAGTCAGATCACTTGCTCACATCTGACACATCTGGAGTCAGATCACTTGGTCCGACACATCTGGAGTCAGATCACTTGGTCCGACACATCTGGAGTCAGATCACTTGGTCCGACACATCTGAGTCAGATCACTTGGTCCGACACATCTGGAGTCAGATCACTTGGTCCGACACATCTGGAGTCAGATCACTTGGTCCGACACATCTGGAGTCAGATCACTTGACACATCTGGAGTCAGATCACTTGCTCCGACACATCTGGAGTCAGATCACATCTGGAGTCAGATCACTTAGACACATCTGGAGTCAGATCACTTGGTCCGACACATCTGGATCACTTGGTCCGACACATCTGGAGTCAGATCATGTCCGACACATCTGGAGTCAGATCACTTGGTCCGACACATCTGGAGTCAGATCACTTGGTCCGACACATCTGGAGTCAGATCACTTGGTCCGACACATCTGGAGTCAGATCACTTGGTCCGACACATCTGGAGTCAGATCACTTGGTCCGACACATCTGGAGTCAGATCACTTGGTCCGACACATCTGGAGTCAGATCACTTGCTTTGACACATCTGGAGTCAGATCATGTCCGACACATCTGGAGTCAGATCACTTGGTCCGACACATCTGGAGTCAGATCACTTGGTCCGACACATCTGGAGTCAGATCACTTGGTCCGACACATCTGGAGTCAGATCACTTGGTCCGACACATCTGGAGTCAGATCACTTGCTTTGACACATCTGGAGTCAGATCGCTTAGTCCGACACATCTGGAGTCAGATCACTTGGTCCGACACATCTGGAGTCAGATCACTTGGTCCGACACATCTGGAGTCAGATCATGTCCGACACATCTGGAGTCAGATCACTTGGTCCGACACATCTGGAGTCAGATCACTTGGTCTGACACATCTGGAGTCAGATCACTTGGTCCGACACATCTGGAGTCAGATCACTTGGTCCGACACATCTGGAGTCAGATCACTTGGTCCGACACATCTGGAGTCAGATCACTTGGTCCGACACATCTGGAGTCAGATCACTTGGTCCGACACATCTGGAGTCAGATCACTTAGTCTGACACATCTGGAGTCAGATCACTTGGTCCGACACATCTGGAGTCAGATCACTTGGTCCGACACATCTGGAGTCAGATCACTTGGTCCGACACATCTGGAGTCAGATCATTAGTCCGACACATCTGGAGTCAGATCACCTGCTCTGACAGATGTTCCGATGACATCACAGCCTGATGCATGCTGGGTAGAGACTCAGTGAGCTGTTTCTTACAGCGAGGCCTCCTCGTGCGTTGGCGGCTCGCTCGCTCTCTCCTGGACGTCTTGGAGCGGCTGCACCTCCTCTCACTCCTCTATTGTTCCCGCGAGATAAATTGGAGCCATTGTCATCGACGGAGAGGAGGCGTTAATTGAAGGTTTTCCTGCCTTAAACTGCGACACACACACACACACACACACACACACACTTCAAAGTAATTAAACACGTTAACACTTCAAGCAGGAGAAAAAAAAAACAGCGCTCTTTTGTGTACATTTGCTTCCATTTATCAGCCGGGACTGAGCAGAGAGGATTTATCTGTGCAAGTGATGGAGCGCAAAAGAAGAGGAAGAAGAAGAGGAGGAGGAGGAGGAGGTGGAGGAGGTGGAGGAGGTGGAGGAGGAGAGCCCGGGCTCTTTACTCCGCCGCGTAAAATGTCAGATACTCATCTGGAAATTATTTCCATTTCAGACCGCTGACATCTTCCCGAGCGGCGACTCCTGAATCTAATTAGTTTGACCGGGAAAAAACGGCGACCAAGGTAGCCGAGTGTATTATGCAGAGAGAGAGAGGCCGCCGGGGCGAGCGAGGGTCCCCGGGGTTAACTGAAACTCAGGAGTGCAGATTAGGACTATGGGGGCGGGGGGGGGCTCAGGAGGGCTACTCCATTTTAAATAGCCTTGGCTAATGGAGGCAACCTTGAATACAGCGCTAAGGCCCCGTGACGGAGCCGCCGCAGAGCGCCCGCGAAGGTACAGGGGAGAGAGAGGAGGACAGATAGCACCTCCTCCTCCTCCTCCTCCTCCTCCTCTGGGGAGGGGGGGTGGGTGTGGTGGTGGTTACTCGAGAACTTTTCAAACTTCCGTAAAAGTACGGACGGGAAAGCTGAAAACGTCCCGAGGATTTGAACCTTCTGCTAAGACTGAAGTTGAACTGGACTGGAGGTGTGACATGCCCCCCCCCCCCATTACTCCACCCATACCCCCACCTTCCTCCGCCGACGTAGAGGTTTGCGTTGGCGTTTCTCCACCTGCTCCGCCTCCCGAGCGTTCCACCACCTTCAGAGGAAGGCCCTTATTAGCAGAGAGCGCCACTGATCTCACATCTTAGACACAACCCCCACCCTCTCCACCCATCACGCTCCTCCAATTAGCTCCATCTCAAGTCGGAGCCAATTAGCTCTTGTGCCTAATTAGGGCGAACACGACCCGCATCGCCTCGGCGCTAAGTTGTGTGATCAGAGCCGCAGATCGCCGCGCCAGGGGCCCGAACACGAGGTCGCGCTCTTATTGGCTCCCAGCGCGTTGTTGTTGTTGTTGTTGTTGTTGTTGTTGTTGTTGTTTTCTGTTTATTGACTGAGGAGCCCTGACGTTTCCTCACAGCAATACAGGCTGCGACCAGCGAAGGTCCGCGCTCAGCGATCCACCGGAGCCGGTGGCCGGTTCTGTAGGAATAAAATGCAGAACGGGTCGGTCCAAAGTTCTGATCCGAGTTCCGCCAGGCTGCCCCCCCCCTCCACCCTCCACCCTCCACCCTCCACCCCCCACCCCCCCACCTCCACCTCCTGCTGACGCCGGGTTCAGAGGCAAAGCGCTTATTAAACCCTCGCACACGACTCGCTGTTTTCTGCAAGCACCTCGCTTTTTTTGCATGGGAAGTGCTTAAAAACTAAAATCCACGGCCGTGAGAATGTGTGTGTGCATGTGTGTGTGTGTGTGTGTGTGTGTGTGTGTGTGTGTGTGTGTGTGTGTGTGTGTGTGGGGCAGAGCACTCAGCACTCCCCGGGATTAGAACGTACACATCAGCCCGCAAACAGACAGAAAAGCCGACTGTAGCTCCTTTTGCAAAAAGGAGGCAATGAATTTCAATTATGCATTAAGCAAAGGGCATTTTGGGAAATAAGCGCCAATTCCCCGGGAGGACCGCCCCCCCCCCCCAACCCCCCCACAAGCCTCCAGTATCAAAGAATGATCTAATGTCACGCACAGAAAGAAGAAAGGTTACTTTCTGCATACGCATTGATATTTCTTTCTGCTTCCGTCTACGACCTTTTTCACGTTTCCGAGGTTCGTCATCTTTTTTTTCCGTCCATCAGGTTCCGCCCACCGGACTCTGGGCCTCACGGGTTGAAGCTAACGTGAGGAAAAGGTGCCGCGGGTCAGAACCCGCGTCCGTCACCTTTCGTCCCGTCATCCGTCGTGTTGTTATTGTCGCCTTAATTGGCTGTTTGTGCGTCATTATTCGCACTTTTAACAAACCTGAGCATTTGTTTTTTTTCTCCTCGAAATCAGCTGATCCCGTTTCACGCTCAGCCGCCCACCGGTTCCGACGCAGTTCTGCTCTTTTCCGTTAAGCGACGTTCCCCCGGCGGTTTTGCGAACTATTAGGGACGTTTAAAAATACACGCCGGAGCTTTTAATCTATTCCCCCTTCGGAAAAAGGGATAATGACGGTTTTAATCAGCGGCTCACGTTCGCCCGGTTTGACGGCAACGAAAGCGACGTTTTACGCGGGGAAACGGCAGCGTCGTCTGTCAAACACAGTTCTGCTCACGGCCGACTCCAATTCCTCAACGTCTCCGAGGAAAAATTAAAAACGATGAGTCGCAGGGAATCACAGAACGTGATAATAAACATCATGAATACCAATAAAGTTACTGCGATACAAGCAGCCGAGGTTCATCATAATCAGGTGGAATTACCGACTGTTGGGGAACTGTACTTGAACACCTGCAGTATTACTCATTTTGGAATGACACTCCAGTACATTTCAAGACCTTGGGACTAATATTTGAGCAGTAGTGTCTTTACTTTGTGCTTTGGAGTCGTGCTGCAGGAGGTGGAGACCAAACACGGAGGTAAAAGAGCGGGAACCTCCTCAGGTGGACCGTCATGTTGTTGACGGACGTTGTTTGTTTGTTTGTTTGTTTGTTGCTGCCTCCACACTCACCCCTTCACTCACCCCTTCACTTCCTCTGCTCTCTCCTCAGACCTCAGGCCCCTCCCCGACGTGGCGATGACCGGCAACTGCACCCGCGAGTGCACCGAGTTCGGCCACTCCGACTCCTGCTGGATGCCCGGGCAGCCCTCCCCCAACCGCAAGCTGTCCAAGACCGCCCCCAAGCTCTCCACCTTCGTGCCTTACCAGGAGATGGACGGGCAGGAGCAGCTGATGGCCAACGGCAGCCCCAAGCCCATGGTGACGGAGGAGCGCGGGACGGGCGGAGGCGGCGGCTCCAAAGTGGCCGGCATGCGGTTCATGACGCCCTACAGCAGTGCCTACCCCGGGGGCGGAGACTCGTCGGTGAAAGACTGCGGGCTGGAGGAGATCCCGCTGAGCCAGGCGGCGGAGTACCACTCGGCCACCACCCCGACCGGCCAGACCTCCAAGAGGGAGATCTACCTGTGAGGGCGCAGCTCCTCCACCTTAAACCACCCCCACCTCCCCCGTTCATCGCCGCCCGTCCCGCCTCCTCACTGCCGCCCCCTGTGCCTACTACTCGCTGTGCCGCCGACCCCCCCCCACCACCACCACCACCACCACCTTCCTTTTTATAACTGCGTCCACTGTACAAGGCTTTAGACCCCCGCCCCCTCCACCTCCTCCCTCGCCACCACCTGCCGCCCACCCACCGCCGCCGTCGCCGTCGCCGCCCACCTCGAAGAAAAACCAATCAAATGTAAAATAGAAAGAATTCAAGCGAGCTGAAGAAAACGGACGAATGTAAAACACGTGATGATTTCGCTCTTTCGCGTCTTTCACTTGGATTTTTTTTTGTGCGTTGCTTTTGTCGCCGCGTTGGAACAGAAGAAGAAGAAGAAAAAAAAAACACACACACCTTTGGGAGGGAAAACTTGTAAATCCTACTTAAGTATACCGTGTAATGCTATCTATCCTTTCCTTTGGGTTTTCCTACGATTCCGGAGCCTCCGGGAAACACGATTTTTTAATCGGGAGCAGCTCCGGACATTTGCGGCTGTTTTCCAGATCGTCGGAGGTTTTTGGTTTTTTTTCCGTGAAGTTTTTTTTTCCCCAATGTACAGAGCTGTAAATACCACAAACAGGGACAGAGGAAGCTGCCGCCCGTGGCCCGGGGGAACCCGCGGATCAGGACTCAAACCTCTTTGCGCGCCGCCGCCGCAGGAACCCCCGGACTCTTGAGCATCACCGACGGTGCCGAGTTACAAACTATTTTGTTGTTTATCTTTCTCTTTCTCCTCTGCGACTTTACAGTTTGGGTTTCGACAGAACCAGACAGAACTCTGAGGGTTCCAGGAAGTGGATCGGCCGGCCCAGAACCAGTTGCGTTTATCGATGCTGTCGTCAGTCGTATATTCCATGAAATTTACATTCAGTCCTCACAACTTCCCTGCTTGAGATCCAGATGTGGTTGAAGTCAAACGGGTTCGTCCTCTGGGGAGCGGGACGGTGCGCGGTCGGGGTCGATGCCGGTGCCGCTCGTCCGTTCGACGCGGCTTCGTGTTTCCCGACGTGGCGGCGGCGAATGTCTCCTCGCTTCATCTTCGAGCTTCGGCGACGCCTCCCGTCGGTTTCCCGCCTCAATCGCCTCGATTTTATTTGACGATTCGCACGTTGGCGGGCGAAAGGGGAGCGAGCGCGGCCTCTTACAGAGACTCCTGACACCTGAACGCATCGCGGCGCCGATCCGTAAATCCGCTATAGACGGGCGAGCGAGCGATATATGAAAATGAATCTCATGCATTTTTAATGAGCAAATATTAACGCGTTTGATTGATCGCGTCGGCCAGGTAAGCGTTTTTAAAAGCGGTGACGGTGAAAACCGTTAGCGCGACGCCTCCGGCCGCAAACACCCTCAATTATTCATCCCCGGAGAATTAATTCTTGAAGCCGCCGGCGTGCGAGAGTTTTTTAAAGGTTTGGCGCCGGGAAATCGAGGACGTTTCAATCCTCGAGTCTCGAACGCCATCCGCGGAAACTCGACAGGCGTTAATACGAATCAAAGTTCCTCCTCAGGGTGATTTGATTTCCTGTTGATGTGTCTTCCTGTTTGGAAACACACACACACACACACACACACACACACACACACACGTGTGAACATACAGTGCCCCCCCCCCCAATAAATCAACCGCGGTTCAACTCGCCCGGTGACAAAGATTTAGAGTTCGCCGGTCCCTCCAGCTCCCCGTCTTCCCCCCGGTGATTTAACGCCGTCGCTCACAGGTTGATTGATTATTTACAGACCCGACGTGGAGGTCCGCATCACACACACACACACACACACACACACACACACACACCGCCGCGCTTCGCTGCAAACAAGCCATTTCTTCTTCTTCTTTGCGGTGATGCCGGCCGACTGATGGTCTCCCAGGTGGCCCGTCTGTTTTTGCTGTGTAAGGTAGAGATGGTGTGTGTGTGTGTGTGTGTGTGTGTGTGTGTGTGTGTGTGTGTGTGTGTGTGTGTGTGTGTGTGTGTGTGTGTGTGTGTGTGGTGGGGGGGCAGGAGGTGACGCGGTGTCAGGTCAACATCAGCTCTTTGGCACCAATTAACCCCCAGAAGAAGAAAAGCAACCTGCGCTGACCCCTGCCGTTGCTCCGCCGCGCAGAAAGACCCAGAGAGGAAACACGACGTGTGTGTGTGTGTGTGTGTGTGTGTGTGTGTGTGTGTGTGTGTGTGTGTGTGTGCAGGTGCGTTTCCCATCTTGCGTGCGTTCGCTGTGCGTCGGCCGCGGAGGTTTTCGAGCGCCGCCACATGGCGGTTCCTGCTCCCCAGAGGAACCACCTTGCCCAGGGAAACACAGACTGCGTGTCAGGTTGCCGGCCGTTTGTTGAACTTTTGTCTGAGCGTGGTTTTTTTGGTTGTTTTTTTTAAATACGATGAAGTCGTATCGAACAAACGCGATGACGTCGGGGTCGCTGAGTTCGACAGAACAGAATTGACGTCCTTGTCGAGTCTCTTTTGTGGAGTCGCGTCGATCGGCGGCTCTACGAGCTTTCAGCTTTTGTCGGAGCGTTTGAAGTGGAGATTATTATAATTATATGATTATGTAACGCCTCGCTCTGTGTTTCCCGCCGGTTCGAGCGCCGGGGTGGATCTCGCTGGAGCCGCGAAGCTTCTGGTTTCTCCTGGCGTCGAGTCCGGAGCAGGTTTCTCACACGATCCTCGGCTTTTTGTTTTGTTTTATTTAAACTGCGAGACGCCACATGACCAAAAAAAAAAAAAAATGGAGATAACGATCATCAGAGCGTCTTATGAAGGAGTCACATCCACAGACGGACACCCAAAACCACACAATCCTACATTTCCCATCATGCAGTTGGGGGCAAACGGCGTCTTGTGATTCTGAACCCGTGTGAAATGTCTGAAAGCAGCGAGTTTGTTTTTATTTTTGTTTTCTGAGTTGTGTATTACACCGAGGCTTCAGCTGAGCATGAAACAGTTTATAAATATTACACTTTTTGGTCGTTTATTTGTTTTTTTATAAACTATGGACACTGTATGAATATACATAAATGGTGGTAGCGGTCGTGTAAATGATGTTTTCTGAGCGGGCAGACTGGAGTCTGGGTTTTCTTTCTCTTCTTTACGTAAAAAAAAAAAAAAAATCCACACACTAAACCCCAGGCATTAGCCACGGATGCTAACGGTGCTTATCTCGGTCACGTGACAGGAAGTGAGACGGTTCGCCTTAAAAGTTCCACAAACTTTTAACCTCGTGAAAACTGCGGGGGAAACTTTTTTTTCGCTCCGGATCGGTCGTCACGTGGAAATTTAAAAAGAAATAAATAAAAGAACCACAGCCGCATCGTTTGTCATCACACGTTACGTATTTATATTAATCAATCATATTGATCAACGTCAAATTCAGCAGATGACGGTTTGAAATCTTCAATCTTGAAAAGATGCTCGTTGTTTTAAAAACACGAGAAAAGAGAAAGTTTACGGAGCCACAAAAAGAAGAAGTATTTTTTTATTATCGCAACTTATTTTGAGAAAATAAGGTAATCAATTTGTAATCGTGTAATTTTGAGATAATGGCGTCAAATCGAATGTTTATCTTTTAAAAATGAAAACGTGGACATCCCCCCCCCCCAAAAAAAAAAAAAGTAAAATACTGAAAAACTCATCGTCGTAGAAAAGTGTTTTACCGTTAGCGGAGATGATGATTATTTAATTTATTAAAAAGAAGTTCGTCATCTTGAGACGATTTGATCTGATCATCGAGATAACAAACAAAAATAAATAAATAAAGCGTGACCTTTAGGCTTTAGGCGTCCGTACGTAAAGAGGTGGAGAGAATTATAATTTTTTTTTTTATTATTTCCTTTTAGGAAGAAAACAGCAGGACCGAGCTGCCGATTCACTTTTGTCTTTACAGGAAGTTTGTTTGTAGCCTAATTGTTGGTTGGTTATATTTATATAGGAACAATGCTAGTGATGCCTTGTTTTTTGTACAGTTTTATGTACATGCAAGTGTAGGTTTTTAAAAAAAAAAATGAAGATGAAAATATATATATATATATTCAAATGCCGTGAAGGAAATCTGACCCTGAACCTGTAGGATAATCTTGTCTAAAGTACCGTAGGCTCTATTAAATGTAGGAGTGACGAGTCAGAGCGGAGGACGCCAGCGTCTCTCCTCCAATCATCCGCCTTCCTTTCCGTTCTGTCACCTGCGTCCGGGCGGAGTCCGAAGACGAGCTGTACATTGATTCTGTTGACTTGTCTCATTGGTTTTTCCGGGTCTTTTTTTTTCTCCTTTTTTAAAAAATATTCCGTTGTTTGTTTGTTTGTTTGTTTGTTTTTTCTCGGAGGAAGTTGACGTGACGTGTTTGTTTTTGAGCCTCATCTGTTCTCTCTTTTAGAATCAGCATCCGCATGTTTGAATTTAAAGAAAACACACAAAACAAAAACGAACAAAAAAAAACGTGGTCTTTTTATTTTTGCTGAGCAAATCAAAGAAATGATATCTTGTAATTACTCCTTCCTTATAGCTTTACAATAAAATACATTGAGTCAAAGGAAGCGCTGTCTGTCAGTCTGTTTGTCCAGGTTTTCCACTTTTTTTATTATTTAAAAAATGTTTTTCTCAAAAAAAAAATTTCCAAAATTTTGGGGGATTTAATTTTTATTTTATTATTATTTTTAATTTTCGATTAGAGTCAAAATTTTGACATTTAAAAAAAAAAAAACAATACATTTTCTACAAATCCGCTCTGTTCTGCAGCTTTTGATCACATCACATGATCTTCATTCTGCACGTGACCTTTGAGGCCTCGGAAGGTTCTGGAACTTTAAATATGTGGTTACTAGGCAGAACTCAAAATTTAAAAAAAACAACAAATAATTGGATGGAGATCTAAAATCATATATATATATAGATATCAGATATGGATCCAAACTGTTTCACCTCAGATCAGTAAATTACGCCTGAGGACATGACCCCCCCACCCGTCGCCGCCGCCGCTTCCATTGTACTCAGAGTGTTTCCGACTCGCGCTCCTTTCGGCGCCGTAAACGCCTCCTCCGCCTCCTCCGCCTCCTTCGCCGTTATTGGATTCCACTTCAGGAAATTGACTCGCGAATCCTCGAGTCGCGGCGCGTCGTGCCCCAAAGCGAGACGCCGCCCAATCACATTTCAATAAAAACAAAAGCGGCGTGCGAGGAAACATCAGAAGCGGCCGCAGGAAGCCGCTGATGACACTGCGCTCGTGGCGCCGTTGCGTGGCATTACAGCAGTAAATTGAAATTCGGGGCGAAATGATTAAATTCATTTCTGCGAGCAACAGAGAGAAAATATTATCAGAGCTTGTTTGGAGGAGGAAGACGCACTTCCTGCTTTTCTCCCCCCCCCCCGCCAGAGGTTTCATCACTTCGTCTCTCCTCCTCCTCCTCCTCCTCCTCCTCCTCTCCTTCCTCCTTTCTTTCTTCTCCCCCTCATCATCCCTCCTTCATCGTTCCGTTCCTCCTCCGTCTTTTCCTTCCTCTCCTCCTCCCTCCTCCTCCCCCGTCCGCGGTCGCCGTGGAAGCGAGGACGTAAAACAAACCTAAAACAGGAAGCAGATGAGAATATAATAATGTCAGATGAGACCGTATTGATTCTTCGCAGGAAATCGGGTCGGCGCAGAGGACGGAGGAGAAATTAGAGTGGAGGGAACCGAGCAAATCGAATATGAGGAGGCCGGAATTTCACGTTGATGAGGGCGCATCAAGGCGAATATTAAAAAAAAACCTCTGCTGGGTTATTTTAAAATCGCACAGTGGCCCAAAAAAAAAAAAACCCTAAAATTTGCTTTTTCCTCCGGATCTCATTTCGGCCGGCTTCACGCTCCGGCCCGGGTCCTTGATGAAGAGGAAGAGGAAGAAGAGGAGGGCGGATGCAGGGAAATCAGTTTTCTATATTTCTACAGTACGTCTTCCTACGCCGTGATTTTCTTTTTCTGCTTCTGTCTAGGCGGCGCTCAGAACCAGCACCGGCTCCCGGACCCGGCGCCAGTGTCCGTCATCAGAACCCACACACACACACACACACACACACACACAGACCCCATCCCACTCCGCTAATTGCATTAAAAGCTAATTAGCCGAGTCTTCCAGGAGTGAAAATGGCGGCTGTAAATCCCCGCGCTGGCGTGATGTCACATGACGAAGTCAGCTGCTCCGCTCCATAAAAAAAGACGGTTAATGTCCCGCTTGACGGACGTGAAAATTAGCAGATGACGCCGTCGTGTAATCTCGGTTGTCACGCTTTCAGAATATCAGCCGGGGTCGTCTGTTTGTTTGTTTTTTGTGCGTTGGCAGGATGATTGTGATCTGTGTTTGTGTTTATGGTCTCGCACATTGCGAATATTATCACGGCACACGTACAGTACGACGGCCGATCAGCCGTATTTTAAATTTTTTATGGAAGTGGATTTTTCCGGTCGGACGTCGGAGGCGAGCGCCGCTCTCTAAAAGAACACACACACACACACACACACCCGGCCGATGCGAACGTGGCGCGTGAGCGCGGGAATTAAAGCGGGAACCTTATCGGAGCGCTCCCAGCCACAAGTGTTCCCATTGAAATGCAAGGCGCCACGTTTAATCATTATGAGCGGAGATCTGCGGTGGCCGGGCTAATCTCCATTTTAACATTTCACACAGCGCCTGCAGTTATGTGCCCCCCACCACCACCACCACCACCACCCACCCACCCCCACCCTCCTTCCTTCTATCTGCTGAAATGACGAACAATAGCCCCCCCCCCTTTTTTTTTTTTCCACAGCAGTGAAGTGGGGGTGGAGAGCCGGGAGCCGGGCGGACGCGTTAGCGGCGGCTAACAAACTTGAACCGCGGCGGGTTCATGCAAAATTCGCACAGTTAGAGGGAATAATGGCCGCCGCCGCCGAAAACATGACCCCCACTTGAACCCCGCTCCGTCCCGTGGAGGGAGAGGAGGCGTTCAGAGCCGCTCGCAGGGACGGAGATCACCTCCCGCCATCATTATGCTTCACAACCCGCCATTTGCATGACATTAATTATGATTTAATGCAGTTTACGGGACATAAGAACGATGGCAGATACCTGCGTCCCCCCCTCCTCTCCTGCACAGCGCTCGTTCCTAATCCAGGGTGTGACGTCTCTGTAATCTGATGCTTATTCACGCCATGTAAATGTAATGGGAGGAAAATTAATCCCTTTTTTGTTCTGTCGTTATAGATGTTTGTCCCCACGGTTCACGCTGTCGTCACGTCGTAATAATCAAAATTTGCCTTAATATCGTGTTTTTAATCAGTAAATTAGCGAGCGGGGCGCTAACGCCCAGCGAGGACGACTGCTAAGCTCACTGCTAACACGCCAGCTAGCTCTTAATCATCGCCAAGACTGTTTCTAACAGGACAAGCTAAGCTAGCTTTGGCGGTCGCTAACTTACAACAGCTAGCCGCTTGTTAGCATCTTGTTTTCTGTTTTTTTTCACAGAATCTTCCGGAAAACATCTCTGATGAACGAACCGCGGGAAAAATGAACAAAAACACGTACAAATGGCAGAAGATGGCGTCCGACCGCTTCACCTCCAGCTAAAGCCAAGCTAACTCCAAGCTAATGCCAAGCTAACTCCAAGCTAACGCCAAGCTAACGCCAAGCTAACGGCTCCAGAACCAGGGAGACAGACCAAAGTAATGGAGGTTATTGGGCTTTAAATTAAATAAACTTTATTTAAATTTCAATAAAAGTCGAGACTCGAGTTTCTTTTTTAATAATTTTACTTTTAAAAAATACAGTTTCTCATTTCACCTCCGTCAGGTCCTGGATGGATGGATGAAACGAGCCAATGGGATGGCACCAGGAGGCGGAGCTTATCTCTGCAGTCTCGGACAGCGTCGGACCCCCCCCTCCTCCTCCTCTTCCTCCTCCTCTTCCTCCTCCTCCTCCTCCTCCTCCCTGGTGTCTCTGATGTTCGCGGCCTCGCTCCATCACTGTCGGCCCCGGGGCCGGCCCGCTGAGGAGCCCGCTGAGGAGGGAAAACAGAGGTGGGGGCGGGCGGAGGAACGAGGAGCTGGAAGGAGGGATGGATGGATGGATGGATGGATGGACGGAGGGAGGGAGGGAGGGAGGGAGGGAGGGAGTGCGTGGGAGGAGAACGAGGAGGTGGGGGGGGGGCTTTCCCCTCAGGGCCGCCAGAGGAAGCGCTCGTATCAATCACTCGACAGGAGGAGAGGGTGATTCTGACGGATGATCTCCCCCAGCACGACGCCTCCTCCCTCACCTCCTCCTCCTCCTCCTCCTTGCTCTCCCGCTCTCCCTCTGACCTCGCGTGGATGATCTTCTCTCCCTCGTTCTCTCCATCCGTCATCTCCAGTTCTCTCCCCTCGGCTCCCGCGTGGACGGACTTTTTCTTCTCCTCCTCCTCCTCAGGCTCCACCTCCTTTTCATCTCCTCACTCCTTAGATTACCACTCTCCCTCCCTACATCCCTCCTTTACTCCGTCTCCCTCCCTTTTTTTCCTTTGTTCCAAACTGTGACCTCCTTTTCCTACTTCCCTCCCAAATTCTTCAACCCCTTCCTTCCTTCCTCTCCTCTCACCAGATTGTCTCTCGCTGCACCGACACCTCCTCCTCTTCCTCCTCCTCCTCCTCCTCTCCGGGCCCTGGCAGCTGTCAGGTGGCCCGGTGTTTCTGGCTGAAGCGGCCGCTCGGTGTCACGGTTCAGCTCTGCGGAGGAAACCGCAGGAGGAGAAGACCTGTCAAGACCGCCTCTGGGGAGGTGCGGGTCGGGGCGAGGAGGTGCCAGGTGATGCGAGGAGGCGCCTGCTGAGTGAGAAAGGAGGCAGCGGCGGAGCGAAAGGTGAAGGAAGGAAGCCAAGGTCAGTTTTGGCAGAGAGCAAAGTGGGCGGAGGAGGAGAGGAGGAGGAAGGAGGAGGAGAACGGAGGAGGTGGAGGAGATCAGCTGGGGAGGTGACAGCTCCAGTCACTCATTTCATCTCATTTGAGGTCGTCACCATCAGGAGGTTTCCTCTCCTCCTCTTCCTCCTCCTCCTCCTGTTTCCTCTCCTCTCCTCCTCCTCCTCTTCCTCCTCCTCCTCCTCCAGCAGGAACTTTCCTACGTAAATGACTCGTCTCCTGTCGTGACCCGATGAGCCGGAGCCGGGGCGGCGCCGCTCCGCTCCTCCGCCCACCAACTTTTCCCCTCCAACCTCATCGCCACGGTAACGGGCAACACGACCATCACCCTTTGTCATCATCATCATCATCATCATTGTGCTAATGATGCTAATTCATTACCCGCGGTGATGGAGGGCGATACATCATCTGCAGCAGGTGAGGAGCCGCGAGGCGCGACCCCGGCCGGTCCGGCCCTCTCCGCCGACCTTCCGTACGGGCGCCGCCGCCGCCGGACGTCCGGCGCTGGCGCCGTGGCGACGGGCGGGCTGACCTTGTGAGGGAGGCTGTTGTTTCTGAAGCTGCGCGGCGCCATCAGTCAGTTTGACAGGTGAAAGCGGCGCCGGCGGGCGATCGGATCTGATTGATGTCATCGATCGGACGCGGCGTCTGGCGCGGCGGCCATCTTTTAAATCTCGCGGTCCGTACCGACGTCCTTTAAGTCAGACAAACGCGAAGACGCGTAATTTAGCTTCTTGTGGCGTGTGGCGCGGTTTTAGCTAACGTTAGCTAGCGGCGTCTGCGGCGAGCGTAACGCGGCAGCGCGGCGTGTTAATTCTGCTGCAAACACCTGCACCTACACGTTTTCCCTACGCCGTTGTCTGGATTATAATTTTGGAAATAATTCCGGTTTCTTAAAGGTTTCACGACGCAGCGCGGTTAGCTTCCAGGAGCTAGTTAGCTTCCGGGAGCTAGTTAGCTGTCGCTGTTTCTGGCGGATGCTCATTTTATTCACGACGTGCTCCCGCGGCGTTTAAAGCGTCATCGGTTCAGCTCGCGCTTTTAGCAGGAATGCGTGTTGTGTTGTTGTTTTTTTTGTTTTGTTTTTTTTTTAATATGAATGCGTCTGACTGTCGGTTGAATTATTAAGAGGCGGCGTTTGTGTCGAGCAAGGCCGGAGTTTCTTTTCTTTCCAGAGGAGACGATGATCTTTCATCATTTCTCTTTGGTCCTTGACAAAGAATCAACATGTTTTTCTTCTTCCTCCTCCTCATCTGTGATTCACCGTATGGAAAAAATCTAAAACATTCAAAAAAATTTTTTTTCTGCGTTTCGTCTCTCTTCACCCAAGGCCGCGCCGACGCGTTTATGCTTTATTAATTATAACCGTATATAAATGATGCATACTTCGTATTCCCCCGGGTTTTTTTTTCTAAATCTTTATCGGCGCCACGACGCCGCCGGTTCTCCTCGGTTCGCCGCACGGGCGATCCGAACCGAGCCGAAAGATCCGATCGTGAGATGAGCCGCGTCCCCCCTCGCTCTCGGCCCGGCCCGGGTTCCAGGAAGCAGGAAGCAGGAAGCAGGAAGTCGCTGCGGCGACCCGCACGGATCAGAACCGGAAGCCGAGCAGACGCTGAGGAGAATCTGCGTGTGCAGCTTCTTCTTTTTTTTCTCTCGCGGTGAAATATTCTCGTGACAGCCGGCGGCGGCGGCGGCGGCGGCACAATTTACCTTCACATCTACATCTGAGCGACTCGGCTGCCAAACCCGCCGCCGCCCGCCGCTCGCCGAGCCTGGAAATCTGCTCTAATAAGCAGAGCTGCTCCGCTCGGTAAATATTACTCAGTAAATATTGCGCTTACCAATCAAAAACATCAGCGCTTTTCCCTCCGACTCCCTGTAAATATCAGAGTCGCGGGCTGAGGTGTTCGCCGCCGCTCGCCGTCGCTCATCCCGCTCGTAATTAGTCTCGCTCTCCGGCTCCAACTTTCCTCTCCGCTGGGAAACTTTCTTTTCCCCCGTAGCTCAAAGATTTCGGGTTTTAATTGGCTGATTCCAGCTGATTTCATTTCCTTCCCACCGATGCGGCCGCGTCGCGTCTCCTTTGATTCGTGTCTTTGTTTGGAGTTGAGTCATTATTATTATTATTGTTCTTATTACTGTCAACAAATCAAAACCCCGAGATGTCGGATTCATCCGCCGCGGGAAATAGTTCCCTCGTGAAACGCTCTCCTCCGGCGAGCAGCTGTTTGTAGGAAGTTACTGAAAAAAAGAAATGAAATGTATGTGAGCTGTTGTCACTGACAACACGACACTGAGTGTAACCGAGCCGACTGTCAATAAAGTTTTTTTTATGTGTTTTACATCCGCAGCAGCTGCAGAGAGACGGGGGACTACTTCCTGCTGCGGAGGGAGACGCATGAGTAACGAGCACGTGTGTGTGTGTGTGTGTGTGTGTGTGTGTGTGATGATGATGATGATGATGATGATGATGATGATGGTGATGATGATGGTTCTGCACCGTGAAGCAGCAGGAGAACCCAAAAGACTTTTGTGTGTGTGTGTGTGTGTGTGTGTGTGAAGAGTCCGGACTTCCTCCAGAACTTCACAGATGAGAGGTGTCGCACACACACACGCACACACACACACACACACACACACTCACACACACACGGGGTGTGTGTGGCTTCAGCAGAATTCCTCACAGAGAACTCATCCAATATCTGTTGCGGGGGAAAGACGAGAAATTAGTTTTCTGCTCTCTGCTGATATGAAACAATATGAGCTGCGCTGTTTGCTGTGTGCGTGTGTGTGTGTGTGTGTGTGTGTGTGTGTGTGTGTGTGTGTGTGTGTGTGTGTGTGTGTGTGTGTGTGTGTGTGTGTGTGTGTGTGTGTGCGTGTTTGTGTGTGTGTGTGAGGCCCAATATGAGCGGAGGCCTGAGGACTGGGTGTGTTTGTAGAAAGCGAGGAAGCTTCGGGAGCGTCGGGATGTTTTCGGATGAGTGAGATCCACAGTTTGGAAAAAAAAAATAATAATAATAATAATAACAATATTCAGTTTGTAAAAATTATGTTGTTTGTTTTATTTTGATTGAAAGAAAACAGGAAGGAAGAAGTTTTTATTTAGCGTCTAATTTATTCTGCTGCGTTTGATCCCGACTCAAATCTCTCAGGTCCGAGTATCCGGCGCCGCTCCGCCGATCGTCATCCAGACAAATGACTTGTGTTTATCCATTAAACAGCGTCGTCGTTGTTGTTGTTGTTGTTGTTGTTGTTGTTTTTTCTTCCCCTGACGGGGATTTTCATACTTCCAGTAAATTCAGAATAATTTCTCCTCGGGGAGCGGCTCGTGTCAACGAGTCCTCGTGAGAACGGAGCCGCTCCTCCAGTCTAATTGGACCCGACTCGCATCTAAAATCCTCTTTAATGTGAGTTTGATCCGCGTTCACCTTCCTGCCGCTCGTCGTCAACGGCGACATGGAGGCGGGGGTAGTCGAACCCCCGCGGTCCGTCTGCAGCAGAAATTAAAAAGTCTGGCTAATTAGCGAGCGATAAAAATAGTGGGTGAAGATGTGGATCACTCGGTTCTGACGAGGTTCTGCGACACGGGGGGCGTCGACGCGCTCGCATCCCGCCGACACTTCACGGCTCGACGTGATTGGTCGTTTGACGAGATGAAACTGAGATCTGATCGGTCGCTTGACGACGGATCCAAACGGGCCAGTTTCCGAGACTGGGACTGGGTCAGAATCAGAACCGTGCGGCAAATATGCAAACAAGGAATAGTTCTCTGTTATTGTGTGTGTGTGTGTGTGTGTGTGTGTGTGTGTGTGTGTGTGTGTGGGGGTGTTGTCATCGGCGCCGACCGGAGGAATCACTGGAGTGAATCGTCCTCATCATTAATATGTGCATAACAGGAAGGAGCCGGCACGCCGCCGCCGCCGCCGCCGCTGCTGACGAACAATGAGGCCGTTTCATCTTCAGCTGACTGATGAATATTCAAATGGGGGGGGGGCACTCGTCTTTAAACGCTGCACACTGAGCCTCTTAGCTAAATCAGCACTCGGGCCTTTGTTAACACACTGGAATCTGTAATTATGCCCCGTCGCATGTTAGCTTAGCACGACGCCGCGCTACAATAAGACACGAGGAGGAGGAGGAGGAGGAGGAGGAAGAGGAGCGTGCGATTAGATGAAGATTTCCTCCTTTTTAAAGGAAGAGCCCCACTGTAAATACACTGTGCGGAGAAAGAAGAGAGAGAAGAGGCGTTTAGTTTTGTGGTGAACCCGAGCTTTAAAGAAAAGGCCCAGGAGAAGAAGAGGAGGAAGAAAGAGGAGCAGGAGGAGGAGAAGAGGAAGAAGAGGAGGAAGAAAGAGGAGCAGGAGAAGGAGAGGAGGAAGAAAGAGGAGCAGGAGGAGGAGAAGAAGAAGAATAGGAAGAAAGAGGAGCAGGAGGAGGAGGAGGAGAAGAAGAAGAAGAAGAAGAAGAAAGAGGAGCAGGGGGAGGAGAAGAAGAAGAAGAATAGGAAGAAAGAGGAGCAGGAGGAGGAGGAGGAGATGAAGAAGAAGAAGAGGAAGAAAGAGGAGCAGGAGGAGGAGGAGGAGAAGAAGAAGAAGAAGAGGAAGAAAGAGGAGCAGGAGGAGGAGGAGGAGAAGAAGAAGAAGAAGAGGAAGAAAGAGGAGCAGGAGGAGGAGAAGAGGAAGAAGAGGAGGAAGAAAGAGGAGCAGGAGGAGGAGAAGAAGAAGAAGAGGAAGAAAGAGGAGCAGGAGGAGGAGGAGGAGAAGAAGAAGAAGAAGAGGAAGAAAGAGGAGCAGGAGGAGGAGAAGAAGAAGAAGAATAGGAAGAAAGAGGAGCAGGAGGAGGAGGAGGAGGAGATGAAGAGGAGGGAGAAAGAGAGGAGGAGGAGGAGAAGTGTGTCTGTGGTGTTGTATAAAGCAGCAGCACAGTTTGTTGGAGCCTTTTAAATGTGTTTGATGAGGGCAGTGCCCCCCCCCCCCTCACCCCCCCACCCCCCGCCCCCGCCCCTGCCCCCCCTCGTAAACACAGCCACTTATCATCAGAACAAAGAGGAGCTGCGTCTCCTCGCTCTCTGAGTGTATTAAAGTGTTTTTGTGGTCGGTAATTTTACTGTCTAATGGGATGTGGAGCATCCTTCCTGTTGCCGTGGTTACCGGGCGGCTGATTGACCACCCCCCCCGGCTGCTGACGGGACATGTGCTGCCGGTAAAATAAAAAAAACAAAAACAAGTTAAATGTACAGATTCGTTTAGAAAACAAACATGAGACAGTTTTTGAAGACGTGTGGACTGGAGAGATTATCTGGATTTATCAGCTTTGGCCGTTTTGCCAGAGATTTTCTCTTTTTTTTTTTTTTTTTTTTTTCCCGCCGTCAGTTCAACGTGAAAACAAACCGGCGTGAATAAAATCAAACAGGAAGACGACTGGATCAGATTCACCTTCCTGATAACGCCTGTAAAGAGGATTTGGTTGGAGTGGCGTCCGCTCGCGTGTCCAAACAAACATCATGAGGCGGGAAGATAAGACGAGGGGAGAGCGAGCTGGATTACAGAGATTAAACAGCCAAGTCCACGACACCAGAAGGGAAACGTGAGGAGCGACTGGAAAAAAAATTATATTTTTAAATAAAATAAAATGTGTAAATTCACATTTGTTCAATGTGATAAAAAAAACTCAATGTTTAATCAAATGTTAAAATAATTACATTTAATATAAAAAATAAAACATAATAAATGATGAAACAAATAAAATAAATAAATAAATAAATAAAATAAAATAAATAAAATACATAAATAAGATAATAAATAAATGTATTAATTTAATTTAATAATAAAGAAACGTGTGATAAACATGTTACTTTGTTCTGTGTAACATAAGGCTACGGTTACACCCCCCCCTTTTTTTTCTCCTCGTGGTCGGTGACCTTTGACCCCTCCCAGTAGATGTGGTCTAACTCACGATTTCCTTTCCGTGAATATATAAATGTACAGTAAACGCTGGCAGCTCTGATACAAATCCACCCAACGGGACCTTTTTTCTTGGCGCCGTCCAGCTTGGATGAGAATCAGAACAATCCCAGAACACACTGGGATGGGATTAGGTGGCCCATCTGGTCTGGGACCCCCCCGCCCCCCCAGGAGGGGGGGTCCAGGCTGCTTCGTTCGTCAGGTTCCCACGTGTTCATCACCCGATGGAGGTTTCATTTGACTTCCTGTTTTACTTCCTGTTTTTGGTCCAGATCAAACACCTTCTTTTTAAACACCTGTCACCTGCGTGATCCACCTGCCGCGCGTCGGATCGGACTCCGATCTCGCCGCCGAACTCCCGATCTGTGGCGGGATCGGATCAGAACCGGCCCGTTTCCTCTGCAGAGCGGTTAAACAGCAGGTTTGCGTCGCCGGCGCCTGAAGGTCGTCTTTTGTTCCGCCTTCCTGAAAAACTAATTTTTCCAAACGTCCTCCAAGGATGAAAAAAAAAAATAAATAAATAAAACGGCGGCGACGTGCGAGCGCTGAGGTGAAAATTTCCATCCTCAGAATATCCTGAAACTTTGCGCCGACAGATGCGTAATTGTTTGCCAGCTGTTGTTTTGTTTTTTTTCCGCCCGTGTATTACTCGGCGGCGAGCGCGTCTCGCAGATTAATCCTTTGTATCCGTACACGTACTTGGCGAGGACGGCGACTGAATTTCTTGGCTGACGGACAAATAACAGCTCGCAGCTTCCGCCGCCGTCAGTCGGGTTATTGACGGCGGCGCCTTCCTCCTTAGTTTCTGCCGCACGCCGTGACGCCGCTATTAGTTTCTTGCAGGAAAAAACAACAACCGCTCGCGTTTCCCCCCCCCCGGCTCTGAAATTAAAATCCCGACTTCAGACGCGGTGACACAACAGCGTGAGCGTAAGAACAGCGTGTCCACGCCGCCGACGCAAACGATCTGTTCCGGCGAGCTGCTCGACACGTTCTCCAGAACTTTTTCGAAACTGCGGCGAGGGGGCGGAGCTTTAAAGGACGCCTTCTAACTCGAAATCGCGACCTGATCTCGCCGACGACCCACGTAGCTGCTCCGGCGGGCACGAGACGGCGTTTGTCCAACGGGAGGGGACGCGAGTTAAAGGGCGAGTACGTCTAATTAACGTTACGTTTGTCCGTCTCGTCGGACGGACGAACGACGGCTCAGAAATAAAAGAAGAAAAAAGTTAATTAAAATCAGAGCAGCGAGCTTAAAGGTGAATGTTAAAGACGGGGGGGGGATCAGATAATGAAAATAGTCCCTGAACTTGATTTCCTTAATCACTGCATGTCCCTCTTTCTGTTAATTGAAGTTAATTATAGGATTTTAATTTTCTTATGTAGGTTAAAGAGGAGAGTGAGAAGTCACATGAAGGCGAGGAGTCTATTAGCAGAAAATACGTCATAACTTAACATATATAACCCAAAGAATGCGTCAACACGCAGGGAAATAAAATAAAAAATAAAATAAAAAAATTATTTATAAAATTTAATAAAAGAATAATTTATGAGTTAGTTCTGTACCTGAGACCAGGGCAGATCCATAATTCATCTCGCTCGCTCACGTCACCCGCGGACGCGTTTCCTGCCGACGCACATAAATAAATACATAAATAAATACATAAATAAATGAGACGCGCTTTTGTTTTAGCTCGAAGCTTCAGGAGGCAGGTGGAGTCAATACAGCAGCTGTGTTAAATAACGTGGTTATTGATCGAACTGAGCCGATCAGATAAATTGGATCCAATTTGATAAACAAAACTCGTTGATTAAAATCAAATTAAAATGTGATATTTGCAAAAAAAAAAAGCAGAAATCGAAATTCGCGAACGAAATCAGACTCGGTTCTAACACGTCTTTCTCCGGACGGACCCGTGTTGTGGCGGGGTGCGTTTGTTTGCGTGCGCGCAGGTGCCGACTTCCCCGGTTTAAAAGCGTTTTTTCAGGGACGCCGCCCGAGCTAATGGGGCGGAGCGCGACAGCCTGCGGGAGCTAAACGTCTGGGATGGTTTTTCTGATGAGCGGCGGCGGCGGCTAACGCTCAGAAATATGAAGAAAACACGGGTGTTTGTCTTGGAAATTGGCGCAATCACGGCCTCTTTTTGTGTCGGATGAAGCGACGCGAGCGCGGTCAAACGCTGCGATTATGAAAAACTGACCATGTTTTTTCCAGCCGGGGAAGGATGTGTCGGGGGTCGTGGAGGGGGGGGGGGTCCAGTAATTTGAGTGTATTTATGTGATGCCTTTGTGGGCGAGGAGCGAGCGGAGCGGCGCCGCGAAGAGCTGATTGATCTTTCAGAGGCAATCACGGCGAGCAGCGAGCAGAAAATGGGCCCCGGCGCCGTCCGGCGGCCTCATCTGTGAGCGGGGGGGATTACCTGACCTCACCTGTCAGCGCTCAGAAAAAAAAAAAAAAGCGTCACGGGTCGGGCGGCGGCGCCGGCGTGTCAACCATCATCGGAGGCAAACACAGATATAAGCAGTTTATTACAGGCGGTTCCAGACAAATGGGTCTTTAGCCTTTCGGTTAGCGAGCTTCGGGCCCGGGTCACGGAACCGGCGTCACGGAACCGCTCGGTTCTGATCGCGGTCTCCGTTTTAACCGCGCGAGGGAGGTGTGGCTCCATCCGCTCGTCTCGAGTTTCAGGTGTGCAGCGGAACCAGGCTAACGGTTTCCCACCGCTCCCAGTGTTTATGCTAAGCTAGGCTAACCGCACCCCGCCTCCAGCGCCTATCGATCGGTTTCCAACGAGCGGGCGTGATGCGTTCAGGTTCTTTTACACCGACCGGCGTTCGACCGCGTGTTGCCGCAGCGTAGGCGGATCCGGCCGCGTTCCTTCTTCCTGTCGAGTCAACATGGCGCCCGACCCAGCAGGCCCGGCGTGGCGGCGAACACCAGAAAAAAAAAAAAAGTTCCTAATCTCCAAACTGCAGCGCAGAGGGCTGCTGCTGCCAGGAGACTCCTTCTTTCTCTTTTGTCTTCTTTTTTTTTTTTTTTGTCCTCCCTCATCACCAGATCCAAGATGTCAGCCCGGAGTGGAGTGATGCTGAGCCTCAGAAGCCGCCGCCGCCGCCGCCGCCGGGCCCCCGAGCTGCAGCCTCCTCCTCCTCTTCTTCTTCTTCTTCTTCTTCTCCTTTCTCGTCTTCCTTACATTTTTATCTCGCTGCCGCTCTTTAATTGACTCGCTGCGTGACGAGGAAGGAGCGAGCGAGGGATGGAGCGAGGAGGAAGTGATGTTCCTAGATGTGGAAGACAGTTGTGGGAGGGCTGTGATGAAAAAATAATGATGCTAGTTACATTCTATTACACAAAATATGGAAGACGGCAATGAAGTCCCCCTGCAACATTTCCTCCTTAATATCACCATCGCCGAGCGCTGCCGCCACCGCCGCTAGGAATTCTGGGACGTTGCACAGTGAGGAACTGCTGTGGGTGAGTTACACACACACACACACACACACACACACTGTGTTAATTTATTCTGCTTTTAATGTATTTTTTATATCATATTTCACCTCATCATGGATTTTATTTCTGGGTTCTTGGGTTTTAGAACTCGTTAGCGCTGCGCTAATGTCGTCCCTCACGGTTGCCGCTGTATGTTATTATTGCATTTATCACATGAACATTAACACGCAAACACACACACGCACACACACACACACACACACACACACACACACACACGTATCACGTCGTATCAAGTCGTACGATGAAAACTGGATCCGCTCGCTCTCGGGTTCACAGCAGCATACATCAAACTCCTGCTGGGAAATTAACTTTAATCATTCATGCTCTCCAGAGGATTAACCCGACTGAGCCCACGACCTCCTGACCTCTCCTCTAGCGCCCCCTTCAGCCCTAATATTCAACTGAAACACAGGAAATGCATGGAACCTAATGGAGATTAGATTCCTGCTCCTCAGAGGATACGCCGCCCTGATATTAACGGCTCTGTATTTTGTTTCCCCAACTCTGAAAACCCCCCCCGCAGATTAGATTAAGGATTAATCCAAGGATAAATCTAATTTAAAGGTAGAACCTCAGATTCATGCTCGCAGAGGTAAAGCCTCTGATTGGTTATTTAACCTGCAGCTCAGGTGGGAAGTCTACCTACGTGGGAAAGACAAAACTTTATCGATCCCCGCAGAGAATAACAAAGAGGCTGGAATATAATTCGAAATTACAGTGAAGGAACATCCCGCGCGTTCGTGGGCGAGAAAGAGAATAAAAACGACATTGAACGACACAAAGAAGAAGAAAATGGAATGAATAGTTAAAAAGTGTGTGATTTCTTTTCGTGTCCTCGCCCGTGACGTGATTTTCGCGCTCGTGAGACGATCTACTTCACATTTTCTACATGAGAGATTTTTTTTTCCCGCCGTAGTCTGCGATTTAACTCTGAGTGGATTAGATCTTTGAGTGCAATGTTGCAAGTCAACGAACACGACGGCAATATTGGATTTTTTTTTTTTTTTTTTGCGTTTGTGAAAAAGGGTCTGGGGGGGGGCAGGGGTGAGGGGGGTGGTTCAGTAATCTGATCTAATCCAGGAGGAGACGGGGATCCTAAACTTTTAGTCTCTTAGTTCGGCTCGGGGCTCGCCGGGGCGCCGCATCCTACATTTCCCATGATGCAACAGCCTGTAAACGCGAGGCCGTGAGTCTCCGAGCCGCGGAGGAGATAAACCTGATGACATCACTGTGACATCCTCATCATGAGGGGGTGAGGGGGTGTGTTTTCTCGCTCGAGTTTCTCGCGGTTCTCGTGAATGGAGTTTATTGCGTCATTTTGCAAATGCTGCGATCGTGGGTGTTTCGGGAAATACTGGGCGTTGTCGTTTTTTTTACAGTTTTTTTGGGGACTGCACACACACACACACACACACACACACACACACACACACACAGACACACACACACACACACACACACACACACACACACACACACACACACACACACACACACACACACACTCAGCAGAAGCACATCTTCTTGGAACATGGCAGCCGTTGCTGAAAATGTTGCCGGTGGCCTTTTTCTCCAACTCTGAATCTATTCTCTCAAGTGCCCCCCCCTCCTCCACCCTCCTCCATCCTTCCTCCCCCCCCCCCCCCCACCCCATTCACACTCTCTCCCACCCTGCACTTTTGCTGAATAGGCAGATCATGAATCGAGCGGCGTTGTAGAGGCGGCCGTTTCCTCGCCGCGCTTTATCAAAGTCAGCCTGGCGTATTAAACACAGCGCTGAGGCCATGACGGGGGGGCTGGCCCCC
Organism: Psettodes erumei; assembly: GCA_016785225.1. Lineage (NCBI taxonomy): Eukaryota > Metazoa > Chordata > Actinopteri > Pleuronectiformes > Psettodidae > Psettodes > Psettodes erumei. The sequence continues at coordinate 55,601 of JAFBJZ010000956.1, read as the reverse complement.
CTCCTCCTCCACGCTGTAATCAGGACACGGCTCCGCTGGTTGGTTGGTGGTGATGGGGGGGTTTTACCCGGGGGGAGCTTCCTGTCCTGCAGGGCCTCACACCGCGAGGATGGGTTTGTAGTGGAGGGGTCAATTTGGAGGGGGGGGGGAGCAGACCACCAGGAAGACTCAAGGTGGGGTGGGGGGGCAGATCCTCGTCGTCGTCCTCTCTCTCAGCATCACCTTGTAAATTGATTGTTTTTTATACACCCATCGGTCATGTGACCGCTCCTCCTCTGCTTCTGATTGACAGTTCAGTTCAGAGTGACAGCCCCCCCCACACACACACACACACACCTGAGGGTCGTCTCTGCTCAGGTGTCGAGAAAAAAAAAAGAGGAGGCCGCGAATAAAAGCTCATCATCCACGTTTGTAATGTCACATAAACAAGACCGGGACATTTATAATCAGAGAGAATTAATTAAAGGGAATCATGAGCCAACAAACAATTATCCTGTGTGTGTGTGTGTGTGTGTGTGTGTGTGTGTGTGTGTGTGTGTGTGTGCAGTGCGTGTGTGTGTGTGTGTGTGTGTGTGTGTGTGTGTGTGTGTGTGTGTGTGTGTGTGTGTGTGTGTGTGTGTGTGTGTGTGTGTGTGAACTTGGACCGTCACCAGATTTTTGTTTTGTTTTCCTGCTGATTTAATGGATTTCGACGCCGTTGTCGTTGAACGTGTGTGAAGCTGATCCAGGATCTGCTGCTGGAGCTACCTGCCCGGGGGTGGGGGGGGCCCTGATCAACCCCCCCCCCCCCCGCCGTTTAAGAATTTACTACAGAATACACAGCATGTATACTTTGAAAGTACTGAAGAGTATTCATCAAACACCTGAAAACAACTGACGCTCCAGGGGCCCCAGTAGTAGCAGTAAGTAAAAGTAGCAGTAGTAGTAATAGTATTAGCAGTACTAGTACAGCAGGAGCGTTGGAGGTGTTGGTGACATCCTCCGTATGTGTAGCACCACTGGAAGTGTAGTAGTACTGCAGTAGTATGAGTTGGGGGGTGTGTATTTTATATACCTGCATCATCAGTTTTAGTAGTAAAATTACAAGTAGTAGTTGAAGTACAGGAGGAGCATCAGTACTGTTTGTAGTGATGATACATATGAGAGTACAAGCGGTGGTACAGGTAGTACCAGTAGTGAAGTATTGCAGTAGTAGTAGTAGTAGTAAATGTCTCATCAGAACCCGTCCGATTCCCGCGATTCCGTCTCCCCGTCCACTCCGGTTGCCACGACAACCTCCTCCTCCCTCGGTTTCCCGCTCTCATCCTTCACCTGCTCAGCATGAAGCCCCCCCCCCACCACCCATAATAACCACCGTAATAATATTATTAATAAGAAAAAAAAAAAAAAAAACTTCATTTACGCCGCTGTTCAAACGGCGGGGCCGTCGGAGCGCGCCGACGAATCAAACAAACTCACACATCAAAGTGGGAATAATGTGAAGATGTGGGGGGGGGGCAGGGGCGGGGGCGGGGGGGGGGGGGGGGGGGGCAGGGCAGGGGGGGCGGATGAAAGCAGCGACACGCGGGGTAAAAATAAAATGTTTGTAAAAATAATGGGATAAAAGCCGTCACGCCAAAAAAACCAGCCGACGAAAATAGCTTTTAAGAAGAGATGTAACAAAGGATACTCTCACCCCCACCCCCTCACCCCCCCTCCTGTCAACCCCCTCACCCAGCCCCCCCCCCCCCCACCCCCCCCCCCCCACCCCTGCAGTGGAGATGAAGTGTTGCTCTTGTTTTAATTATGCAGAGGAGGCTGCAGAGCAGGACAGGACATGTTTCAGCGTCGTCGCCAATTAAGCGGCGTCACCCAGTCGTGGAGCTGAGAGCGAGGAAGAGGAGGAGGAAGAGGAGGAGGAGGAGGAGGAGGAGGAGGAGGAGGAGGAGGAGGAGGAGTGAGGGAGCGGGAGTTAAAGGAAATGACAGACAGAGAGAGAGAGAGAGAAATGGATGCCTGAGAGTCTTTTTCTTATTTTCCACGCAGATGGAGACGCCTCGCCCGTCTTTAAACTCGCGCTCTGCTGACAGCCGCAGTAACTGACAGGAGTAGCGGGGCAGTAGTACTACAAGTACTGCAATATGTAGTATGAGTATTTGGGAGTAGTACCTGCAGGAGCGCCACAGGTGAACTCTGTGCTGAGATTAGTTTGGTGTCATGTGCTTGAAGTGATTTGATTGGCTGCTTGTTGCAGTGCCAGCTGTAGTACTAGTAGTATTGGTAATAGTAGTAGTAGTAGTAGTAATAGTAGTAGTAGTAATAGTAGTAGTAGATGAGCCTCAGGACTTCACTCTCTTCAGTGTATTGATCAAAAGCACATGGACGGTGTGAGCATTGATTTGCGTTGCATATTACGACCCCCCCTACACACACACACACACACACACACACACACACACTGCTGCTCCCCCCCCCTTGCCCCCCACTGATATCCTGCTCCACTGTGGTTTTAAAGTGTCACGCTGGATAAAGAGCGAGCGGCAGGTAATTACCGCCCGTCCATCGATAACCGTTCTAATAGACTTCCAACCAGCTATTTACATTGTTGTGTGTGTGTGGGGGGTGGGGGTGGAAGTGGGGGGGCTGTTACCGTATTGACTTTCATAAAATATAACGTGCGGTCGGCTACATTAAAATCAATAAAGCCATTTAAAGAGCATTATCATTAAGAGGCGGCTGCGTGCTAACTGTGTGCGGCGCCTTAAACCAACATCATTTACCGCACGGCTGCACTGGGGGGGTGATCTGAGCCAAACTGTGCCGAGACCCCCACCCCACCACCCCACCCCCCACCCCACCCCCCCGCCCTGGGAGATGACATCATCCGACGTGGAAGCGGAGTAGATTTTGTTATTTTTTTTAGGTGGGGGTGGGGGTGGGGGTGGTATTTGCAGTACTTCTGTGTATTCCAGTGCAGTACTGTGACGCAGTACTACTCTCGGTGCTCGGTCTGACCTGTCACTGTGATCTATGTGGCGTCGGATCAGAGGGGCTCAGGTGCAGGCAGGGCTCTATATACCCCCCCCTCACCTCCACCCTCACCTCCACCCCCACCACCCCCCCCCATCTCTCCGTCTCATTTGACACTGGATTAACTCCCACCTGAGCTGCCGTCACTCCCGTCATGCGTCGACCCGCCACCTGAGTCCTCCCTCTCGCTACGGCGCTCACCTCGCGGCGGCGGCGGCTGTTTTTACTCGCCATTTCCTTCAACACGCTTCACCCCGCCCTCACCCCTCCACCCCACCACCCCCCACCTCCACCTCCACCTCCACCTCCACCTCCGCGGCAGCTTCTGTAACGAGGCGGATGATAAGGGATCAAGTTTGACTGGATTGGTTTTCAGAAAAAAAAAAAAAAAAAAAAGTGGCGGCGGAGACAGACGGGGAGGAAGTTCAATGCGGACGCCGCGGCGGCGCTCGGAATTAAGATGGAGGAACATCTGCGCATCGTGCTGAAGTTAGCATGCTAACCAGCTAGCCGCCGCGTTAGAAAACGCTGTGATCCGCCTGCCCGTTCAAACTCACAGAACTTTATTTGTATAACTTGTGACGCTTCTGAATCGCGACGTTTGAAGCGCGAGAAAAAGCGGGAAAGTTCACGGGGGTTAAACCGCCGATCGGAAACCGTCAGGATCGGCGAGCGACCTCGTTATCGCCGGGCCCGCCGCGTTACCTGTCAACCCGTCAGGCCCGGCTGTCGGGGAGAAAACGCGCTCGGGGTCTCGTTAACGCCCGGGGCCCCGCGGCGGCTTCATTCATTATCTAATTGGTTTGCCGGGAAACCCGGATCCGCCCCCCACTCCCCGCCCACGGCGGGGACCTGATCTCCGCCGCCGCCTCGTCCTCCGGCGTGGGCCGTCGGTTCGTCTGCGGCTTCGGCGTGTCAACGTGTCACAAACAATGCCTCCGCTCCGTCCTTCTTATTGTGTAACAGGCAATTATCAGTGCAAACCGGCCGCCATTATTCCGGTCTGTTCCTGGTTGTTTTCTCCGTGGCCCTTCCCTGAAAAAAAAAAACAAACAAAAAAAAAAACAACCTTCCTGTCCGCAGCTAACTGGCTAATCACAAGCGGGGACGAGGCCGCCGGTCTCACTCCAAAAATCAGCGAATGTTCTGCAGCTGTTTATTATCCGGCCGCCGTTTAATGGCTCCTTTCAAAGCGCCGTGCCCCCCCCCCCCCGGTGCCCGGCGGGAAACGTGACGCCCACGACTGTTAGCGCCCATCGCGCCTAATAAAGTCGTCCGGCGGGAATAGGAGTCGGCTCTGCGCTTCGGAACGATCCGGAACCAAACGTGACTTCTGATGAGTCGCTCACGGTGTCTTTGTTGAATTATTCCGCGCCCCGGGATCCGGTCTCTAACGCGCGGCGCCGTGGAGCTCGCCGCTCGGACACCTTCGCGGATGGATGGCTTCGTTTCGAGCGGCGAGCTGACCGAGCGGCGTCCATCTTGGCCGGTCGACTCGCCGCGGGGCCCGCGGAGCGGGAGACGGAGAGGTTAATCATCCCGCGCCCCGACTCCGCGGGGTCCCGTCTATCCGCCGCAGCTGCAGTTTAATCAAACGGACCGGCCCGGCCCGGCTCGGCTCGAACCCGACCGGAGCGCAAGGACGCCGGGCCCGAAATAACGGGGAGGGTCAGGGGGGACGGACAGAGGGGAGGACAGGAAGTGGACGCACAGCGAGACGTGCTGTTCTGATGATTTCTTTCCCCTTTTTATTTATTGACGACCCAATATATAAATGAATAATAACAAATAAAATTAAAATAAATTAAAAATTAAAATTAAATTAATATATACATAAATAAATATATTATATTATATAAATAAAATTAATATATAAATATATTATATTGTATAAATACAATTAATATAAAGTAAAAATAATAAATCGTTGGACCTGGAGGAGCCGCATGGCAGAAAAAGATGTGTGTTTGTCGTGCGTGTCACTTTTCACTCTTCTTCTTCTTCCCTCGCGGCGTCGTTCACGGCGGCTCACGGAGAAGCAGCTGGAGAAAGCGGCGAGCCGTGGACCGGCGCCGCCGGAGACGCGCTCATCGGCCGAGACGGGAGATTTAACATCTGATTCAACAAACACATTCGTGTTCACGATCCTCACTTTGTGGGTCAGTTGTGCGTTTGTCTGCAGGCTCACGTCTCCGAGATGAGGAGAGGTGAGAAAGGGGGAGGGGGGTGGGGGGGAGGTCAGAGCAGTGCATGATGGGACATCTGCGCCGCGCCGCAGCAGATTAGAGGCCAGACATGAACGCACCGGACGTAAAGGGAGGGTAAAGGAGTGTTTGGGGTTTTTTTTAGTCTGCAGCTCAGCCGGTCGGGGACGAACCCGCCCACCCGCCTGCCCGCTGCTGCTGCGAGCGAATCACGCGCCTCTAATGATGTAAACAAACGACCCCGGGCCGCCACGGTTCACCGCATCTGCAGCCACAGCAAACCCAGCCTGGTAATATGTGTGTGTGTGTGTGTGTGTGTGTGTGGGGGGGGGTTATTGAAAACAGTCCAATCCTGAGCAGCCCCCCCCTCCCTGGACAAAAGTCCTGGCGGACTGTGCGCGTCCTCAGAGCGAGGGAAGCCTTTGATGTTCCCAACCTGTCTGATGTGCGCTGACCTACGATAACTGTGCTGATATGTTTGATCTTTACTTCTGAAAATTAAAGGAAAAAAAAAAAACTCTGTGACCTTAAGAAAGTTTGGAGAGTTATGAAAAAAAAAAAAAAACTTCTCTGTTCACGTGCTCGTCTCGTGGCGTTCTGTGACATCACACGTTGCTCTTCTCTGTTTCCTGCGATTGTAAATTTTTTTCGCTCCTCTTGTCTCACTGGGGCAATTTATTGTGAATAAATATGGCGCAGGACGCCACCGTCGTCCACCGCACCGCGTCCACGCCGGCGGACGATGGGACACGAGCTGCTGGACCTGACGAAGCCATTTCCTCTGCAGAGGTTTGTTCTTTTGTGGCCTGTACGACTTAATAAAGAGATTCATCTTCCTGCCCTGAGGGTTGTCGTGTCCGAGGCCAAACTGACCTCGCTGACCCCGATGACGTCGTCCGGTCCGGTCGGGTCGTCCTGAAATCAGCGGCACGCCCCTTTAAATACATTTTGAGTTGTGCTGGGGCTCCTGGTTCTTAAAAATATGACACGCGTGTGGTTCTTTAATGTGGTTCCACACACCTTTTCTCTCCCGGTCCGGACGTTTATCTCCACCTCCTGCTTTACGCTGATAAATACTCTCTCTTTGTGCACCTACAAACGAAAAATTAATAACTGTCATGCTAATGGGAAGATTAATGAATGCGAGCGGCGGTAACCCCCGCCAGTTTACATAATGCACGTTTACAATAAAAAACACACATTATTCCTGTGTGGTGCAGCGAGGGTGGGGGTGCAGGTGGGTGAGCGGCGTTTAGCAGCGGTATCTCTGCTAACTGTTATCGCCCAACTGTGAGGCTTTATCAGCTGTAAGGCTGCGGCAGAATGAGAGCGTATCTGCTCACCACAGAGAGCCAGATGAAAATTACCCTGCTTTTATAATCATAATTCATGCATTTTTAAATAAATGTAGTTTGCAGGAGGCTGACTCAGGACTTTCTATGTATTTTTTTTTTTTCCTGGAAGTACAACTCGTCTAGTTCATAACAAAACTGCTGGGATCAACAAGCTTGTTAAAATTGCTCGCGTTAATAGAAAAATACAGTGTGTACATATCATTAAATACATTCCCACAGAGCTGCTCTGGAAATAGCCCACGTGGCTGCACGGAAACACGTCTGACTGAGCTGAGACCAGCTGAAAGGGCCAAACAGCAGGGGCCACTGGTTCTGACAGGCTGATAACCAGGTCCGGGATCAGCTGACGGTGATCAGGGGGTCGGTGATCAGGGGAGGATGTTCCAATGAGATAATGATGTATGCAAAAATGTCCCAACACTTACACTTGGAGGTCTTCGCACGTCAGGTACTGTAGTGTACTGTGGGACAGGAAGTGGGCGACAGGAACAGTCTTCATCAGACGGCGACGGGAAAAATGGCGGCGCTCCAGCGAGACGAGAGGCGAGTCCGACTGGACTCCCACCCGCAGCTGCCATCCTGCTCTGCCTTGACATTTAATGCATGCATGATATTTTTAAGGCCTTACTGTGACCTTTTACATGATGATTTTAAGATCTTATTGCATGGGGACATTTTTAATGTACAACGTTTTTCTGCCTAACTATATGTCATAAAAACGTGAAAAAAAACGCCATAGTATACGATGGCATGAAGACAATAAAATATATTATATATTATTTTAATTAAACTGTGACGTGTTAATGAAGCTTTTTCGGGCTGGGTTTTCACATTTTTTACATTTTACGACATAGTCTTGAAAATGCAAAAAGTTCATACTTGGGTATGTCATAAAAATGTGAAAAATAGAACGTAATATACTAAGTCATTTTTTCCATATTTTTTCCATCAATTTTAACATTTTTGATGGTATGAAACGTTGATAAAACACCATTTTTTGATATTTTGAAGCATTTTCTAAAAATTATTTTTTTGACATTTTTTGACTTTTCACAACATCCGATGTTGTAAGGCGTTTTTTTCCCAGTTTTTTGACATGTCAAAATATGACCTTTTTTGCATATGTAACACTTGTGGTGTGATGGTACGAAAGTTGATAAAACACAATTTTTTGATGTTTTGAAGCATTTTCTGGAAAGAAAAACTTTGGACATTTTTTGACTTTTTACGACATCGTATGGAATAAAAAGAGTTTTTTCCATGGATTTTTGACATGTCAAAATATGACCTTTTTTTGCATTTTTAACACTTGTGATGGTACGAAACGTTGATAAAACACAATTTTTTTGATGTTTTGAAACATTTTTATTAAACATTTTTTTTTTGACATTTTTTGACTTTTTACGTCTTCGTATGGAGTAAAAAGGGTGTTTTCCATGAAGTTCTGAGATGTCAAAATATGACCTTTTTTTGCATTTATAACACTTGTGATGGTATGAAACGTTGATAAAACACAATTTTTTGATGTTTTGAAACATTTTTATAAAAAAAATTTTTTTGACATTTTTTGACTTTTTACGACATCCGATGTTGTAAGGTGTTTTTTTCCAAGTTTTTTGACATGTCAAAATATGATTTTTTTGTTTTGCATATTTAACACTTGTGATGGTACGAAACGTTGATAAAACACAATTTTTTGATGTTTTGAAACATTTTTATTAAAAATTTTTTTTTTGACATTTTTTGACTTTTTACGTCATCGTATCGAGTAAAAAGGGTGTTTTCCATGAAGTTTTGACATGTCAAAATATGACCTTTTTTTGCATCTTTAACACTTGTGATGGTACGAAACGTTGATAAAACACAATTTTTTGATATTTTGAAGCATTCTCTAGAAATTATTTTTTTTGACATTTTGACACTTGTGATTTTTATGACATCCAATGTTGTACGTGTTTTTTTTTTCCAAGTTTTTGACATGTCAAAATATGACCTTTTTTTTTGCATATTTAACACTTGTGATGGTACGAAATGTTGATAAAACACAATTTTTTGATGTTTTGAAGCATTTTCTGGAAAAAAAATTTTTTGACATTTTTTGACTTTTTACGACATCGTATGGAGATAAAAACGTTTTTTCCATGGATTTTTGACATGTCAAAATATGACCTTTTTTGCATTTATAACACTTGTGATCGTACGAAATGTGGATAAAACACAATTTTTTGATGTTTTGAAACATTTTTATTAAAAAAATTTTTTTTGACATTTTTTGACTTTTTACGACATCGTATGGAGTAAAAGGGTGTTTTCCATGAAGTTCTGACATGTCAAAATATGACCTTTTTTTTGCATTTTTAACACTTGTGATGGTATGAAACGTTGATAAAACACAATTTTTTGATGTTTTGAAACATTTTATAAAAAAAAAAAAATTTTTGACATTTTTTGACTTTTTACGACATCCGATGTTGTAAAAAAGTGTTTTTTCCAAGTTTTTTGACATGTCAAAATATGACCTTTTTTGTTTTGCATATTTAACACTTGTGATGGTACGAAACGTTGATAAAACACAATTTTTTGATGTTTTGAAACATTTTTATTAAAAAAAATTTTTTGACATTTTTTGACTTTTTACGTCATCGTATGGAGTAAAAAGGGTGTTTTCCATGAAGTTTTGACATGTCAAAATATGACCTTTTTTGCATCTTTAACACTTGTGATGGTACGAAACGTTGATAAAACACAATTTTTTGATATTTTGAAGCATTTTCTAGAAATTAATTTTTTTGACATTTTTTGACTTTTTACGACATCCAATGTTGTAAAAAGCGTTTTTTCCAAGTTTTTGACATGTCAAAACATGACCTTTTTTTTTTTATGGTATTTAACACGTGTGATGGTACGAAATGTTGATAAAACACAATTTTTGATGTTTTGAAGCATTTTCTGGAAAAAAATTTTTTTTGACATTTTTTGACATTTTTACGACATCATCGTATGGAGAAAAAAGCGTTTTTTCCATGGATTTTTGACATGTCAAAATATGACCTTTTTTGCATTTATAACACTTGTGATGGTATGAAACGTTGATAAAACACAATTTTTTGATATTTTGAAGCATTTTCTAGAAATAAAAATTTTTGACATTTTTTTGACTTTTTATGACATCCGATGTTGTAAGGAGTTTTTTTCCAAGTTTTTTGACATGTCAAAATATGATTTTTTTGTTTTGCATATTTAACACTTGTGATGGTACGAAACGTTGATAAAACACAATTTTTTGATGTTTTGAAACATTTTATTAAAAAAAATTTTTTTTTGACATTTTTTGACTTTTTACGTCATCGTATCGAGTAAAAAGGGTGTTTTCCATGAAGTTTGACATGTCAAAATATGACCTTTTTTTGCATCTTTAACACTTGTGATGGTATGAAACGTTGATAAAACACAATTTTTTGATATTTTGAAGCATTTTCTAGAAATTATTTTTTTTGACATTTTTTGACTTTTTACGACATCCAATGTTGTACGGTGTTTTTTTCCAAGTTTTTGACATGTCAAAACATGACCTTTTTTTTGCATATTTAACACGTGTGATGGTACGAAATGTTGATAAAACACAATTTTTTGATGTTTTGAAGCATTTTCTGGAAAAAAATTTTTTTGACATTTTTTGACTTTTTTTTACGACATCGTATGGAGAAAAAAGCGTTTTTTCCATGGATTTTTGACATGTCAAAATATGACCTTTTTTGCATTTATAACACTTGTGATGGTATGAAACGTTGATAAAACACAATTTTTTGATATTTTGAAGCATTTTCTAGAAATAAAAATTTTTGACATTTTTTTGACTTTTTATGACATCCGATGTTGTAAGGAGTTTTTTTCCAAGTTTTTTGACATGTCAAAATATGATTTTTTTGTTTTGCATATTTAACACTTGTGATGGTACGAAACGTTGATAAAACACAATTTTTTGATGTTTTGAAACATTTTTATCAAAAAAAATTTTTTTGACATTTTTTGACTTTTTACGACATCGTATGGAGTAAAAAGGTGTTTTTCATGAAGTTCTGACATGTCAAAATATGACCTTTTTTTTTTTGCATTTATAACACTTGTGATGGTATGAAACGTTGATAAAACACAATTTTTGATGTTTTGAAACATTTTTATAAAAAAAAATTTTTGACATTTTTTGACTTTTTGACTTTTTACGACATCCGATGTTGTAAAAAGTGTTTTTTTCCAAGTTTTTGACATGTCAAAATATGACCTTTTTTTTTGCATTTTAAACACTTGTGATGGTACGAAATGTGGATAAAACACAATTTTTTGATGTTTTGAAACATTTTTATTAAAAAATTTTTTTGACATTTTTTGACTTTTTACGTCATGGTATGGAGTAAAAAGGGTGTTTTCCATGAAGTTCTGAGATGTCAAAATATGACCTTTTTTTTCATTTTTAACACTTGTGATGTTATGAAACGTTGATAAAACACATTTTTTTTATGTTTTGAAGCATTTTTATAAAAAAAAAATTTTGGACATTTTTTACCTTTTGACACCATCGTAGGGAGTAAAAAGCGTTTTTTCCATGTTTTTTGGCATGTCAAAATATGACCTTTTTTTTTGCATATTTAACACTTGTGATGGTACGAAACGTTGATAAAACACAATTTTTTGATGTTTTGAAGCATTTTCTTGAAAAAAAAATTTTTTGACATTTTTTGACTTTTTACGACATCGTATGGAGAAAGAAGCGTTTTTTCCATGGATTTTTGACATGTCCAAATATGACCTTTTTTTGCATCTTTAACACTTGTGATGGTATGAAACGTTGATAAAACACATTTCTTTGATGCTTTGAAACATTTTCTGGGAAAAAATTTTTGGACATTTTTTGACTTTTTACAACATCATATGGAGTAAAAAGCGTTTTTTCCAAGTTTTTTGACATGTCAAAATATGACCTTTTTTTGCATATTTAACACTTGTGATGGTGCGAAACGTTGATAAAACACAATTTTTTAATGTTTTGAAACATTTTTATTAAAAAATTTTTTTTGACATTTTTTGACTTTTTACGTCATCGTATGGAGTAAAAAGGGTGTTTTCCATGAAGTTCTGACATTTCAAAATATGACCTTTTTTTGCATTTATAACACTTGTGATGGTATGAAACGTTGATAAAACACAATTTTTTGATGTTTTGAAACATTTTTATAAAAAATTTTTTTTGACATTTTTTGACTTTTTACGACATCCGATGTTGTAAGGTGTTTTTTTCCAAGTTTTTTGACATGTCAAAATATGACCTTTTTTTTTTGCATATTTAACACGTGTGATGGTACGAAATGTGGATAAAACACAATTTTTTGATGTTTTGAAACATTTTTATTAAAAATTTTTTTTGACATTTTTTGACTTTTTACGTCATCGTATGGAGTAAAAAGGGTGTTTTCCATGAAGTTCTGACATTTCAAAATATGAACTTTTTTTTTTTGCATATTTAACACGTGTGATGGTACGAAATGTGGATAAAACACAATTTTTTGATGTTTTGAAACATTTTTATAAAAATTTTTTTTTGACATTTTTTGACTTTTTACGACATCCGATGTTGTAAGGTGTTTTTTTCCAAGTTTTTTGACATGTCAAAATATGACCTTTTTTTTTGCATATTTAACACGTGTGATGGTACGAAATGTTGATAAAACACAATTTTTTGATGTTTTGAAACATTTTTATTAAAAAATTTTTTTGACATTTTTTGACTTTTTACGTCATGGTATGGAGTAATGTTTTCCATGAAGTTCTGACATGTCAAAATATGACCTTTTTTTTTTTATATTTAACACTTGTGATGGTACGAAAACGTTGATAAAACACAATTTTTTGATGTTTTGAAGCATTTTTATTAAAAAAAAAAATTTTGACATTTTTTTTTTTTTTACAACATCGTATGGAGTAAAAAGCATTTTTTCCATGGAATTTTGACATGTCAAAATATGACCTTTTTTTGCATCTTTAACACTTGTGATGGTATGAAACGTTGATAAAACACAATTTTTTGATATTTTGAAGCATTTTCTAGAAATTATTTTTTTTTGACATTTTTTGACTTTTTGACGACATCCAATGTTGTAAAAAGCGTTTTTTCCATGTTTTTTGGCATGTCAAAATATGACCTTTTTTTTTGCATATTTAACACGTGTGATGGTATGAAATGTTGATAAAACACATTTCTTTGATGCTTTGAAACATTTTCTGGGAAAAAATTTTTGGACATTTTTTGACTTTTTACAACATCATATGGAGTAAAAAGCGTTTTTTCCAAGTTTTTGACATGTCAAAATATGACCTTTTTTTGCATATTTAACACTTGTGATGGTGCGAAACGTTGATAAAACACAATTTTTTAATGTTTTGAAACATTTTTATTAAAAATTTTTTTTGACATTTTTTGACTTTTTACGTCATCGTATGGAGTAAAAAGGGTGTTTTCCATGAAGTTCTGACATTTCAAAATATGACCTTTTTTTGCATTTATAACACTTGTGATGGTATGAAACGTTGATAAAACACAATTTTTTGATGTTTTGAAACATTTTTATAAAAAAATTTTTTTTGACATTTTTTGACTTTTTACGACATCCGATGTTGTAAGGTGTTTTTTTCCAAGTTTTTTGACATGTCAAAATATGACCTTTTTTTTGCATATTTAACACGTGTGATGGTACGAAATGTGGATAAAACACAATTTTTTGATGTTTTGAAACATTTTTATTAAAAAATTTTTTTTTGACATTTTTTGACTTTTTACGTCATGGTATGGAGTAAAAAGGGTGTTTTCCATGAAGTTCTCACATGTCAAAATATGACCTTTTTTTTTGCATATTTAACACTTGTGATGGTACGAAATGTTGATAAAACACAATTTTTTGATGTTTTGAAGCATTTTTATTAAAAAAAATTTTTGCCATTTTTTGACTTTTTACAACATCGTATGGAGTAAAAAGCATTTTTTCCAGGAATTTTTGACATGTCAAAATATGACCTTTTTTTGCATCTTTAACACTTGTGATGGTACGAAACGTTGATAAAACACAATTTTTTGATATTTTGAAGCATTTTCTAGAAATTATTTTTTTTTGACATTTTTTGACTTTTTACGACATCCAATGTTGTACGGTGTTTTTTTCCAAGTTTTTGACATGTCTAAACATGACCTTTTTTTTGCATATTTAACACGTGTGATGGTACGAAATGTTGATAAAACACATTTCTTTGATGCTTTGAAACATTTTCTGGGAAAAAATTTTTGGACATTTTTTGACTTTTTACAACATCATATGGAGTAAAAAGCGTTTTTTCCAAGCTTTTTTGACATGTCAAAATATGACCTTTTTTTTTGCATATTTAACACTTGTGATGGTACGAAACGTTGATAAAACACAATTTTTTGATGTTTTGAAACATTTTTATTAAAAAAAAAAAATTTTGACATTTTTTGACTTTTTACGTCATCGTATGGAGTAAAAAGAGTGTTTTCCATGAAGTTCTGACATTTCAAAATATGACCTTTTTTTGCATTTTTAACACTTGTGATGTTATGAAATGTTGATAAAACACATTTTTTTTATGTTTTGAAGCATTTTTATAAAAAAAACTTTTGGACATTTTTTAACTTTTGACACCATCGTAGGGAGTAAAAAGCGTTTTTTCCATGTTTTTTGGCATGTCAAAATATGACCTTTTTTTTGCATATTTAACACTTGTGATGGTACGAAACGTTGATAAAACACAATTTTTTGATGTTTTGAAGCATTTTCTTGAAAAAAAAATTTTTTTTTGACATTTTTTGACTTTTTACGACATCGTATGGAGAAAAAAGCGTTTTTTCCATGGATTTTTGACATGTCCACATATGACCTTTTTTTGCATCTTTAACACTTGTGATGGTATGAAACGTTGATAAAACACATTTTTTTGATGCTTTGAAACATTTTCTGGGAAAAATTTTTGACATTTTTTGACTTTTTACAACATCATATGGAGTAAAAAGCGTTTTTTCCAAGTTTTTTGACATGTCAAAATATGACCTTTTTTGCATATTTAACACTTGTGATGGTACGAAACGTTGATAAAACACAATTTTTTGATGTTTTGAAACATTTTTATTAAAAAAAATTTTTTTGACATTTTTTGACTTTTTACGTCATCGTATGGAGTAAAAAGGGTGTTTTCCATGAAGTTCTGACATTTCAAAATATGACCTTTTTTTGCATTTATAACACTTGTGATGGTATGAAACGTTGATAAAACACAATTTTTTGATGTTTTGAAACATTTTTATAAAAAAATTTTTTGACATTTTTTAACTTTTTACGACATCCGATGTTGTAAGGTGTTTTTTTCCAAGTTTTTTGACATGTCAAAATATGACCTTTTTTTTGCATATTTAACACGTGTGATGGTACGAAATGTTGATAAAACACAATTTTTTGATGTTTTGAAGCATTTTCTGAAAAAATTTTTTTTTGACATTTTTTGACTTTTTACGTCATCGTATGGAGTAAAAAGGGTGTTTTCCATGAAGTTCTTGACATGTCAAAATATGACCTTTTTTGCATTTATAACACTTGTGATGGTATGAAACGTTGATAAAACACAATTTTTTGATGTTTTGAAACATTTTTATAAAAATTTTTTTTTGACATTTTTTGACTTTTTACGACATCCGATGTTGTAAGGTGTTTTTTTCCAAGTTTTTTGACATGTCAAAATATGACCTTTTTTTGCATATTTATAACACTTGTGATGGTACGAAATGTGGATAAAACACAATTTTTTGATGTTTTGAAACATTTTTATTAAAAAATTTTTTTTGACATTTTTTGACTTTTTACGTCATGGTATGGAGTAAAAAGGGTGTTTTCCATGAAGTTCTGACATGTCAAAATATGACCTTTTTTTGCATTTTT
The DNA here is from genome assembly GCA_016785225.1 of Psettodes erumei. Taxonomy (NCBI): domain Eukaryota; kingdom Metazoa; phylum Chordata; class Actinopteri; order Pleuronectiformes; family Psettodidae; genus Psettodes; species Psettodes erumei. Next base: position 40,040 of record JAFBJZ010000956.1, on the reverse strand, counting down.
AACACTTGTGATGTTATGAAACGTTGATAAAACACAATTTTTTTGATGTTTTGAAGCATTTTTATAAAAAAAAAATTTTGGACATTTTTTACCTTTTGACACCATCGTAGGGAGTAAAAAGCGTTTTTTCCATGTTTTTTGGCATGTCAAAATATGACCTTTTTTTTTTTGCATATTTAACACTTGTGATGGTACGAAACGTTGATAAAACACAATTTTTTGATGTTTTGAAGCATTTTCTTGAAAAAAAATTTTTTTGACATTTTTTGACTTTTTACGACATCGTATGGAGAAAGAAGCGTTTTTTCCATGGATTTTTGACATGTCAAAATATGACCTTTTTTTGCATCTTTAACACTTGTGATGGTATGAAACGTTGATAAAACACATTTCTTTGATGCTTTGAAACATTTTCTGGAAAAAAATTTTTGGACATTTTTTGACTTTTTACAACATCATATGGAGTAAAAAGCGTTTTTTCCAAGTTTTTGACATGTCAAAATATGACCTTTTTTTGCATATTTAACACTTGTGATGGTGCGAAACGTTGATAATACACAATTTTTTGATTTTTTGAAACATTTTTATTAAAAAATTTTTTGACATTTTTTGACTTTTTACGTCATCGTATGGAGTAAAAAGGGTGTTTTCCATGAAGTTCTGACATTTCAAAATATGACCTTTTTTTGCATTTATAACACTTGTGATGGTATGAAACGTTGATAAAACACAATTTTTTGATATTTTGAAGCATTTTCTAGAAATTATTTTTTTGACATTTTTTGACTTTTCACAACATCCGATGTTGTAAGGCGTTTTTTTCCAAGTTTTTTGGCATGTCAAAATATGACCTTTTTTGCATATGTAACACTTGTGGTGTGATGGTACGAAAGTTGATAAAACACAATTTTTTGATGTTTTGAAGCATTTTTTATTAAAAAATTTTTGACATTTTTTGACTTTTTACAACATCGTATGGAGAAAAAAGCGTTTTTTCCATGAATTTTTGACATGTCAAAATATGACCTTTTTTTGCATTTTTAACACTTGTGATGGTACAAAACGTTGATAAAACACAATTTTTTGATATTTTGAAGCATTTTCTAGAAATTATTTTTTTTGACATTTTTTGACTTTTTACGACATCCAATGTTGTACGGTGTTTTTTTTCCAAGTTTTTGACATGTCAAAACATGAACCTTTTTTTGCATATTTAACACGTGTGATGGTACGAAATGTTGATAAAACACAATTTTTTGATGTTTTGAAGCATTTTCTGGAAAAAGAATTTTTTGACATTTTTTTGATGTCAGACAAATCTTCTTTGGGTGTTGAATATGAATATGTTTTTCTGCTTTCATGTCATAAAGAGATAAATGTGAGCTAAAAACACAAGCAACCACAAAAAAAAAATCTTTGTCTTAATTAGAAAATTTAAATTTAAACCAGAAACTACCTGATAAAAGGAAATGCTATGACAGTTATCAATATGCTGCTCTCCTCCACCCCTTCTCCCACCCCCCCACCCCCTTGTTTGTTGTGTGTGTGTGTTCCTGCTTGATTGCAGGAGTGGAGTCAGGTGTCAGTGCCTGGTCATCAGCTGCCAGCGATCATCATCATCATCATCATCATCATCGAGCTCAGCTAAAAGTAGCTGGTTCCAGACTGTAGCCTGTGTTTGACCAGTCAGTCACATATCCTGCCTCACTCAAACTTGTAGAACTTTGCTGTTGTGTCTTCTTCGTCATTTACTCCTTTTCCCCTCTGTGTACAGTTCCCGACCGGACTCCCGACCTCTCCCTCCTGCCTCGTCTTCTGTCACCCCCACCGGCACATTTGATCGTTCCCTTGAATTGTTCTCATCCTTAGAGTGCATGGCAGTGTTTGCTGATTGCCGAATGTAAAACATTTTCATAGGAATGCCAGAAGATCATTCCAACTTGGTGAAATTGAGGTTTTTCTCTACTTATTCTCAGCAGTTAGCAATGAAAATAAAAAAAGAAAAAAAAAAAATGTTGAATAACTGTCTCACTTTATTTGAGCAAATAGCATTAATCTAATCCATATGAAAGTGAAGTCAAACACAGTTTAACACACTAATGAGTCAGAGACATGCTGACTATAGCACAAATGATGTGTTGCTCCATGAAAAAGGAACGATGTGTAAAGTTTTTTACCCACATTCAGTCGTGCAAGTTCAGATTAACATGTGGGAGTCAGCATCAACAACACTTTGAGTTGTCGGGAACATGCAAAAAAACAAACACAACAGTGTTCTCTTATGATCTGTATCTGTCATAGTTCTGTTTTTGTTAGTTTTCATCAGTGTGGCTTCTGTGTCACCATTATTTAGTTACTGTTTCCTTTGCACCAATGTTTACCCATGTGTGTATTTTCCCCTGTCTGCGTGTCCACATGTTTCAAGTGGCTTTTATAGATTCTGATGTTTCATAAACTTGTTTCAGTTCATTATTTCTTTATTTGTTCTTGTAATTAACTTGGTTCCCCCACCATTATTTGTCTCATTCATGTAGTTTAAAACACTTTGTGTCACTGGTAAAAGACTCACCTGCTTCCCCTGAAGTAATTGTGGGACCATACCCATTTGCGTCAGTAAGTATGAGTGTCGGTTTGGTGATGAGGCTGACTGTCGCTCTCATCCTGTTGTAGCAGGAAGCGAGCCCAGTGTTACAGTGTTTGCTGTACAATAAGATCACTGGCACCTGGATGAAAGTTGTCATCATTGTACAAGTGTAACACTTGCGACTGGTTCCTGGACTGATCCTTACAGGTTCATGCATCCTACATGGCTGTTTTCCTCTTCACTTATACTCTGACAAATTTTCCTTGGCACATGAAATGTTGTTTTTCTTCAACTTTGTTAATGTATTACTGAAATGTCCCTGTTTTGCCTTAGTTGTTTTCTAATTCAATAAAAACAGTAATTCAATTCAAAGTTTTATTTTTAATTTTTTAATTTTTTTTAGATTGGAAATTTACAGTTGAAAATTAACGTAACATGCATGGATAGGAATGTGGGAAGAAACCAGAGCACCTGGAGGAAACCCACTTATGAGTAAAACCAGATGGGCAAACCCTAGGGCAATTTAGAGTTGCCAATTAATCTAACTTGCATGGTTTGGGATTGGGAAGAAACCAGAGCACCTGGAGGAAACCCACTTATGAGTAACCCTATGGGCAATTTAGAGTTGCCAATTAATCTAACTTGCATGGTTTGGGATTGGGAAGAAACCAGAGTCCCTGGAGGAAACCCAATCATGAGTCAACAGTGCTAACCACTTCACTGCTTCTTTTCACACACGACGAGCCCATCCGAGCTTCCAGGCCTTCCTTCACTAGGCATTGAAGATCTTGCATTGGTCACAAGTTGATCACAAATCTCTTTATACTGATTTCCATTCTGGTCATCCTTCTCTGAGAAATGATCGATTCGGCACTGAAGATTGAGCACTGTTTCTCTGAGACTTTTGATCTCTTCTTGATGTCTCTCTTTCAGTGAGCGGAGATGGGTCACCTCATCACGTAGGCTCGCAGTCTGTTCAATGATACTGAAGCGGTCTTCCAGCATATCGTAAATCTCTTCAAACACATTTTCTTTCTGGTCACTTTTTTCTGGGACGAGTTGCAGAGCATCATCTTCTTGCTTCTGATGATCTTCCAGTATTTCTCTGAGATTTGTTGTGAATCTTTTGTATATCCTGATCAGAAATCGGACATGGTTATGATCTTTTGTTCCTTGATTTTCCAGATCATTTTCCACCATATCACGAATCTCTTCACGCAGATTACCATTCTGGTCATCCTTCTCCGAGATTGTTTGCTGATCATCTTCCATTTGGTACTGAAGGTGGGGTGGGCCACAGCAGGCAAGGCTCTCTCATTTTTCTAAGATATGATTATTCAGATCATAAATCTCTTCACACAGATTACCATTCTGGTCATCTCTCTCTCTCTCTTCTTTGGTACTGAAGGTCTGGCACTCTTTTTGTAAGACTTTCGATTTCGCTTCATGTCTCTCTCTCTCTCTCGATTGCAGGTGGGCCACCTCAGCAGTAAGGCTCTCATTTTTCTCACTCAAGGATATGATTATTTTGCCTCAGATCATAAATCTCTTCACACAGATTACCATTCTGGTCATCCTTCTCCGAGATTGTTTGCTGATCATCTTCCATTTGGTACTGAAGGTCTGGCACTCTTTCTGTCAGACTTTCAGTCTCAACTTCATGCCTCTCTCTCTCTCTCAAATGAAGGTGGGCCACCTCAGCAATTATGCTCTCATTTTTCTCATTTTGGATGATATTATTTTCCTTAGATCACAAATCTCTTCACACACGATTTCCATTCTGCTCATCCTTCTCCGAGATTAATTGCTGAAAATCATCCACTTGGCACTGAAGACTTCGCACAGATTCTCTAAGACTTTCAATCTTGCCTTGATGTGTGTCTCTCAGTGATTGGAGAAGGGCCACCTTATCACATAAGCTCGCAGTCTGTTCACTGATATTCACATGATCTTCCAGCATATTGTAAATTTCTTCAAAGAGATTTTCATTCTGGTGAGATTTTTTTCTGGTGAGACTTGTTGTTGGAGATCATTCTCTCTCTCCTCCTGTGATCTTCTTTCAGCATTATTCTGACACTTTCAATGAATCTTTTAAGTATCTTGATGAGAAATGGGGCATGGATGACATCTGTTCTTCCTTGATTTTCCAGATCGTACTCCACCAAATCATTCATTTGTTTCTGAAGGTATCGCACTCTTTCTGTAAGACTTTGAGTCTCTCTTTCATGCCTCTCGCTTAGCGATTGCAGGTGGGTGCCCTCAGCAGTTTGGCTCTCGTTTTTCTCATTTTTGATGAGATTATTTTCCATATTTTCATCCTGGTAAATGTTTTCAGAGAGCAGTTGCTTCACATCCTCCACTTGGAACTCAAGATCTTGCACAGCTTCTCTAAGACTTTCAATCTTGTCTTTATGTCTTTCTCTCAGTGTTTGGAAGTGGGCCCCCTCAGCAGCTGGGCTCTCGTTTTTCTCATTTTTGATGATATTATTTTCGCTCAGATCACAAATCTCTTCACGCTGATTTCCATTTTGATCATCCTTCTTTGTGATTAATTGCTCAACATCATACACTTGGCGATTAAGATCTACCACTGTTTCTGTGAGACTCTGGATCTGTCCTTGATGTATCTCTTTGAGAGATTGGAGATGGGCCATTTTATGATGAAGGCTCACAACCTGTCCATTGATATTGAGATGGTCTTTCAGCATATCATCAGTCTCTTCAAACACATATTCATTCTGCTCACGTTTTTCCGAGACTAGTTGCAGAGCATCATCTTCTTGCTTCTGATGATCTTCCAGTATTTCTCTGAGATTTTTAGTGAATCTTTTGTGTATGTTGATCAGAAAGGGGACATGGCTGTGATCTGTTGTTCCTTCATTTTCCAGCTTGTTTTCCACCATATCACAAATCTCTTCACGCAGATTACCATTCTGGTCATCCTCCGAGATTGTTTGCTGATCATCTTCCATTTGGTACTGAAGGTCTGGCACTCTTTTTGTAAGACTTTCAGTTTCGGCTTCATGTCCCTCTCTCAGCGATTGCAGGTGGGCCACAAGGCTCTCATTTTTCTCACTAAGGATATGATTATTTTGCCTCAGATCATAAATCTCTTCACACAGATTACCATTCTGCTCATCCTTCTCTGAGATTGTTTGCTGATCATCTTCCATTTGGTACTGAAGATCTGGCACTCTTTCTGTTAGACTTTCAGTCTCAACTTCATGCCTCTCTCTCAGCAAATGAAGGTGGGCCACCTCAGCAATTATGCTCTCATTTTTCTCATTTTGGATGATATTATTTTCCCTTAGATCACAAATCTCTTCACACGGATTTCCATTCTGCTCATCCTTCTCCGAGATTAATTGCTGAAAATCATCCACTTGGCACTGAAGACCTCGCACAGATTCTCTAAGACTTTTTATCTGGCCTTGTTGTGCATTTCTCAGTGATTGGAGAAGGGCCACCTTATCACATAAGCTCGCAGTCTGTTCAATGATATTTAAATGGTCTTCCAGCATATCTTCAATATCTTCAAAGAGATTTTCACTCTGGTGACTTTTTTCCAAGTCCTGTTGCGGAGCATCATTCTCTTGCTCCTGGTGATCTTTCAGCATTATTCTGACACTTTCAATGAATCTTTTAAGTATCTTGATGAGAAATGGGGCATGGATGACATCTGTTCTTCCTTGATTTTCCAGATCGTACTCCACCAAATCATTCATTTGTTTCTGAAGGTATCGCACTCTTTCTGTAAGACTTTGAGTCTCTCTTTCATGCCTCTCGCTTAGCGATTGCAGGTGGGTGACCTCAGCAGTTTGGCTCTCGTTTTTCTCATTTTTGATGAGATTATTTTCCATATTTTCATCCCAGTACATGTTGTCAGAGAGCAGTTGCTTAACACACTCCACTTGGAACTGAAGCTTTTTCACAGCTTCTTTAAGACTTTCAATCTTGTCTTTATGTCTTTCTCTCAGTGTTTGGAAGTGGGCCCCCTCAGCAGCTGGGCTTTTTTTCATTTTTTTTTGATATTATTTTCGCTCAGATCACAAATCTCTTCACACTGATTTCCATTTTGGTCATCCTTCTTTGTGATTAATTGCTCAACATCATACACTTGGCGATTAAGATCTACCACTGTTTCTGTGAGACTCTGGAAATCTCCTTGATGTATCTCTTTCAGAGATTGGAGATGGGCCATTTCATGATGAAGGCTCACAATCTGTCCATTGATATTGAGATGGTCTTTCAGCATATCATCAGTCTCTTCAAACACATATTCATTCTGCTCACGTTTTTCCGAGACTAGTTGCAGAGCATCATCTTCTTGCTTCTGATGATCTTCCAGTATTTTTCTGAGATTTTTAGTGAATCCTTTGTGTATCCTGATGAGAAAGGGGACATGGCTGTGATCTGTTGTTCCTTCATTTTCCAGCTTGTTTTCCACCATATCATAAATCTCTTCACACAGATTACCATTCTGGTCATCCTTCTCCGAGATTGTTTGCTGATCATCTTTGCTGATCATCTTCCATTTGGTACTGAAGGTCTGGCACTCTTTCTGTCAGACTTTCAGTCTCAACTTCATGCCTCTCTCTCAGCAAATGAAGGTGGGCCACCTCAGCAATTATGCTCTCATTTTTCTCATTTTGGATGATATTATTTTCCCTTAGACCACAAATCTCTTCACACGTATTTCCATTCTGCTCATCCTTCTCCGAGATTAATTGCTGAAAATCATCCACTTGGCACTGAAGACCTCGCACAGATTCTCTAAGACTTTTTATCTGGCCTTGTTGTGCATTTCTCAGTGATTGGAGAAGGGCCACCTTATCACATAAGCTTGCAGTCTGTTCAATGATATTTAAATGGTCTTCCAGCATATCTTCAATATCTTCAAAGAGATTTTCATTCTGGTGACTTTTTTCCAAGTCCTGTTGCGGAGCATCATTCTCTTGCTCCTGGTGATCTTTCAGCATTATTCTGACACTTTCAATGAATCTTTTAAGTATCTTGATGAGAAATGGGGCATGGATGACATCTGTTCTTCCTTCATTTTCCAGATCGTACTGCACCAAATCATTCATTTGTTTCTGAAGGTATCGCACTCTTTCTGTAAGACTTTGAGTCTCTCTTTCATGCCTCTCGCTTAGCGATTGCAGGTGGGTGCCCTCAGCAGTTTGGCTCCCGTTTTTCTCATTTTTGATGAGATTATTTTCCATATTTTCATCCCAGTACATGTTGTCAGAGAGCAGTTGCTTAACACACTCCACTTGGAACTGAAGCTTTTTCACAGCTTCTTTAAGACTTTCAATCTTGTCTTTATGTCTTTCTCTCAGTGTTTGGAAGTGGGCCCCCAGCAGCTGGGCTCTCGTTTTCTCATTTTTCTTGATATTATTTTTTTTCAGATCACAAATCTCTTCACGCTGATTTCCATTTTGATCATCCTTCTTTGTGATTAATTGCTCAACATCATACACTTGGCGATTAAGATCTACCACTGTTTCTCCGAGACTCTGGATCTGTCCTTGATGTATCTCTTTCAGAGATTGGAGATGGGCCATTTTATGATGAAGGCTCACAATCTGTCCATTGACATTGAGATGGTCTTTCAGCATATCATCAGTCTCTTTAAACACATTTTCATTCTGGTCACATTTTTCCGAGACTAGTTGCAGAGCATCATCTTCTTGCTTCTGATAATCTTCCAGTATTTTTCTGAGATTTTTAGTGAATCCTTTGTGTATCCTGATCAGAAAGGGGACATGGCTGTGATCTGTTGTTCCTTCATTTTCCAGATCATTTTCCACCATATCACAAATCTCTTCACGCAGATTACCATTCTGGTCATCCTCCGAGATTGTTTGCTGATCATCTTCCATTTGGTACTTAAGGTCTGGCACTCTTTTTGTAAGACTTTCAGTTTCGGCTTCATGTCCCTCTCTCAGCGATTGCAGGTGGGCCACCTCAGCAGTAAGTCTCTCATTTTTCTCACTAAGGATATGATTATTTTGCCTCAGATCACAAATCTCTTCACACAGATTACCATTCTGGTAATCCTTCTCTGAGATTGTTTGCTGATCTTCTTCCATTTGGTACTGAAGGTCTGGCACTCTTTCTGTCAGACTTTCAGTCTCAACTTCATGCCTCTCTCTTAGCAGATGAAGGTGGGCCACCTCAGCAGTTAGGCTCTCATTCTTCTCATTTAAGATGCCATTCTTTTTCCTCAGATCACAAACCTCTATCCAAAGGTTTTCAGTCTGAATTCTGATGTCCATAGCAGTTCGGTCCTTGTCATCTCTTCCTTGATTTTCCTGAAAAGCAAGGCAATTTCCAAGAGTACTTACAATGGCTCTCAGCTCCAACTCAAGTGCCCTTACCTGCATTTGGAGTTTAACGCTGTTCTCCAGACAGGTCGTTGTACGTTCAAGTATCCTTGGTAGTAACTCCTGCCGTTCATGTACTTCTCTACTTGCTCTGCTCATTTTGTGCTCTTTGTAAACCACTCGGAAAAGACGCTGTTATCGCTAGATAGTGTTGTGTATGTAATGACTGTGAGGGAGAAATGGTGATACGTAAACGCTCAAATGAGATCAAAGGACACTGACGTAATGTTTGATGATGATGATGGTGCGTTGATAAGGAAGGGGAAGTGTCCTTTGATGATGATGATGGTGATTTGATATCAAAGGAAGGGGAAGTGGCCTCAGATGATGATGTCAGTGTCTTTGATGATGTCATCCAGGTTGATATTGAATGGTATTCATATTCATATCCTCATTCAAGATGGCGCCGTCCTGGCGGCTGCCTGTTGTCGCAGCTCCGGCACTTATGTCGGTTTTTTAGTATTATTTAGTATTTTTTCTACGCTTGTTGTCTGTTTCTTTTTTAAATCTTACACCTTCTGGGCATTTTCGTAACATACAACTGCGAGATGCTTTCAAACGGACACACTGCAGCAGCAGCAGGAGCAGCAGCAACAGTTACAGATGACACACTGGCACCTTCATTAATACCAGGTTCTACTGGTCGCTTCTCCAGTGGAACTCTTGGGTGGACAGTTCTCAGGTGCCTGCGGAGGTTGTTGGTTGAGCCGGCTCTATATGAAATTTTGGTCTTGCAGACAATGCACTCTGCTTTGGAGCCATCAATATAATTAAAATGAGTCCAAATTTGGCTCCTTTTCCTGCTTTGACTCATTTCTTTTTTACTTACTTTCTTTTTGTCCTCCGTATTGCACTCTCTCTCCTCTCTTGACCCGTTCCTGTGCTCACTGTGCTGCTGCTGTGTGTGTGTACCAGGCTGCCGCCCCTCCCCCCTCTGCTCAGCGCACTAAGCAGCACAGACACAGAGACGACACCACGCATATTGACCAATCACATGCGCCTTCAAGAGAAAAAAAAAGCGTCTCGAAGGGAGCCGGCTCCTGATTGGTGGGGAGCCGGCTCCTGTCGTTCACTTCAAAGAGCCGGCTCATAGAGCCGTTACGTTCGCGAACGACACATCACTAATGGCTGATGAGAATTGTTTTCCTCCTTCTTCCAAGTGCAACGTTAGCTGCACAAAGTGTACAATAACTTAATAACAGGTTATGGGCCCAGGAGTCGTTCCGAAGAAAATCGAGAAAAAATAGTGATGGACCGCCATGTGTGCTACTGACTGAAGACAAAAAATGCTGGGACATTTTCATTTATTGGGGTTGAAGAATACGGCGTTAAAAGAACCGGAGACAGAAGCCGAAACGGCAGAAGACCCTGAGAAAAGAAGTACCAAGTATCGAGACAAGCGCACGTCGGTGGAGCAAAGACGACTGGGAGATGGCGCGCTTCAAATGCAGCACCAAAGGCCACCGTGCAAAAGCGTGTCGTCAGAAAACGTGGTGTAGTCAAAAATTACACACACAAAGACGCCACATGTAGGCGTAAAGACAGGGACAATACCAACAAGAAGGACAACGTGAATAAAGTTTCAGAAGATGCTGAGGAGGACTACATGTTCAGGGTGACAGATGGAGGGGCTAGTGTCCAGCGGCAGCCAGCGCGACTAATTGGAACTATAGCTGTGGAGCTGATTTCCATTTTGTGTAAACTGACCTGTAGATTCTGAGCAGAGCTTTGATTGAAAGTAATTGTGAGCAATAACAAGTAGTATTCAAGTTTTTTATTTTTTGGAGAAAGATCATATAGACACACAATGGGAAGTAGTTTCAGCAGAAGGTCAGAGAGAGAGCTGACTGGTCCTGCAAAATACATGTACGACAATTATGATGAAGACAGTTTTTAGAGTTTTTGACAACATGGGCAGAGATAACTGTAGATGATGGCCACCTTAAATTCCCTCGGAATGGCACCTTTGACCAGAATAGGTTAAAGAATTTGAGGGAGAGACTGAGTTGTCGAGGGGACAGAAATAAGCATTTTTTTCTCCCTGAGGCTTTGGAGGGATGAAAGTCGATGTCGCCATGCAGAATCTCAAATAGCTTTTCTCACTGACCAAAATAAAAAGTTATTGGGCCAATTGGAAGAAAGTAAAATTAACACCGCTCAGATAAAAACTAAAGCAGATTTCCGGGTTGATGAACCATTGACCAAAGTAGAAAAAGTCTTTACCCACTGAAAAGCCTAAAGGACTGCAGTGCTGCTGATGAAGATGACAACGATGATGACCATGACTGGATTTTGGAAAGCAGAAGGTGTGAAGTGACTTGCCAGGACAATGCAAAGGCATCGACGACAGTAAGAAGGGGGAAAGGGGGAAGACAAAAGAAAGCAACTCCAACAACACTCGCCCGCTCATTACCATGGGAAAGGATATTGTCTACAAGCCTTGGAACCGGTGGGAGCTCAAGGAAATTGTGGGAGATTTCCCAAAAGATGTCCGTAAGAAGAAGCAGAAATGGTTAGAAGAATGGGATTCAGTATGTGCTATATACAGTCCCCACTTGCCTGACCTGATGCAACTATTAAAATTGACTTTGCCAGCTGACGTCAGACAAAAGGTGATTAATGCTTCTAAAATTCCCCGTGATCCTGCTGAATTTGTAAAAATTTCAGCAGAACAAGCACAGACATTTTACAGCTTAATAGCTGCAACCATTGAGAAGGAGGTAGTGCAACAGATCGACTTCACTTCTCTCACAAAAATCAGGCAAGGGAAGGATGAGAATCCTCGAGAACTGTGTGAAAGATTGCACAAGATAGCCAGAGAGAACTGTGGCCCTTTCCCAAAGCCAAATTGATGGAGTTCCACCTGGGTACTTGCAAAAGGTGTTTGTAAGCAGCCTTCAGCCAAGGATCAAGGCTAAAGTTCAGTTAACTGTTGGTTGGCCAGGGAAATCAATGGCTGGACTTATGGAAACAGGTCAGCATCATTGGGATACTTGTGAACAGAAAGACTGTGAATTGCAAGAAATGCTAATGCTGGTTCAAGTGTCACACTACACAGGCGAAGCAACCGGGGGCTGGCAGATTCAGGAGACCCTTCAGACGAAGGGACCGGAATCCAGACCACAAAGGCAACTGTTTCTGTTGTGGTGAAACAGACCATAGGGTGAAAGACTCTCCATAAATGACATCCCATGCTTGACCTACCCTGCCTACAGCACCTCCACCAAGTAGTCCAAGGGCAGACCAATGACCGTACCAAGAAGTTCAGCTCTATGCATGAGAAAAATGGATCTTCATGCTATGGATGAATCAGTGATGTCATTTTGTTCTGCACTAACTGCCACTGTTAAGTCATTTCACAGACAAGTCAAAGCTGCCCAGGGTACAGGGGACAGGGTATATCTCAACCCTTTGCCTGACCACCGTTCCTTGCCTTAGCCCTTCTTGGATCTGTCTGTGATTTCCCTGGTTTTCCCTAGTTGCCTGTCCAACTACGAATCTGGTTTTTGCTGCCCTGGTTTTTCAACTTTGCTATGGACTACGACTCTACGGGAACAGGTAGAGGATTTAAGAAGTTTAAACTTACTCAAGGGAAGGGTGATGGTCCTGTGTTTGGAACAGTTCGCCTTGAGCCAAGAGTTAAATTTACTTGTTACGTTCAAAATATTGCGCTCGACTCGAATCCTGTGTATTTGGGATAAATAACTGCATCCTTTTGCACCTCCATTCTCACTCCTTGCACCATGTGCAAAGGAAATGACACCTTAAACCAGGGGTATCAAACTGATTGATGAGCAAAAAGGTTTTGCAAAGTGTAAAAAAATGAAAAAGTCACAAAAGTCTACAATTTTGCCATTGTGCCAGGATTTTACTGGTCTGGCCCACTTGAGATTAAATTTTGTATGTGGCCCCTGACATAAAATGAGTTTGACACCCCTGCCTTAAACAATAAGCAGGCTACAAATGGTGCTTGATGTGCTCCATATCATACTGTTCCAGATGTTTTGGGCACTTACCTCCAGGTTGACATGATATAATGTCTCTAAAGCTTCCTATTAACTGGTGTTGGTCAATGTTATGCTGTACCGTCTCCATACTCTCTGATCACTCCTACATTGTCTCTGCAATGCCTCAACCTGAGAAGAGGCGCAGGAGCAAGGTATTCAAATCACATGACCCTGTTTAGGGAACAGATATTCCTCAGGATCATAAGTTGTGGATTGATGGGGAGAAGGTTGTTTTATCTCGCTTCTCATCCCTTGGTGTGGGGAAGCTTATGCTTAGGATGGAGACCATGTACTATAGCCATGCCATACTGCCCATCTTGGAGGCAGAGAGAGGAGGAGAGCTACAAAGCCTACGGATTATGCCACTCTGAAATGGAGTTGTACTTGATCACCTTACTGCCTCCATGGGGGGGTACCTTATTGGTACTTCATGCTGTACCTATACACCTGACAATGATGAGGATGGAGGAGTCATTCAGCAGGTGATTGCTAATCTGACCATATGACGTGATTCCACCAACAGTGATTTCATGACTAATAACTCGTGGTTTGCGACTTGTCCATGGTATATGATCTTTCTAAAGCTACTCACTCCACTGATGCCATTTCTACTTCTCTTTTTAGTCAGTTCTGCATTGTTCCATGAATCAAGGCAGTGATTAGACAGATTGTGAGAGACATAATGCTTAAGGAAAGCAGATATCAGAAACAACTTTTGTTTCTGAAGGACCAAACTACTCAGTATGTAGTCTGAAGTAAGATTACACAAGAAGGATTCTAAATGACGTTAATACTGAAAATCGAGAGAAATGTTATTAACTGATGTACTGATGGAAATGTTGTCACTTACTCATTTGTACATTTAATCACCATTCAAATTTCTATTCATTAAGATGTGTATGAGTATTTTTTATTACACTTTATTTATTTATGGGATATATAGCATAAACAGGGGTAAATTATAGAAAAATACTAGTATTCCTGTTAACCTGTTCTGTAGGGGAGGTCTTGAGTTGTATCTTCAAGGTCTTGCAGGAGGCCCAAAGTCCAACAACTTTTCGGGGGGCAGGAGTGAGGGCTGGCTGATTTGGGCAGTTTTACATGGGGGTCTCTAAGCACTTGATAGCTACTCAAATTAATTCATGCATTTCAGAACAGGGAGGTGTCCCACTTTGGAAAGAAAGCCCAGTTATGAAAATGTTGCACGTTGGGTTGGGCAGGGGATGGCGTTCAGAGAAACGATGGGTCAATTCTTCAATGTCTTCGCTTAAATTCTTCTTCACTTAGGCCCCGCCTACATCCGCCACCATATGTATCATCACAAAACGCAGGTCCAGGTGAGGCAGTGCAATGTGAGCAAAAACAAGACAGTCCAGATACAGGATTCACAACACAATGACATATTCTCAGAAAAAGGTTTTTCATTGTCAACTAAGGTGTCCCTTACATTCTTCCTTGATACTAAAATCTATAGTCATCTATCTATGTTTGTTCCACCAGTGTTATCTAACCATTTTATGTCATGACTGTGGTCTACCAAATGTACCACAGCCTTTTCACTACTCAGCCGCCGTGTCGGAGACATGTTACTCTGTGTCCTCTGTGAAGAGGTAGGCGTGGAGGTCGTCCTCAGCAGGGGCGTCATCCACATGTCTGACTTTGACTTTTTGGGCAACAGGCAAGCATCGAGGCATGAGTTTTTTCCCACTCTGAAAGAAAGCGGGCTGAAGTTTAAATATTCCATATGTACTTTTATGACAGAATCAATTTCAGTCTTTCAGACAAGTTCACGTCCAAACAATGTAATGGTGATAATAATTGATATATATTTTTAAATAATGTCTGATGTTGATTAGTGACAATAATGAACTCAAAGAATAGTATAGTAGAAAAGACTGCATGAGGGTATTTATAAATAAACAACTTACTATTTTCTTGGAGTCAGCCAGGGATCTCGCCAAATACTTTCTCATCTTTTCTTCCTGTTTCTCTCTTTGCTCTTTCAGCTTTTCTTCACACTGCCTGCATCGTTGTGGAACAAAGAGAGGGGATTTTTAAATAACATGCAACCCCATTTCATTAAGAAGCTTGACGGGTAAACCTTCCTGGTTAGCAGGTGGGATGTTGTGAGGTCAGTGCCATGTACCTCAACAAATTATTATGATCATCACATAATTTTTTTCTTCCAGTACATAGAAAGTAGGAACAGTCACTGAGACAGACCTGCTCCTCCTCTCGTTGTCCTTGATCTTCTTCATTGTCTCCAAGGTCTCTTGAGGGATGTTTTCAAGGCCCTGCAGCAGCAAAGATAGACGCTTCTCAATGTTGATGAGCTTCTCCAAGGTGCTGAGGTTGGTCATCCTGTTATCCACGCAGCTGCGGTGCACCTCCGACACCTTCTCCCCCACAGCTTTCAGCATCTCTTCCTGTCGGCGAGAGAAAGACACTCAGCACTAGCATGCTGTGCGCTGTCTACCGGTACCACCAGTTGCAATAGAAATGTATTTAAAGGTGTCACATGCAGCTTGACAACTGATTGTACCTGGTCTCCTGTGCTCAACAAGGCATGGACCTGAATTTTCTGTCTGAGCTTGTTGACTCTTGTCTGCTCTTCCTCGATTCTGTGGTTCATCTCATTTATCTGATGTGTCAGCTGCTCTTCTTCCTTTTCACTACAGATGGAGAAATGAAAATTGTATGGGGAAAACTCATATATAACAAGCTGAAGTTCCAGGCAAAAAGATGGTACAGTAAGTAGGGTAAGTGAGCCCGATGGATGTGCATGTCAAGCATTTGAAAGGAGGTTGCTTGAATGTTGATTTTCCATTTTCTGATTTCAGTGTTTAGCTGAAATTCTCATGTACGGCGATAGAAAGCTTATACGAAAAATAAAGATTACAGTATACAGATAATTTAAGGAAATGCAACAGGTAAAAATACCAAATGCCACAATTATTCATTCAGAGTCTTGACCCATGATGCTTACATCTTTTTCCTGGTGGTCTCCATGGATTGTCGGAGCTCCTCCACTGTCTCCTCCAGCCTTGTAGAGTTCTGAATCAGGGACAAGTTGTGCTCCGTCAGCTCAGCCATAACATCTAGAAGCTGCTGCGGATTGGAGAAATACAGCGCTGGCTCATCCTGCAGAGAGGTGTCGCAACCGGATGGGGAAGAGAACGTGCTGTGAGCACTACAATTAAAAGAGTCAAGATAAGGACTGGCTACTTCTGTGTTTGTTTTTAGTTCAGGAAAACTGACCTCATACTCTGAGCTGTCTCTGTCTTGTTCAGAGTTTGTAATCCTGAAATGCAAAAGATTTGATACAGAGTCAGGAGAAGGTTGTTGCAGTAGAATGTAAGCAGGGTTTCTAAAGAATTTTGTCAAAGATGTTCAAAATTATTTCAAGAGGCTGTGTGCAGAAATGAAAATGAAGTGGAAAAATATATATCAGGACCTGAGTTTTAAACCTTTAAGTACTATTTATTTAAATTTCATTATTTTACATCAAATTTTATTTAGAATTGGAGAAGTCTGTGATTTTTATTGTAGGTACACTTCAACTGTGAGAGATAGAATTTTTAAAAATCCAGAAAAACACAAAAAACGTATTTAAGAATCATACAATGTGTTTTTCTGGATTTTTTTACATTCTGTCTCTCACAGTTGAAGTGTACATATGATAAAAAATTACAGACCTCTCCATTCTTTGTAAGTGGGAAAACTTGCAAGATCGGCAGTGTATCAAATACTTATTTTCCCCACTTTATGTACTATATATTAGTGTTTCTTTTGCCTTTACCCACTTTATTTACCAGTGATTCACTGTGTATGAATGTATGAGACATATACTGGATGTGCAGAAAAACAGACATCAGTGTAGCGAATGAGGTGAATGTGTTGGTGTGCCCTTACAGTGTGTCGCTGTGGCTGGAGGACAGCCTGGTCTCTCTGGACACCTTGCTCTCCAAACCTGTGTGCATTTTATCATTCAAATCACACCAGTAGTGCAATACTTACTGTAATAACACAATAATAATAATAATAATATAACAAAAAAAAATCTTTCTTCTCTGTTTATTTTCTTGGTTGAAGTACTTGCCGTTCTTAATCTCTGACTCGCTCTTCTGCTTGCCCTGTAAATTTTTGTCAGACAGGTCTTTAGCTGCCAAAGCCTTAGCTTTCTGCGCCTCCTTCCACTCTGGAGGAGACAGCTTGAACAGGAGCTCCTTGTACCTGTTGTAGTCTACCAGGATTTCTTCAAACTTGGCAACTTCACTGTGAAGAAGAAAGACGAGACCTGAATCCACATGACGTGATACTGTGTCCTTCAAAATGTATTCACCTGTATTTAATGTTCACCTTTGTGTACCAACTTAGTATTTACTTTTATGCACCTAAAATATTATAAATGGACATACAATGGGCAATGATTTCACAACATCAACAGATACCTACCTTTTCATAGTCGATATTTCTGCGGTCAGTTTCTTGATCTCAACATTCTTCTCCAGTTTGGACTTGGCCTCTTGTTCATAACTGAAAACAGAGCCACAACATAATAAGCAAAATGCAAAACTGAATGTCAAGAACTGCATTTTTTTTTTATCTTTAGTGGCAACAGTATGCCAGCCACTGTTTCATATGCTGATACTTACAATGTCCTGGCCTCCACAGACTTCTGCTCGTTCTGCCTGAGGAACTCCTCAAAGCTGAGGTTGTCTTTCTCTATGAGCGTTTCGAGGTGTTGCAGGTGTCTCTCCTCTTTTGCGATAGCTTTGTCCAACCTTGAAATCTCAGACCTTTTCTTCATCAGAGACAGCTGAAAAAGGGAGGGATGAGGGTGGTTTGCAGAAGATGGAAGAGAAAGCAAACATAGTCAGAGATCACTGGGAGTGCAGGGAGCAAAACAAATGACAAACAGTCAGATTTTTCATTTTACACATGAACTGTATAATCAGGTTTTTTTCCCCACATGTGCAGTAGATTGCCAACAAAAAGTGAGTTTTGCAAAAGCAGCAGTAACAGCAGACAGGGAGCCTGACTGTGAATCCAGATTTTCATGGCTCCACCTTTATTAAAATCTTTGCAGCTCCTATAATCATTTACCTCCAACACCGCCTTCTGCCGCTCCATGGATATTAATTCATGTTTGCTGTCTCTTGAAATGTTTTCTGGGGACAAAGGACAGACAATAATTAACATTAGCAACTTAGCCATGTAATGGAGTGCACATAGTGGTTTTACAAGCTACAAGTAGAACCTTCACAAAATCTAAAACACATCGACTCTCCCTTTCCTCTCACCTTGTTTCATCATGGCCATCTTCAGCTCATGTCTGCCTGGTGCTTTTTCTGGAAAAGCTCTCTTACTCTTGATTGGTTTGAGATTCTTCTTCTTCTCCTTTTCCTCCTCTTCCTCCAGTTTTCCCATCAGCTCTTTCTTCAGCTTGGCCATCTTTCGCGCAGTGTGGGCCATCTTCTCCTCATCTGGCAGAGCCAGGAATTTACGCATTTCCTGAGGTGTTGTCACTTGGCACCCCATACCTTGTTCTTGTGATTTCAAAGCACTCTCCCTTTCTGAAGCAACAGTGCTGCCTGAAGAAATCTGTCGACCTTGTGTTGAAAAGATGATGTACAAATTAATCTTTAATCAATCCATCACTGACTTCATTTCAACTGTTCCTTGTGTGTAAAGCAAAACATTGTAACAGACACATACTGGCTTGTGGTGACGACATCTCTGGGGTTGCAGTTGAAGAAGTAGTTGAAGTCAGCTTCTTAGCTTCTTAGATGAGAAGGCGTCTAATGGTCCTGCACTTGGTGTTTGCTATGGTGTTGCACAGGTGTAGTTCAAATAATACAATCAAAGAAAAGTATATGCTGCATCGCTGCCTTAAATTAGTTTGAAGAAGCAGTTGAAGTTATGTAAAGAGAAGGTTTCTAATCAGCTGCCTGCACTCAGAAGTTACCATGGTGATAAACAGGCATTAACTGACAGGAGACTGGCAAAAGGAATGATAACAGACTAAGTGCAAGACCGCAAACAACATCCCTTTACTCAAAAACTGTTCGTATGGCTGATATTTTTTCACGATTAGTCAGAGGGCTGGCCGAAGACATACATTTCTCATTTGTGTAGATAACATGAAACAGCAGTTTTACTCATGTTTGTGCATTTGCACAGAAGAGAGCCACCTCTTTAGCACAGGAGTCAAAAGAGCAGTTGAGGTGACCATCTGTTGCTTCAGGTCTGTCAGTTTAACAAACGCTCAGCCTCTTGCTTCAGGAGTCACACTGTGTGAATCAGCACAATTTCTAGAAATTAAAAATGGCTGAAACACAAACATTTCTGGAGCTGGTGACATCACTGCTGATGACACTACAAATGTGAACATGAACGTTGGTGTGGCTTCTGCCTGGGTTTAGCCTCCTAAAGCTGCTGCACATGCTGCAGTCTCCACTGAAGGTGAATCTCATCACTGCGTCGGTCACCTTCCTCTCCGCTCTTTACCTCTGCCCCATGTGTGCGCACTGATGATCTCATCATGCACTGAACAGGGGGGTTCATGTTGAACCTTAAAGCAGGATTTCTTGTGAAACTGGTATTGTGTTCTACTTTTAAAGGAGTGCGTGTATAAGGGGGTCAGTTGATAATCGATGTTCTTGGATTATCTGCTTTATATGTCTAGCTGCCACAGACTAGCACAGATGCGTCTTGGTTGTCCATTCCCTCCAGGATTTAGCTGGTGGATGCTGATCTCATATTGTTACAAGTTAGCAAGTTGTGTGGAACTGCTGAAAATACACAGCCGACCTCTTCACAGAGCTGTAAATATCCACACAAGAGGAAATCTCATATGAACAACATGGAAGGCGACAGAGTAGGAAGTTAACACCATCTCCCAGTCTGGTGCTGAGAGGTATTTGCTTATAAACACAGCAAAAACAGTTCCGTTTTTAAAGTTTGTCACACTGACTGGGGGTTTAAACAAAGGTATTTTTCCACTCTGTGCAAGAGATCTTACAACACATATCACGCGCATAAATCGCAACTGGAAGTTTAAATCTGTTAATATTCCCTCCACATTAGTG
The DNA here is from genome assembly GCA_016785225.1 of Psettodes erumei. NCBI lineage: Eukaryota > Metazoa > Chordata > Actinopteri > Pleuronectiformes > Psettodidae > Psettodes > Psettodes erumei. The sequence continues at coordinate 19,972 of JAFBJZ010000956.1, read as the reverse complement.
GTGGGTGGATCGATCCAAATATCAATAGTATCGATACCAAGTCGGTATCGGTATCGGATCGATTCTAGCCTGGTGAGATTGATTCTTTACTTTACATTCAGCTCTTGTGTGCAATGCTGCAGTTTCGGCAAAGAGGAAACAGCCAGGTCGCCGGACTCGCCGCTCCTGTGTCAGCGCAGAGCAGACACACTTTGCTCCCCCTCCCCCCTCTCGTGTTTAGATGTTGCGCTGTCACATGAGTCACGTGATGTGACTTAGATGCGCAAAGCAAAAAAGATTTCTCTTAAAAATTTGATAATAAAGCATTTTCTATTTAATTATAAACTTCCTGATTCTGTCAGGTCATCGAGGTCATGAAAATCAATTGAGATTTAGTAATTCAGTGATGCATCCACCTTGTTTATTGATAAGTATCGATATCGGTATCGGCATCGGCGATACTGGCCCGTATTTACTTGGTATCGGATCGATACCAAAATATGCAGTATCGCACACCACTACCCTCCACATCGTTCCCGCCTTCGTGACTTAAGTTGGCAGTTCATGTCCTTTCCATGCCAAGCTAGCTGACGTCATAGCCTTACCCCCCCCCGTTTGTGTGTCTCCTTTTTTAAAAATGGGTCTCGCTGTAGCAGAAATTATCGCGAAGAAAGTAATTTTATCAGACTTAATCCACTTTTTTAAACTGGCATTATATAACACATGACCAAAACCTACCGTCTCATGACGATATTCATTCGCAGAACAGGTCGTTCGAGAAACACAGCAGCGAGCGGGCAGCTCGTTTGTGTACTGTTGTCAGGGTAACTGTTGCCTTCAGGTACCCTTGGAAAGATCAAATATAATCTAGGAACTAAGAATGATTTAACCCGTATGCACCCCTGTACCCGAAAATGCGTGTCGCTGTTTAATAAGATTTTTATTATACCATATATCCTCTTTGATTCATAGCATCAGACAGCCTGTTGTGTCTTCATATTTTTATTCAGGAAACATTTTACCTATACAGTATGTGGGTTTGACACATTGTGCAAAATTTCATGTTGGTAATCAAAAAGGATTGAAAAAAAGCATCAGAGAAAAAATGAAGTTACATTCGGGGAGGGGAGAAGCCTCAGCTCCTGAGTTCTATGGATCTATCAAATTCATTCGCCACTAGATGGCACAGACAGATCACACATTGATTCCAGGCTGAGCTCAGCATTACCTTCCTGTGTTGGATTGCCTTGTTAGGCAGAGACACCCGGATTTCAGGACTACAGGGGATGCTGCTGATAGTCAACCAGCATTGAATAGTGCATCTGTGCCAGTGCTAATTTCTTAGGAAGTTTACCCGACCTGATGCCGACAACTCCTTTAGTTCACAGTGTACAAGTGAATATACTTAGAATGTCATACTGTACATTCCCTCCCACGCATCCACACATGACCCTGCACAACTCAGCTCTACAGAACCACCCACACTCTACACTTGGCTTGTAGGAAATCCTGGTGTCACATTGCCAGGTTAAAGTAATGCAAGCGCATGGGCGAGTGTTGGCTCTCGCAAACAGAGAAAGGGCACGTTGTGTAAGAACAGAGCGACGGTGTTTTTATCCAGATGTGAAGGGACTGCTTCATGTTCAGGAGCAGGAAAACATCAAGCATGCACTTGCACATAATTTGCTTATGTTTGCAACTTCCATTGAATTTTTGATTTCACAACTGTTCTTACATTTATGTAAAACAATGCTTCTGCGACCAGTCCTTCTTGACAGTTGCCAAGAAAGTTGCTCAGTATACAATATTACTGGATGCAAAGTAGATAATTTTGGGTGCTACAGTATGAAGATGCAGTAAAAGCAGTTGGCTCTTACAGGGCTTTCTTGAGCTTTACACATTTCTTCCACCTCCTCCACTCATATATCCCAAAGACAGTGGATATTTGGTATTATATAAGAGGTGAACATTCAGCCTTCTATGTATAATAAGACTGACAGTTTTTCAGTAGACATAGTTAACACCACAACCTTCCTTGAATAAAAACACTTTATATAAGGAGGAGATGCTGATCTATTTTGGGACTGCCTGAAAATAAATGTTAAATGGACGTGCTTAAAAGATAATTCTCCTCATCTTGTGCAGTGAGTTTAGATATAATTCAGATCAACATAGATATTCACGTATTTATATGGTTTCTGGAGTTGTCAAGTCCATTTATATGAGTATGATTATTAGTTATGTTTGGTGTTAAACAGTTACAGGGGAAAAGAAAATATAGAAGCCAATAGAAGTAGTCATCAGTTTGTGATGAGTGAGTTCAACAATTCGCATGAAAGAGAGTACTTTTGACTGAAACTGTATCTTCAACAATTGCATGTGTTGCACCAGAGTGAGCTTTGCATTATTCCTGTCACTGTAACAGTAGCACAACTCAAATAGCATGCAACATGCAGCACAGGACCTACCCTGTTTGACTGGGAACTGTTTTTCAGTATCTTTGGCCTGTTACAATACAACTGCTGCTCTGAGACATGTCAAAGGAACACTATGGAGACAACTTAGTCTTTAATTTATGTCTCATACATGTATGGGTTTTTATATTTCAAATATCAATCATGTTAGTTATTAGTATTAATAAATGCCAGAGGGACAGGCCTGGAAAACCTCAGCATTTAATGAATATGTTCAACTGTTTAATTTTACTGTTATTCTTTGCTGTTCTCAAAAAAAACAATCTGTTTCATTGAATGAATTATGGTCCTGTAAATTGGGATTATGGGAAAACGTTTTCTAAATATAGGACACTCAGAAGCCATGTCTAATGCCAGTTTACACTGAATAATTATTTCGATCGAGTGAATCTTTAGCTTGACAAAAAGCACAGAATTGGAGACATTATTCAAATCTCCCGGCAGTCTGTCTATCAGCAGAGCAAGCTCAGTTTATACTTTTTTTCATGCAAAGAAGGTCCTGTGAAAGGTCTGAGCTGACAGCATTAACATTTTAATGTTCCCCTACTCATAAAAACATTTGATGAGGACTCCATAAAGAGGGCAGCGTTCAGTTTTTGCACACATGCTCAATCCGGCCAAACCTAATTAAATTTAATTAAATTGAGATCCCGCCAAGACAACTGTTTCTCTCCAGTCAGACTATGGTGCAGCTGCATTTGACATAAAATCACCTTGTGGTTTGTTGAACTGGAGACTGGTGGAGGCAAGAAAGCTGAGGGAGGAACAGAAAGTGGAGGGGGAATCTAACTGAACAAAGAAGTTAAAAAATGAACAAAATATTTTTAATGGTATCTCAGAGCTTTTGCAGATGTGCAGTGTCATTAATATTCCATAAGAATCATGGTAACTGTCTCTATTTAGATAGCAATACAGTGAAATGGAAGACTGATTTTCATGTACAATATATTTATATTGCTCTAAATTAATAGAACAACTAAACAACAAGTGATGTGGTGTCAGATAAAAAGTGCTCATTCACAATGATGTTAAGACTTGTGCATCTTGATGTAAGTGTCTAAGAACTGTGATCACTATGTGACACCAAAAACAAATTTTAGATTTTAGATTTGCTGACTTGTCACAGACATCTCAGAAGCAGAAAAGTCATAGAACATGTTGGCATCTGTGAGTGCAGCTTCTCAAACCTCATAGGTGGTTCTCTTAGTCCATCAGTGGTGGCCATTGTAAGTCACTCATTGTCCGGCCTTTGTTGTGTTTACCAATTAATATATGTTTTTTTAATATCAAAATGACATGGCGATGTCAAAATAGTGGACAGAATTATCACCTAAATCATGATGTTGTCCTCTTTTAGTTTATTGAGGCTGATAGGCTCATGGCGGAGGATGGAGTTGGAGGCTTTCTGAACCTGTGACTGTCACCGTGTGGACAGGACTTCTTGAGCACTGTGTGCAGTTGCTGGGGCTAATGTTAAGTGAGGTGTTAACTGCCAGCAGGCCGCTGGTTGTCATAGTTTCTATTTCTGCACCTGGGAATGTGCAGAACATGGGAATGTGATGAGTTGGCGTTTGAAGTGCTGAAAGGAACCTTTGCTGAAAGTAACAAAAGTAGTGCACTGTGTAAAGATAGCATTTACTCTCTGTCTGCTCCCCTAGTGGCTCAATGCAACCTTAGAAAGTTCTGTGTGCTTGGAAGACTTTGGAGAGATTTTGCAGGAAACGTAAAATCTTTCATAAACTGGCTCAGTGCTATTAAAGCATATGTTACTCAAAGAAAAGCCTTAGATGATCTCTTTAACAATACTGAAGAGGTCTAACTTCCAAGTTGTGCACCTTCAGCTCCTTTCAGTCTACCAATGAATATTGTATTTCTTGTTAGTGTGTAAGTCCCCATGAGGAAATACTGTCTTGTTCTATCTTTCTGTTTGAAAATGGAGGCACTTGTGAGCCCTGAGTTCCTCTGTCAGTGGGAATGTCCAACTGAATATTTGGGGGATCCATCCACGCCAGTCGGCTTTGATCCCAGCAGAATTAATCCTTGTGTAATTAAACTCGTTAGCAGACAGACCCCAGGTCTTGTCGGGAGGAAACGCTGTCTGTATTTGGATACTCGCGTGGCGGTTTGGCAGCAAGACATCTTAAAGGGAAGAGTTTTAGCTGGTGAAATGAAAAAAAAACCCATAATGGTTTCTGTATTCCATCTGGTGTTGTTGTGGGAGCTACTCCTGAGGCCCATGCAAAGGTATGTTATTCATAGTGTGACCCTTGCCCACAGTGTATTCGGTTGTGTGTTGCCTCTGTCAGTTTACCTTAGCAGAAAATACTTAAACCACAACCATGAGCAAGTGAACTGTACCCCAGGACAGTTAATTGCCACTGAGACTGCTGAGAATGATGGGATCCACCTCTTGGACTAAACCACTAATGATGAAGTCTAATGAGCTCTTTCACCTTGGCCCACAAATTTATTTAAACCTAGTAATCGTCCCAAATCTGGAGTGATTTTGCCTGGCTGGATAATTATAGTCCTTAATGCTTTCATCAACACTTTGATATTTCCTCCAGTTGTATTAAAGAGATAACGTGATGTTGTAAATAGTGTCCCTTTGGACATTTCATAGAATTTACCACCCACTGTCTCCATTGCTCATGTGGCCAAAATGAAGTTGGGTTGCCACAGGACAGTGACACAGTAACCCTTCTGTGACTTACAATTTGAGATCCGTTTGAGGCTCAGTGTCAGTGCTCAAAGGCAATTTCACATATGGAGTTGGGTCTGAAACCACTCACCCTACAGTTAATAAAAAATCAAACTACTACAATTTCTGAGCCTCCAGTTTGTAATGGCTGGGTTGTTCAGCAGCAGGTGGCACGCTTTTGGCTGCTCCCCACCCCAGCCCAGCTGTATGGACCAGTGCTGTAAGTCCTCTGTTTAAAAGAGGACTTACAACAAAGACTGTCTCATCACTGAGGTGTAAAAATAGATTAGGATTTAATCAGGAGACGATTGCATGCAAATCAGTTTCCCTTGAAGTGCCGTGCCACTCAAGGGAGGGAGGAATGAAGGAGATTTGGGTTAGATTCCTTTCGGCAGCCATTTTACTCCTCTGAGGTTTTCCTGTTTTCTCTCTCTCTCTCTCTCTCTCTCTCTCACTCTCCCTGAATTTCTTCCTGCCAGCACGACACCCTTGCTACTCCATTCACAGTTAAAAACAACCCTATTTATTGCTTGTATTAGTTGGCAGATGCACTGTAAAAGTGCCATTAAAAAAAAGAAATTCAAAGGCTATATCCAAAGGTATCAGTGTCATAATCAGTAAGGAGGTGCACCCTCTGTGTTAATATATGAATTTGTACTGTATATACTGTATATATGAGTATGGATACAGATTAAGACCATTACAGATGTAACTTTACTTTCAGAAGATGTTTTCTTGTCATCGGATGTTGCTCACTCTCTGATTTCAACAAATTAATCACACAACATGATGATCACAATTCAGCTGTGTGTGTTTGTGTGTGTGTTCATGGGGGGGGGGACCATTGTAGTGATCCTCAACTCTGTAACTCTGTTTTGTCGTCTTCACATATATTAAAATATCTCCAAACTGCAGACACTGCTTCTCCTCCGTCAAGCCACTCAATTTATTACAGGTCAATGTCACATTGCCATAAAGAGCTATCAGGTGCAGTAGTAGCAGAGGAGTTTTATGAGTACGAGCATGAGTACATGAGCATAGTATTAAGCCGATACCCAACACTGGTTTTGGTATTGGTGCATAATATATTATGTGTGGCAGTGTTATTGGAACACTGTAAATGAATGTGAAACATTGATCAGTCCTAATGCCGTTATCTAACTGTGGCAGAAAGACAACTGCAGATATGACATGATAAGCATGTGGCTATTCCCTGTCAGCGCTTCAGTGAACATCTTTCAAGGAGGGCCTTTCACTGTGAAACACTGGAGTTGCACAGTCATCAGAAATAGGGAAAAGAAAATATCGTGAGATCATCATTCATTAGCGCCTTCCGAGGAACATTGAAGTCTTTGGGGAAAACATGCCCGTTCATGTGCAACAAAATTGTGACAACATTATTCAGAACAAAGATGGAGAACAACAAGTAAACAGACATGCGCACACTGTGGAGGATAACGGGTACGGACGTCATGGCACACAGTAAATGAGGCATGGGCGAGTAAATGGATAGTAAATGAAGAAATCTTTCAGCTGCAGGAGGAACAGGGCTTTTAAACAACTCCAGTGCATCAAAGTTTACTACATGAGACACTGATTCAAATGACTGTTGTCAGCATTTTTTAAGACCACTTTTTCTCCAAAACTGAAGGGATTCCACAAAACATCATTACAGTCCTGATGTCTGAAATGCTCTGGCCTATATCTCAGCGTCGGAAATCCGGCCATTTGTCCGGACCTTCTCCTGAGAGGCTCCTCTGAGAGTGAAGGTCTATTTCCAGTGTGCCTATTTATACAGCGCCTGCCTCACTAGAGAGGTGAAATGAAGCAAGATCTTCCTAGCAATCAGGCCAGGGAACTCAAGGCTTCGATGGATCAAAACCTCATTTTTTTACTGCCAGGCATGTGCACTTTTCCTAGTGTTGCAACAGTTCCCAAAATCAATATTGCATGCTTTGTATGGAAGTGTGTAGTGGAGGGAGGAGTATTAAAACCCAGGCTGAGCACCAGGGCATCAATAGTATTCTTGGAAATGTTGCTTGCAGCATGGTTTTGTTTGTGAGCATGCACACCTTGTTAATAATAATAATAATAATAATAATAATAATAATAATAATAATAATAATAATAATAACAACAACAACAATAATAATAATAATAATAATAATAATAATAATAATAACAATAATAATAATAATAATAGTCCTGTGTGAAAATCGTCAGTATAAAGGTTTATTTGAACCAGGTTAAACAGATGTCTTCATGAAACATATAATGTCTCATGAAAAAATCTTCAAACTACATGTCATTTTGTGAATATCCTGATTATTTTATGATATAAAGGCATATTTCTGATTTAAATGCTTAATGAAAATGACAAGTGGGCTTTTCCTCCTCCTCAGGTCTCAGTGGGGGAACATGGGCCTCTTAAGTGCACCTCTTCTGGGACATTAGAGTGAAGCGTGGCGGTGTCCTGACATCACCTCCAGGTAAGCTGTGACTCATAGCAGTCTTTCACTGAGGTTAACTGTCCAATCTATCAGCTGCTTGCTGTAAGAATCTGGCCACTTTGTGATTTTAACAAATATTGTTATATTGTTAGCATACAAAAAAACTACAGGTCCTTTGAAACCTTGCCAGTGCAATGTACCTGATTCTCCCTTATCTAAGATGTCCAGTCCACCTCCACTCTCCACATGTCATCTTTGGCATCTTTTTCCTGTAAACTCTGCTTTTGTTCACAGTCGTTTCTTAACCTCTATACACACAACACTGAGATATTGCCAAATGATGAAGAATAATGTTGCAGCAGATACTTACACATCCAGTAATGCAGCATCATGGAAGTAATTTGAAGTACTTGAAAACTGGAAGTTAAGAAAAAAGTAACATCGCAGGCCATGGACCAAAACAGTGAGCTGAAAGACACTAAAATTCCTCCGTCAAGCTGACAAGAATTGAGGCAGATGTCACCATGAATGACTCCTTTCACACTACACATCGATTGGACATGTGAAAATATTGATTAGTGCAACATTAGAGGACTCTTAACAGAAATATTAAATAAGCTATGACATTACATTGTTGTGAAAATTACTCTTCAAGTCTTGAAAAATGGAGTAATGCCCAAAAATATAAAGCTGGATATTTGGACATTTGCACAACTAATGATTTTTAATTAGTCTTTTTTTGATATAGATGTACTCTGTAGTATGGCATCCATGTGCATGCAAATAAATATTATGTGTATATATATTCATATGAGTCTCCCTCACAATAAGCTCCCCAAGTGAATTGAAAATGACTAGCTTTCACAGAGAAATTTTGTTCGTAATAATGACAATGCAAAGTTTTTCTCATCCACTTAAGAAGGAAATCATCACAGAAAACAGGTGCTGGCTTAGAGTTGAAACTTACACATTAGAGGAAGGATCCTCTCACAGCAATTGAATTCATTAGCCTAATCTTCTGGGTTGGGAGTGCTCCTTTCTTTCCCCCTGCTGAGGTCTCTAACGGCTTGATAATGTCTGCTTCAGGCTACTGCTGCTAAAATGCCTGGAGGGCACTGGGACAGTCTGCTTTGTGTTTCTAATCTCAGGATCTGGTAAGGTAGGGATGCACTTTTAAGTGACCTTCTGCAAGGACACAGCAGTTACATAATGATGTAGTGTATTGGTAATATGTAAGATTTAACTGTAATATTGTTAGCGTTTGTACACTTCTATCTGGTGTTCTTCACTTGCTACATTTACTTGCATTTTTAAGTTCTAGAAGGGCCCAGAATGTCACTGTCATGCTAACAAAACAGACACATCCAAGCTCCATCCCACAGTTATATAGTAGTAGTGACATGCCGAGGTTGTGCTTGTGTGTGTGTTGTATGTCAATGATAGCAAGGTTATCTGGTGTCACCCCATCCCTGTTGCAGTAGTCATGGCTCAGCAAAACGGCTCAGCAAAGTGTTGTGGCTACATCTGCTGCTACTGGTGGGGGGGCTTGGGCTGCTGTGGAGGAGACTGGAGGAAGTGGAGCATGAGCAAACTGGGACCAGGATTCTGTTATGTGTTTGTATCCTGTCATCCAACAGGATACGCTGTGCGCCCTATCCACAGGATTGGGATTGGTTCATTTTTGGCTGCACAGAGAATTTGATGTTAGTAAAGGGATTCCAGCCAATAATTAGACATTCAGTTTTCTACAAACAACAACAACAACTGCACATTTTTTTGATTTTGCCCTTAAAACTTGATGTTAAGACTATTTCCTGTGCATTCATGGATGAATGAAAACCAGACTTTCACTTGCACACGTGGACAGAAACACGCTCACACATGCACTTGCAAACCATTTGCTGCAGGGCAAACATTCTCCCACCAACATTTACGCCTCCAGTTGCTTCTCCCTCCGGCCATGTCCCCCACAAGCGGATTCAGAATCATCACCAGAAATGATCTATAAATGTGTGAACGCCTCATTTCCACCTCTGTTTAAGAAAAAAGAAAAGACTGACGCCTACAACAGCTGTGCTCCTCTACATGCTGGACTATTATGTATGTTCACATGTCCATTTTGGTGCTAAGATGAAATAAATCAATATTTCATAATGTTATTTTAAGCGATTTGGCATATTACATATTAAAACAAATGCATTTTCAGACTGCTGTGACTCCACTTTCATTCAAGGTTTCTTCAGTTATATTTCTTTTTTATCAGCAAATAATCTGAGTGACTGGAGTTCCTTGCTCAGTCACGGGAAAACATATTTGAATATTAACAGGTATTGCGAAACTAAAGCTGAAAAGCTTTAGGATAGGCCTCAGATACTGACAGAGCCTCAGATATGATGTGTTATATTTGCTCAAACTTGACCATTCATTTTGTAGTTTGAATAACAAAATATTTTGGCTTCCAGAGGAAATCAGATTCAATTAAAACCATATGTTTTAAATCAAGCTGAATACTGCAATCTCATGTCTTTCTGTTGAGTTGAGAACTGCAGCCAGGAGGCAATTAGCCTAGCTTAGCATAAAGACTGGCGGCAGAGCAAAACAGAACAAACATCATGTTTATGTAATGCAATCCTGCCATTGTAGCAGTTCACTGAAGTCAGAAGACAGGGTGTACTTCCACTTCTGCAGTAAGTGAGCGTATCTTACTGTTCAGCATACTGTACCAGCACACAGCAACAAAAAGGATGAAGCCACAAGTTAGTCTCACTCCAGGTAAATGGGAAAAAAATAGCACAGTTTCCCAAAAACAAAACTATCACTTCAATTAGGGCAAGGGCCTATACTTAGAAGACAGGACATGAGACAGAACAGGGTTTTGGGACATTAGGGAAAACAAGTGGACACTTCTTACTCGGTTATTCTGATTTGACTGAAGATCGAAGAGAAAATGAAAAGCAGGGGAAAAAATTAATAGCTTTCATGAAGTAGTTTTGGGGAGATTGCTGATTGCACTGCACTTCAAAATGGAGATGGAAGCAGTGCCCACCTCTGGCTTTCACTGCTCAGCAGCCCAGACTGAAACTTTATGTAAGTCTGACAGAGCTAGAGATGTCTTGAGAGAGGGACATTTGCCATCTGCACATCACAGGGCACTTAAGTGTTGTCAGCCACTTGCATATAATGGGTGGGCAGGCTTAGTGAAGTAGATGAGAGGTCACTAGGGCACCGCAGAGCATAAATGACTCCCAATCACTCAGACTCACAAGTGGATAATAGTGCAGAATGATGTGTCCTTTGCATTCAGATAGCACCACTTCATTTTCCTCGACTGTGGACAGCCATAATAACGAAAGAAAAGTGCTTCATAAGACAAAAGATATGAAGCCACCGTTTTCTGAATGCTCCCTGAAAATGTCATGTGCTTGAAGGACTCTTCACAGCATCAAGATCACAAATGGAGCCTTTCACGGTGGAGAAGTTTGAAATGAGTTCCAGAGCGAGAATGTTGGCCCCTGTGTCAGCACTGTCCTTTGTTGTTGTCAAATCTTACCATTCATTTCTACAAAATCTTAATAAAGGTAGGAGCGGGCAAGTAGTGACGTGGACTGCAAGGTGGTAACTAGAACCCTGAAGGAAAGCAATAATGTCAATATTTTTTCCTCTGAACATTGATGTGTGGAACTTGTTGTTATTTTTACTGACTGGGTGAAGTTGTTTTTTTTAATGCCTTTTGAACCCTGAGGGAAGATGCTACTTTTGCCTCCTCCTCCGCCTCCACAGTGATGTCAGAGGTCACGGTCAGCTACAAAACAGCATCCCTGCCTTCCAGCTGAAGGATGGTCTTCCTGCTCACGTTTGTCTGGGCACTGTTCAAGCTGGGTACTCCAGGTGTTGAGTGTAGTATAAGAGCAGTCTAAATATACACCACTGATGACCATGAGCTAAAGATACGGACACTTCTGGTCAGCGTGGTCAACACGACCCCATTTCAAGGCAGTGTAAAGGTGTAGTGTACTATGTGTCAAGTATAAAGATGTGGGATTGAAAACAACATGATTTCTTTATGCATTCATTTTTAAAGTAGATTAAAAAAGAGAAACAGGTTATTGTGCTTTTTTTTTTGCATCTGTTGCCCCCAGGTGTTTTTTTTCCTGGAGCAGCTTTTTCTTTTTTTTTAAAGCTTCATATTCCAGTTGTCTAGCTGCATGTGCTGACTTTCACTTTGAAACTGTAATGTTCTGCATGGTTAAGCTGAAATGCATGTTCTAGAAATTAATTACACTTGAAGAAAATCAGTGACATAAGCTCTCCGGTGTCTCATTTTCGTCCAGTCTGGGTGTCTCTCCCTCTTCATTCCTTTGGTGTAGAAGATGTCACGTTGGGCTTCTTTTTGGATGGTATGATTTCCTGACAGCTTGACTCATGGTTCTGACTCATTAGCTTCCTGCACTGCCACAATGAGCCTCATCAATCGTAACCCCCAGCGCAAAAGAGCTGCTTTTTCCCTGTCTGGCCATTATGACTCTGTTTGCTCTCAAACAAAACCCAGAAACAGTGTGGCTTTGCCCCGTGCAGGGAAATAAATGCAAAACAAAAGCACATATTTTTAGAAATATCATCAGAAGTGAGAGTTTTATGACAGGCTTTCCCTGATTAATATCATCCAGGCTTTATCAGTAAGGAAAAGTAACTCTGGTATTTTATGTTGGCTGCACTGTGGGCACGGTGGTTTCACAAAGATCCACCACATGAAAGACAGAAATCCAGTCACCTGCTCGTCAGCACAAGCTTTTATTGTGATAGTCAGCACAGTGGAAATGTGACATCTTTAATCTTACTGGCTGAAATATCTAAGCTTCTAAAAGCTTTAACTAAACTGCACTTAACTTAACTTAAGTTAGGGCACTGTGAAAGGAAGTCGGAGGTGCACAGCTTTTCACCAGCAGCTCATTATCAGTATTAAAAATACAAGCTGCAGCAGTCGGAAAATTTCTGCAACGTAATACATGTTTCCATGTTTTTTTTCTGCTCTGTGGTCTTCCTGAGCTCCCATGTCCCCACTGTGGTTCCTGTCTTTCCTGACTTTCTGTGTTTTACCACTGGCTACTGTGTGCCCTGTCTAGTTTTTGTGAGCTTTTCGGTTTAACCTTAGTCATAGTGGTAAAACATGTTCATATACTCAGTATGCGTCAGCATTACATTGGAAAAATAGTCCCATTCTGCAGCCTCTTTATTAATGTAATGCTATTCTAATTCAGTAGCAGGTAAGACTGCATATTCTCCTGTCTAATAGAAACTTACTTTATCATATGTTTTACATGCAAAATCCTTATGTGTAAGGAATAATTACAGGCATACATACTGTAGGTTGTAAAATAAAAAAGTGATACTTTCAAGGTACCTTAGGTTAAAATATCTAATGGAAAGAAAAAGTTGACAAAAAGTACCGCAAGTGTTTACTTTCCACCTCTGTTTACTGTTGAACAAAAGTCTGATAATGAGTCTTATTTGGCTGCAAGTCTAAAAATCACGATGTGCAAAGTTAATGAGATCTGGCTGTAACTGCTACACAGTAAAGACAGCAGTCTTTCATGTATGCTGAGCTCCAGCAGCTAACAAGCTCTGCTGCAGTAGCTGCAGATGTGTGTGTGTGTGTGTGTGTGTGTGTGTGTGTGTGTGTGTGTGTGTCATTGGGTTGGGACTCTCTCATCAGGCCCCATGTGGATCCTACAGGCTGTAATGTAATGACCCTCTGCTGCCATACCCCTCAACCTCTGACAGCAGACACATCAGCCATGGTGCACCTCTTCTACCTGCCACATGCAAACACACCGATAAAAAACTGGGTTATCATAGCAGTTATTTCTGCTGCAGGGGATATAGCTTACAAAGCAAGAAGAACTTGTTCTGAGGGACCTCAGGACAAACTATATGATAGATACACACACACACGCTAAAACCGCTAAAGAAGTACAATAAAAGAAATTAAATTAGACACCCCTAACAATTCTGTAGTGCTCCATGCACTGTGCATGTCTTTAGGCAAAACAAATGTTAACACAATAATACACCATGCATTGTAATTTAAACCCAAGACTGACTTACAGGGAAAGGTCACTGTGGCCTAATAAGGCCAACGTGACTTTTCCTGAAACTGTACCTCTGACATTTCAAGGCATTTCACTGCTGTCGAATGAATATTATTACAACTTGTTTGTACAGTATGCCTAAAGTATTTCCATTCAAAGAGGAAATTGTAATTAAATGTAAAAGAAAAGAAAAGAAAAGAAACAAGGAAAAAAATGACTCGGACTGCCCCCGCAAAGAGCATGCATGTTACTCATCCCCCTCAGAGCCGCCTTGCTCGAGTGTGTTGTGGGAGGACTGGGGTGGGTGGCTGCGTTATAAGACTACATGACATCAGCTTGCATATAAGGTAGATACATAATGTTTCCTCGCATTTTCCTCACACTAAGTGGTTTCTGTTTCAGCCCAGTGTCTCTGTCTGTGTCTGTGCGTGTTTCTATGTGTGTCTTTGTGCCTCCGTGTGTATGCGTTTCAAAACCAATCAGGAAAGCCAGTGTGGTGGAACCCAGACATCTTGTTTATCCTGCGAGATTTACCCGCACTTCACCTTCAGAGCCACACACGCACACACACACACACACACAGTGAAGGTCTTGTGCTTGTCCCAGGTGCAGAGAAATCTGTGAAGCAGCATGTGGCTTGTCCCAGTTCCTCTACAGTACCTGTGTGCCGTTGTATGTGTGTGTCTGTGTGTGTGTGATTGCGTATTGCGACAAGACTGACCCATTTGAATCTTAATACAGGCGCTCACCAATGCATTCCTGAAACTAGTTCAACTTGTAGGCTCGGCTGCGTCTACCCATCATCACAAAGTACCGATGTGACACTAATTGATGCTGGGGTCAAAGGGCACGCTGGGAATGTGTCTAAATTTCCAGCTGCTTTTGTGACATGAAAATACCTTAAAAGCAAAAAGTGAATGGGAAAGAAAGTGCTGTTTGATAGGGCAAGAGACCAAATGACAAGATGGGTGCTGAGGATAGGAACAGGTCCGGACATTTCATCATACTTCTCCAATCTTGATGGAGGCTGAAGTCACAGATGTGACTTTGTTGCAGTCATTTTAAAGCAGTGCACGTCTAACCTGTGTCCTGACCGAAGCAGGTGTATGTGTGTGTGTGAGTGTGTGTGTGTGTGTGTGTGTGTGTGAGGGAGAGAGAGAGAGATAGAGAGAATGAAGGAGGGAAGGAGAAAGCAAACAGAGACAGAAGAGAGATGGGGAGAGAGAGAAAGAGACAGAGATGCAAGCAGAGAGAGTTGGGATGAAGAAGAGAGAGGGAGAAATGTGTCTTTCTCTGGGTATCACCACCATCACCACCACCTGCAGCAGCAGCAGCTCGGATCCGGACGAGAGGTGACCGGCGGTGGGGGGGGAGGTGAAGGTGTGTGCCGTATGTGTGTGCGTGCGTGCGTGCGTGCGTGTGTGTGTGTGTGTGTGTGTGTGTGTGTGTGTGTGTGTGTGTGTGTGTGTGTGTGTGTGTGTGTGTGTGTGTGTGTGCGTGCGTGCGTGTTGTGCGTCTGGCAGAGAGACTGCGGGAGCTGGAGAGAGGCTCACAACTTCCCTCCTCTCCGCGCCGCTCTGCCCTCCGTGTCGCCGGCGTGTCTCTCCTCCTTTTCCCCGGGACACAGGCAGCTGGCGTGGTGAGATGTGAAGAGGCTTGAAAGTATGGCATGCAAAGATGGTTTCTGCCAAGAAGAAGAAGAAGGTGACAGCGATGCGCCCTGCTTTTATTCGGACCCTCTTCTACTTTTTCTTTTTTGCGACTTGGTGAGTCCCCCACAGTGTCTCTGTCCGCGGTGCTGAAACCTCCTGCGCGGATCCGTTATCATTTTTTCCACTGAAGTCATGGTATACCGAATCTTTTTTTCCCCTCTTCTTTCTAGTGTAAAGAAAATCTCTGGGCAGACAAGGAAGGATGAAAGAATATATCCGGAAAATTTTACTCGCATTTTAGACCGACTTCTGGACGGTTATGACAACAGGCTGCGTCCTGGATTCGGAGGTATGTAAAAATGTTATTTTAGAAAATGTTTGTACTATTAAACATTTTCAATATCACCCCCCCCCACACACACACACACACACACTGTTCAGATTAAAAGAAGAAACAGGAAAGTTTAGATTTGATTATACTTTCTGATTCCACGCAGTGTTCTTTCAGTACAAAGCCCTGAACACTAACAGAACTAATTAAAAAGGGAAATGAAAAATTAAATTTTTTGTTCAACTTTTTTTCGTGTTGTGTGAGATTTAAACTCAGCCCTGACGACCAAATACACCCTGCCAATCAAGTGAAATCAGTTTTATTTGCATAAAAATCCTCAAACGACTTTACTATCTTTAGTTTTTATTAGGGAAAAAAACTCTCTTAAAGCCCCTTGTACTGAGGGATAAATAAAAGACATTCCAGAAAAATCTATACAGCATTGGGCCTCCTTTCAGGATATGGAATAGACAGCATATACAAGTCGTTATTGTAACATTTTCATGATTTGTGTAACATTTTACTTTGAAATCGTGCTCCAGATGTCATCCCGTAAGCCTGGTAGTTTTTGCCTTGTAAATAGGGGCCTCTAAGCTCGCACGTTAAAGCGAATAACAGTTATATAACCGCGTGTATGTTGCTGGACAAACGCTTAATGCACAGTTCAAGTGCTAAAAGTGCGGATTTGCTTTTTCGTACATCGTGTCTGCAGCCACGACAAGTTAAGAAGCAGCGTTTCTCTACCAGAGACGCCTCGTTGCTTGGTTTTAGCAGAAGCAGTCTATCAACAGAAATACCCAGATATCCGTGCGTTCTGTCGCTTTGCTTATCCCTGCACTTAGAAACAACGCCTTTACAATCTGCCTCGACATGGATTCAATGAGAAAATCAAACAGGATTATGTTTTTTTTACGTCTTTTACGCTATTTTTTCCACTTCCATTATGCAGAGGCACTACAGCTGTGGATGAGATCAGCTATTGCATGTCTTCTGGGTTTGATCCTGATGAGCTGTAGGCCTGTAAAGAGTGTTTTTCACTCAAGTGTGACTAAAACTGGTGTCTTTCTAAGGTTGGGCTGTGATATGGGAGGATTTAAAAAAGGAAACAGTCACTAAATGGGACGTTTGCTGTCGTTTTCATAGGTCCTGTGACTGAGGTCAAGACAGATATTTATGTGACTAGCTTTGGGCCTGTTTCGGATGTTGAAATGGTATGTACCCACCCTCTAAATGAATTTAAACAAATGCACTGGCATGAATTCCTTGTACTAATACTTGCATGCACCCAAATTTGGTCATTGCAGAAGATATAGACAAGAGTCAAACTTTAAACATTAATGCTTCAGCTACTTTGTATTAGAGCGGAAAACAAGATGTTTTCCTCACGAGTCTTTCTTCAAGATGAATGCCAATAATAAATAATCATAAGCAATAATTAACTTTTCTGTCTTAGGAGTACACAATGGATGTGTTCTTTCGCCAGACGTGGGTAGACCGGAGGTTGATGTATGAGGGCCCGATAGAGATTTTAAGGCTCAACAACCTAATGGTGACTAAAGTGTGGACACCAGACACCTTCTTCAGAAACGGCAAGAAGTCAGTGGCTCACAACATGACGGCCCCCAACAAGCTCTTCCGCATCATGAAGAATGGCACCATCCTCTACACTATGAGGTGCGGTGGTCTACTTCACGCCATCGTTATTAACTGATTAAATTTTAAATGATCAGTAGTATTCAAAGCCAGGTCCTCACCCTAACCAGGATCAAAATGGTTTTGGTCAGAAATGATTTGCCTATTTTCTTATATTTTAACAAAAAGCTAACATCTGAGGGGAGAGTGGACTCTCCACTGTACTCTACATTGTAGAGTTTAGTGGTGTAGTGTGCTCAAAAATCGAAAAAGAAGAGGGAAGACATAGCATAAAAGCAGTCAGGCAGATTTCCTGTGAAATCAGAGCCAGACTCACAGTGTAAGCAGATTGAGGGAAAGTCATGCAGAGGAAGCCAAACCAAATTTTAAATTCAAGTCATTTAACTGTTTCTTTGGCCTTTTTGACATGAGGTAAAAAAAAAAAATAACTGTATGTATGTATTTATATCAGACGCTAGTTCACAAAAGTGCATAGCATGCTATGAAATGTTACCAGCCATTACAAGTTCTCCATCAGTAAAAGGTGAAGTGAAACCCTCCTTGATAACACAGTTACCACATTTGCTTTTATGCACTTATCTGGAAGAAACCCTTGACAAATGCCTGTGTATTTGTTTCTTTGGTCCTTTATTGATTACATCTCCTCTGTACTGCAACAGGTTGACTATCAGCGCTGAGTGTCCCATGAAGCTTGTGGACTTCCCCATGGATGGACATGCGTGCCCGCTCAAATTTGGAAGCTGTAAGTTATGTTTGTGTGTGTGTGTGTGTGAGAGAGCGAGGGAGAGAGAGAGAGATGAGAGAGAGTGTGTGTGACTGAGTGAGTGAGATAGACTGTTAAATACAGACAGGTAGAATCACAGAAGGTAATCAGTGTGGTTAGACATATGCAGAGCATGGCAGGATGAGTGCAAAAATTCAACCAGCGTCTTTTTATTGTGCAGTGACTCTTTGACTGGCAGGTGAGAGAGAGGTGAAGAGGTAACAAACAACCAGATGTTTGCTGATGTACTCTGAAAAGACAGTACAAACCAGCTGTGCACTTTCAGCTGTGCCCCATGGCTGACAGATCTGTGTTGCCTCCTAATACTGCTGCAGGTGTTATCGGTAAATATAGCAGTTGCTGTTTATTTTAGCTGTTATGCTAAAGAATCCTGATTAAATTGCGAAATGCATTACAAATGCTTGATGCAGTGTCTTAAAAGTTTGAAATTCTTTAAACATTTTCGGAAGGTGAGGAAGTCTGTCACAAATCAAACGTTTGCCCTGGTTTGGTCAGAAAAGTTAAAAAAAAAAAAGTACTTAAGCTCAATCACATCACTGTCCTCCGCTGCTCGGTGCTGAAATAGTGTCTGTGCTGAAAAGGACTGCTGAGGAGCTGAGCACTTTGTCAGACACAGTGACTGAATGCTAATACTAAATAATGAAGTGTTTCATTCTTCATTGTGCACAATGAAGGCCTAACTCAGCGTCAGTGTTTGGAGTGGGCCTACTGGTCAGCAGAAATGACTTATCTCATATAAAGCAGTCTGTCAGACAGAGCAGCTCCATCTTATCGGAGCTGTGCAATGACTTGAAGATTGCATCTGCAAGAAAAAGCAAAGGAAACGAGTTTGTCTTTACGCTCGCTCGATCTGCCGTCAATTACCCAGTGTGGTGACATTGCGGAGGACAACTTCCCATCTCTCAGTTATTGTCATCCCTCTCCCCCCTCCTCATCCTCCTTTCACCATCCTGCTCTGCTGCTGCCAGCCTCCAGTCAGGAGGAAGCGACCATGGATCTGATGTGGCCTCAAGCGCAGGAAAGGTCAGAATCCCTTCCTCTGCCTCAGGATAGCACAGACCTATGCGGCTATTTTCCATAGCTGGTGTATGTGTGTGAGTGTGTGCGCTAATTTTCTCTCTGTCTGCCCTGCCTTGATTTTGTTCTCGATCACTCTTTCTCTCTCGCTCGCTCCCTCGGTCTCCTTCTCTGTTTCTCCATCTGGCTCTGGACTGCACAGGCATTGCGTTCCACCCCATGACACACCAGAGTCATTTCATTCTGGCAGCACAGTTGGTATCCAGCCGATGCGGGGTCCCACAGGGAGTGGCAGGCTGAGACTACTGGCATTTTGTTGTGCGTCCGCAGACTGGTCAACCTCACCGGTGGGCATGTAGAAAAGCAGCCTGAGGGAGTAGCAGTGGGAAATGAAGGGACTTACTGTGATTTAAAGTTAGATATCACGATGATGCATTTGTGAGTGAAATACAACAGCATGGGATCTCAAGTAGACAGTGTCTCCATCACATTGAATTGGTTTCAGTGGCTCTGAAAAAAATTTGATCTGACAGAAAAGACTAAAAGTTGTCTTAATCAGCAAACATATAATATAAGCAAGACAGTGCCGGTTCTTAATTACTGAATAGCTTCCCTGTGTTTCAATGGAGGTGGTGAGTCAAACTGTCTTAAAGAGCTGATAGCCTTAAAAATTAATTAGTCACTGGAGAGTTTTATTTTCCTGTGATGTTGCCTCAGATGCTTTTTATGTTGCCAGGAATGCTGTTCTCGGAGAAACAATAAGCACTTACAATTTTGGCTTAAAAACCGTCAGAATTTAAAGATATTAAATATCACTGTTGGGAATTTAGTACATAAGTTGA
>JAFBJZ010000382.1:0-435241 GCA_016785225.1 Psettodes erumei | reverse complement strand
GTCCGACTGCGTCGTTTACTGCAAGAGCGTCCACTTCAGCAGCTTCAAACACTCCCGCATCCACTCCAAGTTCTACGAGGTGGCCTCTTTCACAGAGTCTAAGGCCCGCAAACACCTGAGAGAGGCCGGTGAGTCCATCCACGTCATCCTGAGATTTTCAAGTGTGTTGCTGAAAATAGATACTGTAAATCCAACATGAAAATAAAAAAACTTTACTGCATTTATGGCAAAAATAATGTACATTAGGGGCTCAGCGGTTTATCAACTTACAGCTGTACTTTTGATGTATTATCTGTATTTCAGGGGCTGAGTTTGTGCACCATAACTCGCGGCAGTTGACCAGGGTTTATCCCACCGGCTTCCGAACTGACTCCTCCAATTTCAATCCTCAGGAAATGTGGAATGCCGGGTGCCAAATCGGTGACTGCAACTGCAAAAATAGCTTTGTCTTAATCTCAAGGCCGGGAGATCTTTTTTTTTTTTCTCAAGTAAATTTTCTGATGCATTAATGTTGCACCGGGCTAACATTTGCACGAAGATTTCCTCCTATCAATTTAAATGTAAAGAACACACAGTATCTCGTTAACAAAAGAACACTGTAGAAAACAAGCTCACCAAATTAGTTTGCTTAAAATTAAAATATCCCAGTGCAACAATAGTGTTTTATGCCCTCAAAGTGCCTAAATTCATTGTGTTTTGTGCCAGAATTCTTGGCAAGTATATTATAAAAAGGTTGGGGGGAAAAGGGATCCTTGTTTCTCATTTCTCTTTTTCTATCAGTTGCATTGAATTTCCAGACTGCTGGGGAAGGGATGGATCTGAACGACGGCCTCTTCGGTCAGAACGGCCGCTGTGGGTATATCCTGAAGCCCAGTTTCATGAGAGAGGCGGAGAAAAGGTTTGATCCCGAGTTGCCCCAAAAATGCGACGGCTACCACCCTGTCATCCTCACCATTCAGGTACAAAAGGAAAATAAGCGAAGAGGTATTTCAGAAATGTAGCCATTTGTTGTTATATTTCTTATTGTGTGTTGTGTTTCTTTTTAAGGTGATCTATACTATGTCGTTTTTTTTTGCAAAAAATGACCAAAAATATTTTTTCCCAAAAATGCCTCAAAACATCATAGGACACTGGTTCATACACACTGCATAGGATAAAAGGTGTTAGAAATGCGAAAAAAAAAGTCATTTTATAGCATGTCATCAAAATCTGAAAAAAACGCCATACTATACTATGTCGTTTTTTGCAAAAAATGACCAAAAATATTTTTTTTCCAAAAATGCCTCAAAACATCAAAGGACACTGGTTCATACACACTGCATAGGATAAAAGCTGTTAGAAATGCGAAAAAAAGTCATTTTATAGCATGTCATCAAAATCTGAAAAAAAACGCCATACTATACTATGTCGTTTTTTTGCAAAAAAATGACCAAAAATATTTTTTCCCAAAAATGCCTCAAAACATCACAGGACACTGGTTCATACACACTGCATAGGATAAAAGGTGTTAGAAATGCGAAAAAAAGTCATTTTATAGCATGTCATCAAAATCTGAAAAAAAATACATACTATACTATACTATGTCGTTTTTTTTTAAAATGATGAAAAAAATTTTTTTTCAAAAATGCCTCAAAACATCATAGGACACTGGTTCATACACACTAAAAGGTGTAGGATAAAAGGTGTTAGAAATGCGAAAAAAAAATCATTTTATAGCATGTCATCAAAATCTGAAAAAAAACATATACTATACTATGTCGTTTTTTTCATCAAAATCTGAAAAAAACGCCATACCAAAAAATGACCAAAAATATTTTTCCCAAAATGCCTCAAAACATCATCAGGACACTGGTTCACTACATACACACTGCATAGGATAAAAGGTGTTAGAAATGCGAAAAAAAAGTCATTTTATAGCATGTCATCAAAATCTGAAAAAAAAAAAACCATACTATACTATACTATGTCGTTTTTTTGCAAAAATGAAAAAAATATTTTTTCCCAAAATGCCTCAAAACATCATAGGACACTGGTTCATACACACTAGGATATAGGATAAAAGGTGTTAGAAATGCTGAAAAAATAATAAATAAAATGTCATCAAAATCTGAAAAAAACATAACATACTATACTATGTTTTTTTTGCAAAAAAAAAATGACCAAAAAAATATTTTTTTATAAAAAATGCCTCAAAACATCATAGGACACTGGTTTTCATACACACTGCATAGGATAAAAAAAATGTGTTAGAAATGCATTTCATTTTATAGCACACACTGCATAGGATAAAAGGTGTTAAAAATCTGAAAAAATAGCATGTCATCTGAAAAAAACGCCATATACTATACTATGTCGTTTTTTGCGAAAAATGACCAAAAATATTTTTTCCCAAAAATGCCTCAAAACATCATAGGACACTGGTTCATACACACTGCATAGGATAAAAGGTGTTAGAAATGCGAAAAAGTCATTTTATAGCATGTCATCAAAATCTGAAAAAAAAAATACTATACTATGTCGTTTTTTTATGTCGTTTTTTTGCAAAAATGACCAAAAATATTTTTTTCCCCAAAATGCCTCAAAACATCATAGGACACTGGTTCATACACACTGCATAGGATAAAAGGTGTTAGAAATGCGAAAAAAAATACTATGTCGTCATTTTATAGCATGTCATCAAAATCTGAAAAAAAAACGCCATACTATACTATGTCGTTTTTTTTTTAAAAAAAAAAAAAAAATTTTTTCCCAAAATGCCTCAAAACATCACAGGACACTGGTTCATACACACTGCATAGGATAAAAGGTGTTAGAAATGCGAAAAAAGTCATTTTATAGCATGTCATCAAAATCTGAAAAAAAACGCCATACTATACTATGTCGTTTTTTGCAAAAAATGACCAAAAATATTTTTTCCCAAAAATGCCTCAAAACATCACAGGACACTGGTTCATACACACTGCATAGGATAAAAGGTGTTAGAAATGCGAAAAAAAAAAAGTTTTATAGCATGTCATCAAAATCTGAAAAAAAACGCCATACTATACTATGTCGTTTTTTTGCAAAAAAATGAAAAAATATTTTTTTCCAAAAATGCCTCAAAACATCATAGGACACTGGTTCATACACACTGCATAGGATAAAAGGTGTTAGAAATGCGAAAAAAAAAAATCATTTTATAGCATGTCATCAAAATCTGAAAAAACCCTTAAATTTATGAGCCTCGCTGGTTGTGGTGTGAGTGGTAATTACATCTGCCAAAGAACGAGACATGTGTAAGTCCTTCTATCTCAGCAGGGCTCAGTTACTCAACTTGATGCTGGTGTGTGTGTGTGTGTGTGTGTGTGTGTGTGTCCGTGTTTAAACAGTGCTAATTGGCACTCTGAGTGTTTGGAGTCCACCTTTCCCAGAGTGTCTTCTGTGTCACCACTTTCTCAGACTGCCAGTCTATTACAACCCATCCCCTCAGCAGCTGTTGCCTAGGACATTATCAGACCCCCAAAGAGAATATTCCCAAAGGCTTATTCGCTCGTCTCCCCCCACACTTAATCGAGCAGCCTTCTCACAGGAAGCAGGATGCAACCAATGCTTCCAGGTGTCATTTGAATTCAGCCTTCAGACTTCAAATGCCACAGGAACTGCCACGGTAAAGCATCTTCAGACTGAAAGAACATATCTTTGCACACCTGTGTGTCTGTGACAGGTATGTCACATGAAAAAGTAGGAAACGAAGGAGGCAGACACCTGTGCACATGCAAAAATTAGGGAAAACTTCTATTGAGGGTCATTGACCCCTGTTGAAAAATTGTACTTTAAAAACATTGCCTTCAAGTGACAGTGTGGGAGTCTCCTTTTTTAATGCGTCCCTTTAGTGTTTGAAGTGTGAGGTTTGTTGTCCTGGGGGACGTTGGATATGGTTGTGCCTATAAAGGTGTTTTTCTTTCATAAGAAAGAGACAACCTTGAGTAAGAAGGCTTGCTTTGGTCTGAATGGATGTGTGTTTTAATCACAGATCCTGGATCCGTCTGTGGCTCTTTAATGAGGCCTACTCCAGCTGGAAGGCTGTCGGCGTGGCTGCTTTGATCAGTGGCCCATGGACACGCGATTGCTCTGCTAACACACTGCGCTAATGGAGCCTAGGGCAAAAACACACAAACACATGTCTTAATGCACATATGCAGCACGCGCACTAAACACAAATGCAAATTTGAGAAATATACATATTAACACACACACACACACTCAGGCTCTGACAAGGGCACAATCCCATAAGCCTTTGTCGTGTTGTCATGCAGCTCATTGTGTCAGGCCCTTTCATCTATCTGCGTCTGTTTGTGCCGGTTGGGGTCGGCTGATTTTTAGGCTTGGCGTTGAAGTCGCTGCCAAAGACGGGCTCAGCGAGAAAGGTCCAGAGCTCGGCACTGACACACAGCCCAACTCCAGAGACTAATGGCTTGTAGCTCCCAACATATGTTGCTTTGTGTAATTGCTTTAATTGCTGTCATTGTACGTAATGGTTGGTCTTTTTCATCTTCCCTGGTGGTGCAGGCATTCTGCTAATTATATCTGTCAGCCCTGCAGTCAAAACGAGTGTTTCCATGTGAATTCAGAGCAGTGGGAACTTTAAAATCAGAGTGTTCCTGTATGTTGTTTGTGTAAGTGCGTGTATGGCTGTGAATGACAGACTGCAGAGTGTTAGAATAATTAACTCCCCATTTGGATCTGTTTAATGGAATTGGGGTCATGACTTCCCTCATCAGTTTAGACTGAACATTGACCTGCTTTTCTTGTGATCAAGATTTAGTGTTAGATTCATTATAATACATCAGATAATTTTTTTCCAAAAAACAATCAAACTAACTACAGTTGTGTACAAATGGTTAAATGATCTAAAAACTTTTGCTTACTTTTTAGGTACGACACCATCACCAACCAATGGGAAACGGTGTCTCCTCTGCCCAAGCCAGTCCATTCTGCGGCAGCCACAGTGTGCGGAGGGAAGGTCTACGTGTTCGGAGGCGTGAACGAGGCCGGGCGCTCGGCGGGTGTCCTCCAGTCCTACGTACCGCAGAGCAACACCTGGAGTTTCATTGAATCGCCCATGATAGGTAAGACAGCTGACATCAACCAGTTTTTCGTCACAGATTCAAAAGCATATCCTTTCGCACACAAGCTACTGCACAAAGTGACAGGATGTTACGTCCTTGGGGGTTGTGTGGCCATTGTAACCGTCACTTTTTGTATTCTGATAGAGCTGTTGTTTCCCTTTTAAACCAGTGTGCGCCGGGACCTGGTTCGATTCCCAAGTGTGTGGTCTGTTTTTCCCCTCATTATGGCGTAACAATGTCCGTTTGAGAGAGAATAACCCACCCACTAGCTGAACTGCTCTCCTCGAACACAAACACAAACACACAAACATGAATATTAATGTTTACTTCTTATAAGCAGTCTAACGGCAAAACTGGAAAAGGCACCAATATTGCACCAACATTACTGGAACCATTTATACATTTATACATGCTCTTCTTTAATCTTTGGTCACTGAAATCCTGCTACCTCGTTAAAGAAGCAACGAGGAGTCTTTGGGCCTCCTTTATGGTTGCCTGGTTGCTTAGCAACAGTCTTCTCACAACTGTACCCACTTGAACACCATACCATGTACTTGACTTACTTTGTTGAAACCATAAATTTGCGATTGCCATTTGAAGGCATCATATTGTCATACAGTAGATGACTATGTGAGGCTGAATAATGTTCATTTAGCGCTTCAAGTTTTATAGAGCCACGGTTCTCAAACTGGGGTCCACAAAACCCGAGGATAAGTACTACAGATTATTTAAATTATGCTGGATCATTTTTTTTAAAGTGCATAACTACATATGGGGACCACTGCATCAATAAACAAGTCTACTTTATCAAGTGATGCTAAGCCCAAACCATCTTAACTGAGAAAATATGGTGACAGTTATCTCAAGTTTGGCATTATTGAGAGCAGTGACAGAAGACCAAAATGTGTTGTGTGTCGTGGCAAATGAAGCCATGATGCCAGCCAAGCTAAAGCAGCAGACAATAAACTGAAAGTTGCACAGCTTTCAAATGACACTGTGAGGAGGAGAGCTGAAGAAATCTCAGCTAACACTCAGTCACAGCCACTGGGTAGACTGCATTCATGTGTTCAGATCAACACACATTTCCAGTGCAGCTCAATTGATTGTTTAGTTTAACATTATTCAAATTTGATTTGTTTAAGTTTGTTTCTATGAAACAGGCCCAAAGTATTTAGGTTGAAAAGTTTAAAATATAAATAATTCCTACGGCATCTTGGAGTACAAATGGCAGTAAACATCGGCTCGAGGATTATGAGGGGGTTCTTGGAATATTTTTTCACCTCTGTAAGGGGTCCCTGGCCCCAAAATGTTTGATAACCCCTGTTATAGAGGATGAAGAAGTTTAGAAACCTTCTACAAATGTGATTCTAGTTTTCCGTGTCACGGGTAATTTAATTGAAAGTGATGACCCACTAATGTCAACAGAAAATTCATTGATCACTGATTGAGTGTATGACCTTTTCCATTTCCCGCTGTTTTCTCATTATTATTATCCTACATATTATTTCCTATTATTCCCATTCCTACCATTTTACTGCTCTATCACAAAAATGTGAAGACCATACCTGAAATGATGAGTCCGGCCATAGCTTTTGACGTGTTGTTGGCCAAACTCTGTAGTTATTCACCGCACAGGTCCTGCAGCCACATTCCAGTTGGAGCCACCAGGGACCTGTGAAGGATGCAGCACCAGGAAATAAAACAAAACAAAACACTTTTAACCGAGCTGTCATGACTCCAAGGTAGCAGGAAAAACACTCAGTGAGCAACTCTCTGTGATTCAAAACACTGACAGCTGCGTTCACAGTGCAAAGATCTTAGCCACGGGCAGTTTTACTTTCACAAAAATATGTCCTTGAAAAATGCAGCATAGGGATGATGGCTATTGATCTGAAAATATCATACTATTTTGTGTTTGGGTCTGAAAAACACCATTACACACAAAAACATGTATGTGGCAATTGAGCTCAACTTATGATTCACTGTGTTAAAACAATAGTTGGACAGTTTGAAAAATTGTTTTGCTTTCCTGTTAAGAGTCAGACAAGATGATTGTCTGTTAAATGTAAGGCTCCGGTAAGCAGTGGCTAGCTTAGCTTAGCACAACGATTGGAAACGGAGAGTGAGATCAAAATGAACACACACGAACATGAACAAAATTCACTTCTTGCCACCTTGAAAACTCACTGATTAACATGTTGCTTTTTTAATTCACACACAAACCAAAATGTTAAAACAATAATTTGCTGTTTTAGAGGGAATTATAACCTTGGAGTATCAATCCTCTCATGTAACTTTCAGCATGAAAGCAAATTAAGTTCCCAAAGTGCTGAACTATACCTTTAATGCAGTAACAGAAATAAATGTTTTCAAAGCATTACTAAAAAAAATTAAAAATCCATTCACATTCATTTAGATTAATTTTCCACATAAATGTATTTGATGCTGGATTATCCCATTTAGGATGTTGGCAGACGATGGGTTCTCAGGGAAAAGAGCTGTCCAAATGCTGCTTTTATAAAAGAGAATCATTATCTCAGATAGTGGCTTACTGTTGAAGGCAACACTCAGCAGGGATCCGAGTGAAGCACAGGGTCAAAAATGTATTTAAATTCAAATGTTTCCTAACAAGAAGTTGTTCTTGTGTCATTAAAGTGCCAGCACAGAGGCATTTCCTTCAGCACCGTGGCCCAGAAAACTTGCTCTCTGTTATTAGTGCCTTTTTGGAGAGAGACGACTGTGAGCGAAATGATGATTATGTAACAGGGGTGTTTGGGGTGAGAGCCGAATGGCATTAAAGGGCTGTCAGAGGAGAAATGAGGGAAAAGTCTGGTGAGAAACATTCAAAATGCACACACACATCCAGAGGTGCAGACACACACAACCTCTGCTTACCTCATATCAACCATACATCCCCCGGCGGCACAGGTACACAGCTCATGTATAATGAAAGGCGCCAGGAGGTTACTCCACGTGTGCGTGCACGAGTGTGTGTTTGCCTTTTGTTTGTTTGTGTGTGTGCGGTGCAGACAGACAGACCGTCATCTGTCAGGGTGTAGATGAGCCTGCGTCTGACAGCCAACGAGCCAGGAGATAATGGACGGGTTTAGTGCTTCCTGTGAAATTGGGCCGGCGATGATTTTAGTGAGCGGGTGGGGAGCACTTCTCGATCAACCCCTTGCCTCCTTCCATCACTCTCCCTCTCTAATCTCTCTGTTCATCTCTCGCTCGCTCGCCCCCCCTTTGTCTTACTGTCTCCCCCTCCGTACGCTTCGCACCTCCGTCTCTCAGCGCCGTCTTATCGACTGACACAAATACAGCCCTGCGCGTTTTCTGCGACTGTGCACCTGTGCGCGTATGTGTGTTTGTGCGCGTGTTTTCCCTCTGCATGGACCGTCTCCCGCGTGGACTGCAAATGGGTTTCACAAACACTTATCAAGACTGACTTCCAATCTCATGCAGAGTGAAAAATAATATTGCTCATGCCGAAAATAGTCCGTACAACAAGTCTGTTGAGACGCACGTTGGCTCTGCAGCATCGTTCATCTATAGCTTCCTTTGTCTTCAGTAGCTATCTGCCTACTTAAACATGGGCGCATACTTGAGCACCTGCACATGAAATAAACTATTTATGAAACCCCCTTGCTTTTCTTAAAAGGTCAGCTCACCCAAATTACCAAAATGCCAAGGTTTTGAGATATTTGTCTGAGAGATTTCTGCCTCCACGCCAATCCAACGTAGGTGAAAGCAGTTATTTCTTTGTGGTGTTCACGGCACAGAAAGATGACATTTAAAAACAGGTCAGCATGGAACACCTCTTTATGTCTTTGCTGCTCTGAATAATCCACAGATCTCTTTAATGTATCATTTCTTTTGTCACAGATAGGAAAATCCAATTTCGACAGTCCTCTTCAAAACTTGTTTTGTTGCTCGCAATTGGCTTCTTTATTTCAACTTCAGATTCTTATATTTCTGATATTAATGCTTTTCAACTGTTTCAAACCCTGGGGTTTAAACAGTTTAATTTAGGTGATCTTTTTTCATGTAGCGCCAAAATCAGGTCAACTTTCACTATTTTTAGGTTTATGGCCACATGCCTGCAAAACAACTAATGACATTCCTATCAAATTCTGCTGTAGGCTCCTTTGCGCTAAGTGCTAACTAAGACAGTGGTTGGAATTACTGTCCATTAGCCTTTAGCTCAAAGTACACTTTCACTAGACATGACTAGAGTGAGAAAATGCCATTTCTTAATTTGGATAAACTGACCCTTGAAAAACTACAACCTCTCAGACAGGTTCGCATGGAAACACACACAAACACACACACACACACAAAACTCCAGCTGCCCCGCCCCCCAGTATACATCCAGCACGCCTCCCCAGGTGACAGACGGGTCTCCATTGACTTGTCGGCTCCGGGGACCCGAGAGCTGAAGCGCCGCTCCCAGATTGCTCTATCGGTAAATTGACTGCGGAACAATTACTCACGCAAAAGACGTGAGCACTGCAATTGAGAGGTGGAGGGAGAGGAAGGGAAAGTGACAGAGCGTGAGGGGTGGAGAAGAGGTTTCCATAGTTACCTAATTGGACATGTCCCAGTCTCCCCCTACCACTCACCACCACCACCGCCACCCATTCTCCATCATGCTGAATAAAATACACAATCCTTTTTCTGCTATTTTGGCCCTCCATTTCAAAGGCTACTCTTATTCCCCTCACACCACATAAAAGGACATTGTGTGAAAAAAAATTGTGCTGCTCCAATTACCTTGTTGTAATCTTATCTAAGCTTCTGGCAACAAGAACTGAAGCTTCTTTGTCCTATTTCTCCTGCTCCCTCATGCTCCCTGGCGGGACTCGGGACACAGGGGAGGATACCCAGCAACACGTCCTCCATCTTTTTCTGGAGGAGAACATCTTGTTTATTCCTTGTTCCTCCTCCGCCTGTGACTGACCACGCGTTTCGGCAACGACGTAGCGCCACGGCTTTGTGATGACGACTGCTGTCTGGGAGTCTTTATCAGAGAGAGAAGTCTTATCTCGATCTGTACAGTATTGGTTTGATTGAGTTGAGTTGTGATCTATTTGTGTGTGTGTGTTTGTGTGCGTTATCGCAGCAGTAGCGTTCCGGTTTTATAGAATCAGATATCGGACTGTGTTGATGCAGGAATCAGATAGGAAAGGATGTGACGGGAACAACAAGGTGCTTGTTTAGACAGAAGCCACAAATTTCATCATGGCTGTGAGTGTGCGTTCCTACCCGCTTGCCCTTGACCTCAGCCTGAGGGGTCCCAGGCTCGGTGACTAAGCTGTTTTATCAGGGTGTGAGAGGATGCGTCAGCCCATGTTGCCCTGCAGGCACAGCTGTACTTCTATCACTGCTACCGTGTTAAAACCTTGTTTTGCTGTCTCTTTTTTTTTCTTTCCCTTTATTCATTTTTTATGTTGAGTGTGGTCAGATATGGAGTCTTGACTAAGTTTTCTAAACCTCAGAGCAACGAAACCAGACAAAATCCAATGCAAGACTTCAAGAGTAGCAAGATATGTCTCAGCATTACAAAGTTTTATGCCCATGCACGCAGACTCTTGCGTGGTCTTTACTGTCTCCCTGTGTTGATTCGTCAGAAATGGCTTGTCTTCTCCTTGTGCTAACGGCTTCCACGAAGTGGTGCAGAGATCTCGAACCCCTGGCAACAGTTCTCTGGGGCTTGCTGTTTGAGATTGAGATTTACCGGCCCGGTACTTCTCCAAACACTCAAACCCACTGCCTGGTCGGCAAGAGAGGGAGAGGCGGGAACTGACGGTGAGAGTTTCTGTGGGGAAAGAAAATAGAGGAAAGGGTTTTCCTTTGAGACCATTGTGTTATTATTCTGCCTCAGGTGCCGAACAGAGAGAAATGCGAGTTCTGTGTTTATGGGACCTAACCAAACATCATGTACGCACGCTTATGCTGGCGCACTCGCACACACACACACACACACACACTTGGAAAGACTGTCAGCAGCATTTCAATGAGATGAAGAAGGTAGGAGAAAATAAACATGTCGAGCAGAATGTGTCAGTTTCTCTGTGGCAGTAATGGCAGCTGATGTGTCCACTGGCCACAGTGGAAGTTCACACCGGATGAACACAAAGTCACTTAAATGCGAAAGTGTGTTTTAGTGCGTCATTGTGGGCTTGGTAGTTCAAAGCACTGCCAAGTGTAAGTGCTGCCTCGCAGGGCTGCTGGCACGGCTGTGGACGCCCAGGTTTGTTGTTTACAGAACACTAGGAGTTATGTAAATATGTTATGCAGAGTGGCTCATTCTCAGAGAGTCAGTCGGAGGAGCACAAGCACCTCTCCTCTCCAAAGGTGACCTGTTAATTAAACATGTCAGTCTCCTCTCGGCAGCTGGGGAAAAGGTCGACAGAAGGGTTCGGTAAGCTGTGTCATCAGCGTAACGGTGATGGGGAAAACTGAAGCAACTGATTACCTGGCCCAGATAAGCACAAACAAAAAGGACAAGAATAGGACAGGGGATTACAGTTACTAGTAATAGTATTCTCTAGTGCTGTCCCTGACATACAAACACATGTATTCAATCATTTAAAGGTGGTATCAAAGGCAACGCTCATGTTGCGCAGGACCATGAACCTCAAGTTCCCCCATCAGCCTGCTCAAAGATGTCAAATCCAGATAGAAATTCATTTAAGATCTGATTCCCTTTGACAACTTGAGGAAGCAGCTCAGCGACAAGTTTTTCAATATTACTGAAAAGATAGTTAATTGTTAGATGGGTCTAAAATAATTAAAACGGGAGGATCAAAGCCAGGTTTTGTTGGGGTTTTTTTTTTAGAGGTTTCGCATGAGGCTGTGCATGCTAATCCAGGCAAAATGGGTTAATAAGTTTAAAACATTAACAGGAGGACGAGTGCACAGTGTCGGATCTGATTCTATTGATTTAATCAACAAACAACAATAAATTCAATTCACGATCTTCAGTTGAGGTGGCAGGGATAGCTGCTGGGAGCAGGTCGTCCAAGCTCATTGATTGTGCTAAACAGAGCTCGGGGATTGTGTTTATTAGTAGTTATTAAGTCTGTGAGGCAAGCTGATTTTTTGATTTAGCAAAGTCAAAAGCCCTCTCATGTGTAGAAAATTAACATCGAATTTAGTCTATTTCCATCTGCACTCAGCCCTCCTGCAGTCTTGCTTACAGCTGTGGATAGCACCATTTATCCACAAAGATGTGGTGTTGGCTATTACTGACTGGTTGAAAGGGTGCAAATAACACCAAGGAACACAGGTTATTGAAATTACTGACCAGATCATTAATGTTAGAGGGCTGAATAGAGGCAGACTGGTCATTAAAAAATACAGGAACATGCTGTTGGCCTCTGAACTGCAGAAGGTGTTTGGATTAATGATTGGAGATGAGGTCTGTCAAGGAGGGGGAGTTTATAGTCAGGAGTAAAATGAAGGCTCAGTTATGAGTTGAACCAGAGACATGCAGCACTTGACTGAATAAGTCAGCGGCTTTTAGGAATTGAGTGACTCAACGGTTACATGTGTCATTAGCATAGATGTCAAAATCCCCACAGAGCGATGCATTTACAGTTAAAGTGCTTCCTGTAGAAAGCAGCGAGGCCTCCACCATGCAGAAATCCACCAAACGGCAGCAGTCCCTGGTCTTTAGCCAGGTCTCCATCAAAATCAGAAAATCCAAACTATGGGGTGTGATCAAATCATTCAGAATAAAGCTTTTGTTGAACAGAGACTTAGCATTAAATAGAGCAAATTTTGCTAGATCGGTGGATTGGACTGCTTATGATTGTAGGTAGAGTGGATAAATCTAATGCCGATGGCTGTAGATGTTTGAGCAGGGATGCATTTCTTGGGCCCTCGGTTTGTGATGACAGGAATCGGTGAGATTCACAGATGGACTGCCGACAGGGACCCGAGTCGCGGCGTTTAACATTCCTTTTTGGTTCAACTTCAAGATTTACACCACATGTGGCATTTACAACCGCAGCAATACCTCAGTTAAGAGCACCGTTGTCAACTTATTATGATAATGAACCGGAGCACGGCCTGAGGTTCTTGGTTCACGGGGAATAAGTCAGATTTGTAGGATGGGTAGACTGACCCGCTTGCTTTATCTCTGTACGGACACTGACTATTGTAATTGGGAAGGATATTATCTCCTGTGTAGTAAACAGTCCTAACCACAAGGGGGATCTTGTGTGGTCTACGGGGTGAGGGAGAGGTTTGCGGGTGTAGACAGTAAGTGACCACAAAATCAGTTACTGGTTAAAGCGCATGAGCCCAGTTGATGGGGGCGGATGCCATCACGACAGAAGAAAACTGTGCATTTTCTGTGAGAGATTCAAATTGTCCGCAAAAGCTACGCGGCAGGCAGCAGAGGTTAACTGCAGCCAGGTGCGGAAGTGGCAGGGCGGCCAAAGCAACCAGTGCCAGGGACGAGGGGAGGGAGGGGACGAGAGACAGAGATCTGTTTATTGTGGACCGTGAGAGGGCGGAGGAGTTTTGCGAAAACCATTTTTTCAGTATTGCAGAGGTTAGTCTGGGAATGTCATTAGAGCCAGTGCGACGCACGGCATCCTGAGATGAGTGAGTGATTGAATCTCCGATAATGGCCGTGGATAAGGGGGTGGTGGGTGAGGAAGATTTAACCCCTGGCGATGGAGAAGACCTCTGGGGCTGCGAGAGAAATGCTCGGTTAATGGAGGTGGTGGGAACGGAGAGTGCAGGGTTGCTGTGGGACCAATGGGACGGCGGGGGAGATGTCGGAGGAGAATCAGCGGCCAGAGGAGGGAAGTCATGGAGGTTGAGGCCGTCGTATTTATTTTCCAGCTGCATGTTACGCCGAGGAGGTGCACAAGAGGAGCGCCTCCATCTCCAGCTGTGAGCACCAATCAGCTTCCATCACTCCTGGTTGGGATAACCAGCGCTTTAGGCCTCGCCCTGACCCGTAACCACGAGTGATCAGCAAGAATGACCAGAAGAGGGGCATCAGCAGCAGAACGCTGAGCGGTGACGCCTGTCCGGCTTCCACTGCTCCAGCACCAGGGCAGCAGTGGCATCAGGCTCACGGGTACAGGCTGATTCACTTTGTGTTGGACTGAAAGCAATGGCGTCATTTTTTTTCCCCCACTTCCTGGATGTGGTACAGCGCGGAGCTTCATCTCTCAGCTCCGCAATCTCATCGTCCGGGCGGGTGCACCTGGATGGGGACGTGGGGAGCGGGGCCACGGATTGCACCAGGGGTGTCGCTGGTGAACCCGAAATATAGGGGAAGGACGCCATTTTGTAAGGCGTCAGACGTTACCCCCTTCCTGTCGGCCGACTCCAGCGAGGGATGTCCATCCACTGTGGCAGAAAACAGCGAGGACGGCGGCTCACGGCCAAGTGTCAGTGCATTATTCATGCTGCTTGTAAATTGGCCAGCTGCAGTCTGCTCGAGAGAAATTACTCTGAGTTTGAAACACACTTCCTCTTCCCACACAGCAGGGCTGTTGCTCGCAAGCTGCAGGTTTCCAATGGCATTGTTCCACACAAACCACTGTTTCATTTTGTTCCCCATCATCTATAATTCTCCACCGGCGCTGCTTCAATGCCTCTGTTTTCTTTGTGCGCTATATACTGTATCAGATTGAATTATAGAGTATGCACAGTATGCAGTATCCCACCTGTTCGCTCATGTATTTCCAATACACGTGCAGTGTTTTTCTTTTATTTATTTATTTTTCCCTTTGTGAATCTATGGAGGTGCCAGAGGGCGTAATGCAATTGTGAATTATTGGGACTTAGGTAACACTTTCTATATTGCTGCCAAGCCCAAACATATTTTGGAGCAGAACCTAATAAGGCTGCAGTGATTTATGAACCAGCCTTTTCACTGGTTTACCATCTATTCTGTTTCCCCCCTCCCCCCCGTTTTTTTTTTCTTCCAAAGCAATCTTGAGAACGGCACATCTGTAAAGTGATAAGGAGAATGTTGATGATGATTTCTGCATGAGGCCTGGGGGCGGCAGGAAAAAGGAATGGAAAAAAACCCCCACAACAACAAACCAAAACAACAAATTGAGACCATTACACCGAATGGAAATTTCTGCTGTGTGAGAGAATGACATGCAAACAATAGCTGTGTTTTGTTTAACAAAAAATCCCTCCTTTCCTCCCCCTCCGCCTCTCCCTCTCCACCTCTCATATCTTTAGATAACAAATACGCCCCTGCAGTGAGCCTAAATGGCTTCATATTCATCCTGGGAGGAGCCTATGCTCGAGCCACCACTATCTACGACCCAGACAAAGGCAACATCAAGGCTGGTCCCAACATGAATCACTCCCGGCAGTTCTGCAGGTAAGAGATTAATAATGCAGCGGCGACACATGCACGTTCAGTCACCGGCGTGGAGTTCGTAAAGAAGACTCGAAATAATAAAAATTGCAGGTTTGTCTGGTGTGAGGCTTCAACAACACACTGACGTTATTGCACAGCCTCGAAAGACGTGTAAAAGGGAAGCTTATTAGTAATCTGTCAGTCTCTGTGTTTTAACACAGGTAAACCGGCTGCGCAGGGAAAACGTAATATGAGGCTGGTGGCGTCTCTAACACGGCGCATTTCGGGTGCTAAACGTCTCCCTTGATAGAACTATAGCTTTCAAATTCAAATTGATCTTTAAAAAAAAATTTGCTAGATCAGTAGCACTTCTCTCTGTGAGAAACCAGACACATCTGTTCAAGATGCAAAGAGCCAGTGTGATATAATCAACTTTCCACCTTTCTTTTTGTTCTATCTTACTAAACTCATTTGTTTTTCCTTCTTTTATTTGCATCTAGTTGGGGAAGTGTAATGTTTTGTTTGCCCCCCCCCCCCCAAAAAAAAAGCAGCACACTGCAGTCTACACCTGTCACTTTAATAGCATCTCTGGACGCATAATAGCTAATAAAGAGAGATGAATGGAAATTAGTGGCAGTGGGATCATGTCCTAACATCGCAGTCAGCTCGAGCCACCGAGGTGTGCAGTTTCCTGGATAATGAACTCAGTTTTGTAGGAGAGCTTTATTTTTTTCTTAAAGCAGCAGCAGGTTAGAAAAAAAAAAAAAAGAATTACTCTCCAAACACATTTGGGAAGCAATTACAGACAGTGATCTTATGTGCAGAATGTGTAACATAAATCACGTTGTCAAGAGTTATTGATAAGCTGCACCAGCACACGCCAGGCAGCTGTTCTGCTACATTTAACTAAGTCTGACGCGAGAGAGAGAGAGAGGAGAGAGGGAGAGATGTGAGCAGGGAGGGCGAACAACAAACACGCAAGAGCTGCCAAAAGAGGAAGGCTCGCAAAACGGCGCTATCTGCAGTGCACGCTCCTGCGCAGGAGATGAAGTCTAGCAGGTCGCCGTGCGGGAGGGCAGATATTCTCCCCTCGCTGCGTCCTGCATCCCTCCGCAGACGCTGCGCCTCCCCTCTGTTTATCGAGGAGCGCAGCTCCGGGCTTTGCCCTGCGCTCTCTCCATTTTGGATCAGCTGCGCTTTCTCCCTGAGTAGATTTAGGCTTTATGTAATAATCTTTTTCGGTCCCAGCAGTGCTGGGAATTTCTGCAACAGGATTGCATGTTGCACACTATGCTTGCTTGCGTGTGTGTGTGTGTGTGTGTGTGTTTGAGCGTGCACCTTATGTAAATGCAGATCGTTACAAAGCCCAATAGGAGTACAAAGCTCTAATCAGCTTACAGCCCAATTTTTAATCCTCTTTGCACACAAACTCCTGCTTCTGTTTCTCATATCAAATGAGAACATTTGTACAGATATTTGCTTTTTCATTAGTTTTCTCTTTTGCCCTCAAGAGGGAATGTGGTGTGTGTGTGTGTCCTCACCTTACAAAGTAGCCTTGTCAGGCATGTCAAGCGCATGTGTGAGTGATGTCAATAATCACAAGCGTGACTCCCAGTGCAGCAATCAGCGGGTTTGTGGAGATGTTATCTTCTGTCGGGGCTTTTTGTCTGATCAGGAATAAGAGCAAAGTACCTGCTGCTGTGATTCATACTGCAGCTATCGAGTATCTAAGCCACGTTAGCTCACTCGTGCATATCTTCACCTACTTACCTTCCCGATGCTCGTCACCCCTCATCGTTATTTGGCCCAAAAATCGACCTGTCCGGTAGCCACCGCGCGTTTCACCAGTTGAATGCTCGTACTGGGAAACAGCAGCGGGAGGAAACACCAGCAGCGACTCATTGAAGCTCTGATACAGCGTTAGGAAACGTATCAGTAAATGGTGAGGCTGATAGTAAATGAAATAAAATGACTGAATGAGAAAACACTGTGTGGTTATTG
Source organism: Psettodes erumei (assembly GCA_016785225.1). Lineage (NCBI taxonomy): Eukaryota > Metazoa > Chordata > Actinopteri > Pleuronectiformes > Psettodidae > Psettodes > Psettodes erumei. Next base: position 417,787 of record JAFBJZ010000382.1, on the reverse strand, counting down.
ATGATGAATGTTTGACTTAATGACAACTAAAGAAATAGTTTCAACTTTTTTCTGACAGAGACGAGACTGAAACCACTCATCTAATCCCTAAAAATAAGCCATATGTCCAACTCCCCGCAGAGTGGATGCACATATATTCCAAGATGTTGAACTATTCCTTTAAGGTTTACAACTTAAAAAAAAAAGAGACAACTGAACCAACCAAACCATGTGTGTGTGTGTGTGTGCTGTGATCCTGGACGGGAAGATCTACGCCACCGGAGGCATCGTAAGCAGCGAGGGTCCGGCCCTCGGCAACATGGAAACGTTCGACCCCTGCACCAACACTTGGGCGCTCCTGCAGTCCCTGCCCTGCCCGCTCTTCAGACACGGCTGCGTGGTCATCAAAAAGTACATCCAGAGCGGCTGAGGGCAACTCGCACCCCCATCCCACTGGGTCGACGCCAAACTCCTGCCGAGCTCCGGTTGTGGGACAATGTGCGACGGCAGCTTGAGGCCCGGGTTCGGCCGGTCGGTCGACGACCTCTGGACTTGACGCCAGCATCCATTCACCCCCGTTACTCGTCCCACCCGCCCTCAGAAGCCCTGTGCAGAATGTACTCATGTTCAACTACTCTGCCATGTCAGGTGGCAATGCCTAACCTCCAGTGCGGTATGTGTCATGGTAGTTAGTTCATCCCCTCATCCAACAGGCACAGGGACCCTCTTAGTAACTTACGAGCTCCTTGGTTTTCAACGAAGTTGTAATCCCCCCCCCCCCAGTCGTGTCTTTTCCAGGTCTCTGCAAACTCACCACTTCCCTGTTTCTTTAACGCGCTGACTCAGCGCAGTGAAAGCCATTGCAGGTCCAGGTTCTCGTCCCTTTCCGGGTACACTCTGTCTGACAGGTGTAGGCCTCCTTCATTAGAGAGCAGAGTCTCTTCACAGCGTTTGAACATTTTTCAGTAGCGACATCCATAGGACAGGAGGACAGGTGAAGGAAAGGAAATCCGACTGCTTTCCTCTTCATCGGTGGAGTTGACAAGTTTCTTCTCTCTCCACTGCGTCAGGAAGCGAAACTCCTACAGAGAGCGTGGATTTATGAGGTAATTTGAAAAACAGATTTGAACTTCATCTAACCTGGTTCTTTAAACGACGTGCTAAACATAGGAAAAACCATAAAATTTGGGTCAGGCAGGGTTTAAATCAAGAAAATCTTTGCTTTTTCTTTGTTCTTTTGCAAATTCCAGCCTGATTGAGATATCATCTGGGGGATGAGTGACCTGTTTTTCCCCTTGATTTGTACTCTCCTGCTCCCTGGGGAAAAAAGAAAAGCAGTAGCTTTAGAGAGGGAGCGAGGGAATTCCTCCCTTCCGCTGACGCCTGATCAGATGTCGGGGCAGTTCCTCCGGATAAAAGCACAATAATCATCTGTGACTGTTATCATAGAAGATATCTGTTGATCCATGATTTTTTTTTTTTTTTTTCTCTTCTGTCTTTCACCAGTTTCTCCTCCCACCTTCTTTTTGTTTTGTACAATGTGTTTCATTGCAACCCACAAAGAGATGTTGGGTTGGTATTCTGTAAATACAGGAAGGAAATATGTATATTTTAAAAACCTGAAGGCAATTCTGTATAAATGTTTTTAGAAAAAAAAAATGCGATAGGATGGATTCAAATGGTATGTCTGTAAATCTGTACCCAAAAAGAAGAAATTAACAATTGTTATTATTGAAACCTAATACATATACCAGAAGAATGAACACGTTGTCGATTCCAGGGGTTTTTGTGTTTAATTAATTTATTAATCTTTTTTTACATTTTTCAGTTTTATCAAGGAAATTGTTCTGCTGGAATGAGGTGAGTGAGGTTTCCAGCAGGTATTTACCAGGGAATACTTTGGGATGTAAAAATGGAGCGATGCAACTGAACGTCTTCACTGATATCAGGCCGTGTGACCCTTCTGAAAAAATTCCAACCTTTAAATATACAGTTTGCACCTTTATTCAAGTATATCACAGCAGTTTATTTTGAGAAATACAGTAAAGGTTTCATTTCAAATATAACTTACACTAAAGTAACAACTTCGAACAGGTGTGTTAAATACACAAAAAGAAAACAAATTGACAAAAGCTATGAAAAGTCTCGGGTAAATTAACCGTGGAAAAATAGAGACGCACAAAGTAATTCAGGAGAGAACAAACCCTTCCTCCCTCTGCATACTGGACTAAGTAGTCTCAACTACCAGACAAAAATTGGTTGTTAGTCCAAACTGGCTACAATTTATAAAAAAGAAAGGAAGATCACAATGTATGACATTTAAACTACCCATATATTATTTTCCCAATGTGTTTTTAAATCCATTAAAGTAACTCTTTTGGCAGAAAGTGAACAAAAACAAACAAACAAAAAAATTCTGGTCCCATCTCTCTCTCTTGGGATTTACTACACACACTTGGTTGGGGTTTTTTTTATTTTTTTTTTTTGTTCCTAACGTTAGTCTCTTCCAGTATGCCACAGTCTGTAACCACTTTTAACCAAGAAAACACCAGAACAACAAAATAAATAGAAAAAGTTGAAAGGGCATGTTGTTGCGCGTCGAACCTGAGAGACCTGTAAACCCTTTATATTCCCCCGTACACGCCAAATAGACCTGCTACACAAACGCTGCGCAAATTCAGCGAAAACTGCTAGAAACGGACGCGTGAGGCTTCCCCGTACTTTAAATGTCAAACGTACAAAAAGACAATTTACTGAATATTAGGTGTAGAACATGTTTAATAATAAATAATAAGAATCATGAGATGAAAATCTGTGGAGGAAAAAAAAAAAAAAAGGCCATGGATGTGTAAAGGGGAGGGGGGTGCTCTCTCTAGCTTCTTAAGAAGATGTGGGGCGATAATGGGAAAGAGGAGCAGATCTGGGACACCTCTACGTCAAGATACAGTAGAAATTAATAGAACCTGAAACTGAAAGCATAAAAACATAGCTCAATGAAATATCCTCAACATTTCTGCAATCATCATCTGGCTCAAATGCAAACATACATAACAATCAGAGAGATATAAACAACTCTTGGATTACTGCAGCAGCCGTGGTTGCACTGATCTGGTACCTAAGCTGGTACTGTAGATGTTGCAACAGTATTTTTTTTTGGGGGGGGGGGGTTGGGGGTGGGGAGGAAAAAAAAATACTGTTTATGTACCCAGTAAACAGTTTTCGCATTCAAATAAATTAAGCTGAGGTAGCGTTGGTTTTTTTTTGTTGTTTTTTCCCCTCTCTCTCTCTCTCTCTCTGCAGTAGTCCAAGTGCTAACCTGTCGTTGCCAGTTTGCATACGGTCTTTGCTGTTTGTCACCTAGAATCGGAGAAAAAGGCAGAGGTGAGCTCGGGGGAGGGGGGGCGGGGGCGGGGTCGCACCAAAGAGGTTTTGAGGACTGGACGAGAGCGCTCTGAGAGAAAGAAAGGGGCCTTCTCCAGTTTTTACGCCCCGCTCGAAAACGCGGCGCCGCAGGAAACCCCCCCCCCCTTTATAAAGCTTCAGTTAACGCCTTCATTTACTGCGGTCAGAAAAAACACGCGCCGTGCTGACCACGTGGCGCGAGAATCCAGCTTCTCTCGTCTGGTACTGAGAACAGAACAAAGTAAATCCATAAAGTCGGTACACACGTGTAAAAAGGACAAAAGAGACAAAAAATAATGATAATAATAAAAAAAAAAAATCACTTAATGCCTTAGTGACAGGCACTGCCTAGAATGGCCTTGTTCATCGCGGATTCGCATGCAAAAAAAACCCCAAAACAATCAACGCAAGCAAAGCATCTTATAAAAAAAAAAAGTACAAAATAATTATCAAATACACAACATAATACACAGGCTGTATGAGCATCGAATAGGACATTTCCATGGTTGAACCAGAGTTCCTGCGAACAGGCACCTTTTAGTCAGCACCTTTTGAGGGAGTGGGATAACACTTGGCACGATAGACCCGTTTGACTCACACCTTGTTTACAGCTTCTTTTTTTTTTTTTTTTTTTTTTTGCCAAAGAAAAGCAGAAGAAAGCCTCGTTCTGCCCGCCGTCTGCTCAGGTGGAGACCGGCCTCCCCCCGGCTGGTCTGCGGCAAAACAGGGCGCGAATGCATTTAACTGTCCTATGAACATTTCAAGTGCATCTGGCCAGACACCCACACAGTTATCCAATGCCTTCAGTTAGTTGTTTTTTTTTTTTTTTAAACCAAGTAGAGATGTAGAACCTAGATATGTTGTTACCCGACCTAATCGCGGTGAGATATATAGATTTTTTTTTGTCTTTGCTTCAAGGTCAGCGACCTCAGTGGTTAGGACCTTTTCCAACTTGGGGGGTGGGGGGGTGGGGAGTGGGGTCATTGTCACGAGAAGTAAGTGAGAACAAATTCTACTAAATCTATCAAGAGTTTCATGAGGTTTGAAATAAGGCACACACTAGGCAGTGCAAAACCACACACGCGTTCCAATTTGTACTGTTTCCAGTTCCTCGGCCGGGGATGTCGGCGGGGAAAAAACAAAATCAACTGGCGGGCGTAGCTCGAGTGGGAGGGAAAACATTCCGTACTGTGAGTGAAGTGAAGGGGGTGGGGTAGGTGGGGGCGGGGCCGCAGCAAGCGCAAACGAATCAGGACATGACAATTTGTGAAGGACAGAGGTGGCGTGCGAGCGAGGCGGCTTCACAGCTGATCTACGGGCTACGCAGACGTGGGGGGGGCGGCTTTCCACACCCGACGTGCTGCTGTAATAAAAAGGCGGGGACCCCACGATCGCTTCCTCGCCCTGCCTGCGCCCACCTCGGCGAGTTCGCACTAAAAACTTCTCACCACACTCCGGTTGTGGGCGGCTGTCCTCTGACGGTGGCTCAGATGCTGAACTCATCAAGTAGCTAAAAAACAGCAAGGGGAAGAAAAAGAAAGGGGGGGTGGGGGGGCAGAGCCGCATAATAGTATGGTAATAACTGGCCTGTGATGAAGCGTTGCACTCGAGGGCAAGATGGGCTCAGCAACGTAGTTCAGTGATTCAGAACATTATCTGCCCCCTCCACCCCCCTGCCAGCGGCAGTCTGCATTCACACTTCTGCTGGTGAGGATCTGAATGAGTGTGTGTGTGTGTGTGTGTGTGTTTGTAGAAATACATGCATACCAAAGTGGCGGTGTGTGTGTGTTTGTGTGTGTGTCGGCTTGCTCCGGACAGAAGCGGCCAGGCTGCGATATGACATCACCCGATCTGTTGGTTTAGCTAGTCGTCTAAGTTAAGAAGTCATCCCGAGAGCAGCATGGATAAAAGTTAGGATAGCACCCGTGTAGCACCATGGGTTGCCCAGCCACTGTTTGTGTGTGTGTGTGTGTGTGTGTGTGTGTGTGTGTGTGCGACCGACACGCCTCCAGGGGTTTGGTTGTGTAGAATTGGTCTGGATCTGGCCAGGGTTCCTGAGACGATAGCACCGTTGAATGTCTCTGTCCTCAACCTCGCTCCCCCGCTCGCACCTCCCCGGCGAGAGGCACGGGGCGCCGGTGGTGGTGGTGGTGGTGGGGGTGTTTCCTCCCCCGCATGGTCTTGCGTTGAGGCTCCTTCGCTCTCCCTCCCGCTCAGTCTGTGTTTGTCTTTGTGGTCCCGGGGCTGTTCAGGATCTACCTGACAGGTACGACTCTCTCTCTCTCTCCGTCTCACAGGAATGTATCAAAATGCTGGATTCTCTCCTCCATCTCCTGCGCGACAAACACAAACACACACAGCGCTCAGTCTCCGCCGACGCGACGGGCGAGCACGCGCGCGCGCGTGAGGCATCCGTGCGCCGCGGCCTCAATATTACTTGGAAATTTCCCACAGCAAACATCAGCCTTTCACCGTGATAAATGACGGAAAATGAAGCAGAGCTGTGCCGGAATGAGACGGGCAATTTTTCTCAGCATGAAAACAGCAGAGCTTGACACTGACTAAATCTGAACAGAGCCGGAGGAAGAGAGATGGATGTTAGCCTGCAATAGACCATGATTAATGCCCCGAAGATCTTACGCCGTGTGCGTTCTCGCATCTGAGCGGCTGAGTCGGGGCGGCAGACGGCGCTACAAGGTACCCGACATCCATGGTTTGAAGGTTTGAAACCAAAAACAGAAAAAACTAACGAAAAAACGACAACCCATGCGCGCAATCTTAGCGGGGATGAAAACGCTTACGAACATCTTTTCAGCGCTGCGCCTTCCTTAACGCCAATCTGTTGAAATAGAATTTGCTGCGATTATCCAAATTATTTCTTTCACGCCGACAGAAAATTGGGGCGGGGGACACTTGTGAAAGTTTGGACAAACTAAAATTTGAACCGGACGAGTAAATTTCTCGCACGTGTTTGAGAGCTTGTGAATTCACCGCCGCCGACTGATTATCAGCGCCAAAAAAAAAAATGTTTAATCGGTGCTGCGGTCCTCTAGATGAGAGCAGCCAACTGTCAGTTCTGAAGAGTTCTGAAGGTCACAGGGCCGAACTTGATTCTTCCTTCCCATTCCAACTCCATGTCTAACGCCCATTAAGCACTTAGCGCTCGGTTAGCGCGCATACGGCACAGCGGTGAGCCGACTCCCGTCCGGACCGCTCGCCGCATTGTCCTTCCCCGCATTTTAAGTGTCTCCGCCATGGCTATCAAAATAAAAGCATAAAATGCCTGGGACAAAAAAAAAAAAAAAGAGAGAAAGCACTTAGCACTTCATCATAACCCTGCAGCTATCAGCGCCGGGTCACAAAAGCTGTAAAACCCAATGAAGCTGTAAAAAGTGAAGTTAACGTGCAACTGGATAAAAAAAGTCACTAATTTCGAAAAGAAAAAAAAAAAAATCCCAAAAGCTCCGGCCCATCGGGTGCGAGGCGGATTTAGATGCATGGATGCTTTTAACGCTTTTCCGCTCGACATGTGTCGCGGCACGCCCGCGCGCCACCACGCAAATAAGCTCCTCGCCGCCTCCGACGCGTTGCGGCGCTGTGATGTTGACTCTTTTCTGCCTGAAGGCCTCTCAACTTGTCATCCCGCAGACACGGCAGACAATTTGACAAAGCCTCCACGGGCGCCTCTCTCTCCCTCTCTCCCTCTCTCTATCTCTCTCTCTCTCTCTCTCTCTCTCTCTCATGGCTGGAAGTCAGCCTACACATGGAGGAGCTCTGGCGCGGGCGCTGTATTTCCCTACGGAGCGATCGATACCGCGCGTCAAAAGACAAATCCAGCGCCGCGTTGCCCCGCGCCGTGAAGATGTCATCCACTGGTGACCGCTCAGCCCGTTTGTGACAAAGAGATAAATTTCGTTCGGCGCGCCTGCCTCCTCTCGACCCGTCCTCTCACCTCAGCTCCTGATTTCCCGGACCATCTCTGCAGAACCGAGGGAGGGGGGATGGGTTCTCTGCGGCACGTAACGTGTAAGATCGGGCAAAGTGAGAACAGCAGCGGGGTACGCCGTGCCGTTCCCCCCCGACAGCAGACAAATAGTCAGGAGAGAACAACCTTGTGTACCGCGCCCGTGTGTAACGTGTTGTTTCGCTGACAACAGATTCAGTGATGAAAGCCGGGGCGGCATCGCTCTCTGCTCCACAGAGAAAACCGTTCCCGGCCTGTTTTATTTCCCTCTTCTCTTAACGTGACTGTTCCACGTTGGTGCCGAGAGAAGGTCTCCAAAGAGGACATCAAAGTCGGATCTTTACCCCCGAATCCCCTTTTCCGTGTCGTGGAGCCGTGTCGTCGGCATGCCGACCTGCAGGGATCAACAAGACGCTGCTGGACTAAGGAAACGGGCCCAGAAGTCCAATGAGAAATCCTGCAATCCGCCCCTGCAATCTTCCACAGCAAACACGCAAAATAAGCAGAGAGGCCCAGGTCAGAGGTCAAAGGCTCCGACCAAGTCTTTAATTGCGGTCTGTGACACGGGCAAAATATAATAGCAGGCCTTGGGCGACGTGAGCGCCAATTTGTAGGTAGGAGGGATGGTCGGCGTGTTACTGTGCACGGAGCAGAGCCGGTCCCTCTGGCCTGCACCGGAGGCAGGGCGCAGTGCGCTCCATCTGCTGAAAGGTCAGCTGTTATAGGAGACTGAGATGAGCCTCACCCAGAGGAGGACGGGGGGGACGGGGGGGATGGGGGCAGAGTAAAGGAGACAAATGTATGGACACGCTCCGTCTCACTCTGCAGCGTCGACACAAACACCGCGAAAAAACAGCGGCAGGCTCCGGCCGCCCGGCGCACGTCCACATGTCTCCGCACGCTCCGGGAGGGGGGTGGGGGGGGTAGGGGTGGTGGACACGACCAGACGCGGACGTCGGAGACAGCGGCGGACAAAGCACGCGCCAAACGGGCTGACATTTCTGCTCCGGAAACACCAATTTAGGCTGGCAGTACGAGCCTCTCCCTCCCCGCCCCTCCCCTCCTCCGCCATGCCGGGCCTGTCGAGGCAGCACCACCTGGCTGAGTGCTGCCCCCACCCACCCCCACCCCTTCCTCTCTCTGACATCCCGACAGCCAGCCCTGGCTACCTGCACCAGGACGCTGCCATTCCTGGCCCCGCTGTCTGCGCTGACAGCCCACAGCGGCGGCGGATGACCAGATGGGATTCTGGCGAAACGTACAGCAGACATTTCTGTACGGAACATTGTCAGAAGAGATTAGAAATAAAAACAGGGGAAAAAAAAAAAATGACCTCACACTGAAGGTCTTTTTGTTAACCGTTGCTCACCGTATGACGGAAGGCACCGCCTTTTTATTTTTTTTTTTCCTCTCAGAGACTTAGACTGAACGAGAAAACGCTCATGGAGCGATGAACAGACTATGAGTTATTTTATTTTTTTTTTACAATTTATGACCTTGAATAACAGCTACGCTACTAATTACCAACTTCTATTTATTTTTACATAGAATGAGGAGTTGGGCACGCACGCGTGTAGTTCATTCCTGTCGTCATACAGGCCGATTTGTATTAATAAGGAATAATACGTGCAAATTTCAGATCTTAAGCCGCTGCAGTCAGATTGCTGGAAAGGGAACGCCACCGAAACTATAATTTTTCATTTCAGATAACAAAAGCTAAATTACACATTTTAATGAAGCCTCAATGGAGCATTGTGCGGAGTCTTGGTTTGTTTTATGAACTGTTTTGGATTCCAGCGCTGGGGCTCACTTCATCTCTGCACGTCTCGCGCACACACACACACAAAAACTACCCAACACAAGCTTTTACATGTGCTGACTTAATTAGAGTCCCCACTGTCCTCATTAGATCTTATTCTGGAGCATCCAGAACACACACACACACACACACACACACAAAAAAACAACCTCTTCATTTCAACCCCGTCAACATTCAACCCTTAACTGTTTATACCATGAGTCCCTGGCTCCATCTCTGCGGTGGCTATCAATCCTCCAATACCTACACCATCATATCTGTAATGATATCGCTTTCAAATCCCTGAGTGTAAAAAAAAGGAATCATCAGGCATCAGGAATCATCATGAAATAAGATGCTCGGACTGAGTTATTCCGCTTGCATCAGGTGAAATCTGCAGGACAACAAATATGAAGCTGCAGTTCCACCAGGTCCAGAACTAATGAATTCGCCTTTTTTTGTCTGACACACAAAAGATGCCCCATGTGAGGGCCTCATATTCATTTGCAACTAAATTTGCCACATGCACGTGTTCTTTCAGAGCAGCGGCGCTCAAACTTTTTTCTTGCTGCGCAGCTAAAGATTATTCACTCGTTTGTTTTATAACTCTTAATCAGTAAATTGGTTGATTTGTCCGCTCTTGCAGTCTAAAAACCCAAAGCTGTCTGGAGGGCTCCATCGCAGAAGGTAAATTTGAGAGTCAGGAACCAGGAAGTTTTTTTTTTTTTTTTTTTTTGTCGGTGTGATGTAAAGAAACGTTAAGGGTTCACTTTTTGCCGGGCCGCCAGTCGATCAGCCAACTACCTCGCAGCAGATGGCGATCTGCGACTCTGCACTTGCATGACTTGACTTTTACGCTCCTGACGTTAAAACCGAGGAGATTTCCCGCCGACCGGCGGTCAGAAAGACTGAACGGCGCGTGTGAAAGGCTTGGCCCGCGGCGCGGCCCTCTCACCGACCTCCAGTAGCTGGGTCTTGTCGTACTCTCGGCGATACTGGTAGACGCACTGGCTGAGGAGCGAGTAGAGCCTCTCGAGCTGCTCCACGCTGTAGCCCTCGCTCTTCTTCACCACCAGATCCAGTAGCGCCTGCGGGGGGAAAACGACACAAACAGATACATTACAAATGGAGCGTTTGAACATTTTTTTTTTCTGTTTGTTTTTTTTCTCCCGCTGCAAGCGTCTGAGAGAAACGTACGTCGTTACTCCACGCGCACGGAGACGTAACAATGGAAACGGACAGCGCCGCGTAGCTGGTCACGGGAGCCCAGCGCCGATGTGGGCGCATGAAGAAATCAGAGGTCAGGCGTGCTCAGAAGCAATTAGGATCAGAGTGACAGCTAATTAAAGCTAATCATAATTAGAACCAAGTTTACATTTCACTGCTACTTTAATTAAAACATTCTGGACAGTCAAAGGCCCTTTTAATTGACCTGTTCCTCACATTTTACTCAAGCCTAAATCTCTATATGTGTGTGTGTGTGTGTGTGTGTGTGTGTATGTATAGTGTGTGTCTGCTCAAACACAAGGCTCATCAGAATGCGCGGAATGAGACGGCGAAGGCACAATAATTAAAGTTACCATCACTGACACGGGGCAAACAGAGAGAGCTCAGCAGAAGTGAAACAGTGCACACGTGTGTGTGTGTGTGAGAGAGAGAGAGAGACAGTGACCGCGTGTTAAGCGCACACAAAGAAAAAAAACAAAGCGATGTCAAGACTAATAAGACGTGAATGTTTGTCAAAGCCTCTCATCGGCGAACATCAGGGAGATAATTACAGTGAGCAAAAAGGGAAAATTACAGCGGCAAAAAAGGTTGGCATTGCATTAATCGCCGCACTCCGTCTGTGCTCTCCGTGGAAACGACAGAACGGTTGTCTTCATTAAAGTTGCAGCCCCCAAGCCTTCACATCAACAAATAGATTTTAAAAAAAGAAACCAAAAAAAAAAAAAAAAATCCCCAAGAGAGACTGAACTCGGAAATTAGCGGTCAATTAAATCTGACTTTTAAGAGCAGCGTTTGGCTTTGCAGTCGGAGAACAGTTGGATTTGAAGACGTCAGACGCCTCGCGGATCCGCCGGGACCGCCGGCAATTCAAACTCTCAACGCAAATATCACGACCCGGGCTAAATGGCCTCTTTATATGCGACCGTTGTGGAGAGAATGTCATCGGGTCGGCGGCGCACGCGCTTTCTTCGTGCTTGTCAAATTGTCACGCGGCAGCTGACTACGGTTGCCGGGAAGTCGTACACCTGTTGCAGGGTTACGCGCTCGGCAGCTACTCGCCTTGTTGTTGTTTTTTATTTTTTAAGGTTTTGGACAAGAAGATGAACGCGAACCAGCCAATACAAAGAGGAGAAGGCTCCTCAAATCTCTCGCATTCAGTCGCTGAAAACAAGTTTAATCTTCTGAGCTTTGGCAGCCTGACTTCCAGCGGCTCTTATCGTCCTGGACTCATTAGCCCGGAAACATGACTTGGAGCAGATAACGCGTTTCAAATATTCACGCTTCCTTTGCTTAATCTGGCAGTCGAGACACAAAAACCTCCACCTGGCCAATCTAATAACTCCCGGTCCCTTGACAAATAAATGGTGCATACGGAAGCTGAAGAACGCCGCGGCTTTTTTCTTCTCTAATATTCAGAAATCACGCTAAGTGATGATAATCGTCACGGCTGCCTTCAAAAAAAAAAAAAAAAAAAAGGAGCGCAGCCGGCTTTGTCTGCCTCGAGCATATTTTATTGGTTTCTTTTCGTACTTTTTTTTTTTTTTTATACAGCATCTCCTCGGTCTGATATTAAGGGACTTTTCAGGATTCATAGTTTCAACCCAGCCGCGTGAGCTCGTAAAAATTTTTTGAAAAAAGGACCAAATGTTAGCGTTGCGGCGAGATGCCAATTTTAACAACACGTGCATAAAAGCTTTAATTAGCAGCGTTACAACCCATCTCACATGCGTGTCATAACGTGAGACTCTCCACACCCCGTTCCTCTGTTCCGCCGCGCTCTCCGGCTCTCGCTTTAAGTGCGTTGCGCTGCTTTACGGCGCACCTCCTCCCCTTTACGGTGCATCTTCTCACCCCTCCGGCCTGTTTTGGTGTTTTATGGAGCCTCTCCTCACCTCTTCTTCACCCCACCCCCACACACACCTTTTATTTTTTTTTTGGGGGGTTCTCCAGACATCATTTTTGGGACTTTGTTTCCACCTCCTCGATTCCTTCACGTCCGCGTCTTCCCTCCTCTCTCTTTCTTCATCTCCAACTCGATTCCCCCCCCTCTTACTGTTGGCGAGCTGATCGCCGGCGTGCACGTCCCCGGCTTTTGTCGGCCCGATCGCGTGTTGTCTGCGACGGTGTGGGGTAAACGCCGCTGAGTGTGTCTTACACGGGCCCGGTGATTGAGCGAGCTCGCTGCACACAAAAGGGGCAGCAATCCCATGCGTTAAAGACTGCCACCGATGTGGACCATTTAACCCCCCCCACACACACACACACACACAACCCACCAATCCACTAACTGCTCGATCTTCCCCTCCCTATCTGTACTCACATCTTTATCTGTCCCCGGGTTTTATTCAGACCGCAGCCGGAGCACGGACGTGCACAGGTCTGCGTGAACTTCCAGGATTCGTTCAAACGCTAATTAATCCTGGATTTATGTTCGCGTCTTACGGTATGCACGGGATTCTCCGCACGATTTAAAACGCGACACGCGCCTGAAGGGGAGCAAGACGACCTTTGGCGCTGATTCCGGTCACGGCGTTAACCCCCATGCGCGTGCATGCTGATATTAGCCACTTTTTTCATGCCTTGGTGACCTGGATAAGATCGCTGGGAGATGATGGGGAAAAAACCCCCCAAAAAATTTCAAACTCATCAAGCTGCTCTTCCGACGCCAGGTTTCCCCCCCGTTTGGGTGCCGTGCCTGCATTTACTATGGAAGGCAGAGGGGCAGCGAACATCCGTCTGCATCGCAGAGAACATATTAATAAATGAATAAATGTCACCTCTGACATTTCCCGCCGTTTCGCGAGCCGTGCTGCTCTCCCCACACCCCGGGAACACGTGCACGTCACTGCAGGAATCTCAGCAGCCGGCACCTCATGTTGCTCAAGTTATTACGACATGTTGACGGTAATATGAGGATCTTCTTGTTTTGCAGCAATTAAACTGTGACGCAAAAACTTCACAGGACTTGAAGCGCAAGAGTCAAAGTCACCAGGGGTAAGATGAAAGCCCCCGTCCTTCTGTTTTAACCTAGACTTGCTTTTCTTTTTTTGTTGTTGTTGTTGTCTCTGACACAAGTGAAATAATTAATTATAAATGAGTCCGGTCTGCTCGTCGCCGTGAATGGCGTCAGAAAGGCCAGATGGCGGTTGTGACACTGGCGGTGAGATGTGGACGGCGATTTGCTGATATGAAAAAAAAAAGGAAGTCGTCACAATAGCGAGTAATGTGGCTTACGGGGCACTCGGTCACAGAGGTAATGCAATATTGATGGCGCCGTAAGGGTCAGGCAGGGACAATCCTGGCAAATCACATTAGCACGGTCTCAGCACATTAAAATGAAACGGGCGCCCGTTTTCCGGCCCGGCCGCGTAAACCTGCCTTGAATATGCAGCGCCCAGCTTCGCTTCTGACCTCAAAAGGACACGCACATCCGTTTAGCACCTGAGCGTTCTCTTTGCTTCATCACGGGGGGGGGTACGGATTATCACAATTAAACTGGACGATTTAATACATTCATGAACTCGAGCCGCCGGTTGTTTAAGATGACATCGCCTGTTTTCCTTGGGATTTCAATGTGTGGGGTAATTTCGTTTTTTCTATACATTAACCTCGGGGAGTTCAGCTCTTCTACGTTCAACAAGTGTTTGCCTCCCTGAATGTTCCGCCGTGCAAAGCGTCTCACCCCGCAGTCCTCCGGTTATACGACGGCAGATCGAGGATTCACTTTCCTTGGCAAATTCGAAACGACTAAAACACGACACATATTTCTCCTTTTTTTTTCCCAGGCCGACGTGTGACACGGGGACTGTCAGCAGCAGATGCTTCGACTAATTACAGACATCCACTTTAATTATCACCGTGAGCACAAACCAGGAGAGAAAGTGAAAGTCTGCTCGCTGCACTGTTTGTGTTGACAAGGCGTCAGCCAGATCGCTGCTGTTAGCTCCCCGCCAGCGACAGACGGGACAAAGTAGAAGCCACGCGCTGTTCGCTCGACTTCCGCGGCCTCGTGGCTAGTGATAAGATCCGGTGTGCAGGACTTCTTTTCTTTTCTTTTTTAAAAAAAATCCAGTCTGTCTCTGCCACGGTTTACGAGACTGCCGTGACTCACACTGGACCCGTTACATCATGCCACCCTAACCGAACCACCTTCGGCGAGTAAGCCATACCCCAATTTAGTGCAGATGATTATACTGAGAAAAGGTGAAAAAGCAATCTGCTCTCAGATCTGCGACTTTAGCGTTTTAAGAGTTGTCACTGGGTCGGTCAAGGAAAAAATCTCAATCAACTGACAGATTTACTTTTAATTTAAAGAGTCAATCCTGGGTAAAGTCTTCTTGTCTGTGGACGAGTGAGACTGAGGCCTGGAGTTGGTAATCACAGAGCAGGTCGAGTCACTTGCACGGCAAAACGGACCAAAAAAAGTGTTTGAGCGTTGACGTGGTTTCATTTAGCAGAACGAAAGAGGCACAGGTAAGGCCCGCTCCGTCGTCGTGACGTCACGCGACTGGGCCATTTTCGCTGACCTGCTGGAGGGCAATTACTGTCACTTATCGCTCACCATTCTTATGAAGATACTTTGGCTGGTCCAAGGTGATTTTCTTTTTTTTTCTTTTCTAATGAAAAATTTCGGATTAGGGCTTCGGACAATGCTCGCCATTCAGTGGAAAAATGCGGAGGTGCCAGTACGGTATGATGTAAGAACCTTTCGGACGGCGAGTGTTTATAAGTGCAAGGGCAAGGTACAGTAAGAACTGGGAATAATGAGAGTTTTAAAAGGGACCAAGCAACCCTCTGCTCTTCTGCTTTCATTTGACAGGAAGAAAAAAAAAAAAGAAAATTCAGTGAATAAAGATTCTATTCATAAAAGAGGTAGGGTTAAGAAAATGAGATGTTTGGCACCAGGGCCACAGGAAAGAATTTTAATATTTTATAGATTCGAGACGGCGGAGATCCAATATCACCGGGTAATAAAGAGGGAGAAACCCAGGCACGAATTTAACACAAACAACCCCAAAACAAACGCACCTCTCTGATACAGAGAGGACGCGTTCGGAATAAATGCACCGAAGGCAAAAGAAATCTAATATAGGGAAAGTTTAGGATTAGGTCAAGGTTCTGGAGGGGATTAGCTATTGACCAGCTATGGTCAGACTTGAGGTAAACCTCAAGGGAAATAAAGGCAAAAATCGATGCAATGTCCTTTGTACGTGTAGTACAACCCGTGTGCGTTACGGAGGGAAGCAGCGAAACGAGCTGACTAAGCACTGAGCGTTCCGGACTGTTTGTCACGCGTTGTAGCGAGAGTACGCTTTTCAAAAAATACAGAAAAACAGCCTGGGAGGAGGAAAAAACAACAACCACCAACCGGATACATCTAAATAAGCCGCTGCCGCCGCTGAGAGCGTGACAGCGGGTCTTTGTCATCGAGGGATTCCGAGCAGTCAGGTGATAAGGCTGGTAATCCATTAAAGATCCTCCTTTTAAATTCATTATCGACGCACGCGGTTCTAATTGGGAGCGGAGAGCAGACGCACGGCACCAGCATGCCCGAGAGGAATGTTCGTCGGCCAACGTTTTCCCCCAGAATTCATTCAAAGCGCCCCCGCTTCCGTTTTTAACTTTAAAAAAAATAAATAAATAATTGATTTCATTCACCGCGGCTATCAAAACGAAGCAGCGCCCACATCTCTGTCAACGCAAAACGCGACAGCGTGTCCCCCCCACCCCCCACTTCCGCCGCTGGCTCCGATCACGCTCCGTGGGCCGCGGCTGAAGGAGGAGGAGCAAAGCGTCGAGGCGTCCTTTTCACGCTCTGCGATCGCGAGCGCGAAATCGCACAAAAACGCAGCTCCTCGGTTCGCGCGATCCAAGGGTTGGGTGGGATGCGGATCCCCACACACAACCACACAACCACACAACCACACAACCACACAACCACACAACCACACATCCACACATCCACACACACACACACACACACACACACACACACACACACACACACACACACACACGATGGCTCGGAGAAAAGGCAGATCGCCACAGAGGATAAAGGCGATCGGTATGTTCGTGACACGCCGGATATTGACACCGCCGGCCAAGAGGCGCGGCTCCGCGAGCGCAATTACATGCAAATGGCAAAGCCGCTGGTGGAAATGAATGAAAAATAAAACAAAACAAAACAAAAAAAAAAAAGAGGCACTTCAAACGCTTTTCTTTATTGACATTCAAAGGCTGGTCCAGCGCTGCCATTAAGCTGTTCCCTTTCGAGCCGACATGTGGCGTGGCTACTTCGCCAGAGGGGCCCCCCCGCTGTTATTAGCGCTAAAAACGCGGGGAGATGACAAACCGAAAATGAGGCCATTTCTGTCGACGGGCTCCTCTAAAACAGGAAATCCTGACATGCTGTAATGGCTGAGCATCAAGCCAAAAAGACGCCACACTGTGCCAGCTACTAGACACACTAGCGCCTTTCTGGGCAGCTGCTAAAGAAGACAGCAGAGTCGACAATCTGTGCGTTCTTGCGAAGATGGGGGAAAAATTGCTGGGCCAGATTGGATTTCCTGTTACCGAATTCTCATTCGCCGGCGTCAGCGCCGCTCCTTCCAGTCCATCTGCGCACAAGTGTCTGAGTATTGATGAAAGAAAAACAGCTGAGAATAAGAAACATTTTCGGAGCAGCGGAGAAAAACCCGCCTCTGGACCTTTTTTTTTTTTTTTTTTTGTCTTATTCATGCCGAGGAATTCATTTTGATCCAGACGGCGTCGAGCGTCATTTCAGCGAAACTGGCAACAACGGCGCTTGATTTTGCTAAGCGAATCAGAGCAAATAACTGTGCCGCGGCTCTGAAAGGCGGGATGTGAATGCTGAAATAATACCGTCTCTGTCCTACAGGCTTTCGAGTGTAGGGTCTGTGAACAAAACTCATAACACTCTGATGGTATTTAATTCCAGAGAGATTTCAGAGCCTCTTCCATCACGTTAAAAGTCACAAATAATGAGCCCTCTGCAATCAATGACTCCGACTGAAGGAAAAAGGGAAGGGGAACAGTGCACCACTCACTGCGGGGCCCTAATACACATCAGGCAGCGTGCCAGTCCCCGGCTCCGCCAGCAAATATCTGCTTAAATGGTGACTCTCATCCCGCGCACCGGAAATTCAATTTGTTCCGTAAGCCGGGGATGAAAAAGCAATTATTCACAGTCCCCTCTTTTCACGATCTGTTTCTTTAAGATATCTCCCTCCTTCCCCCCGCTAACAAATAAACCCCCAGATTAGTGCTGCGTGTGGCTGTTTATAGGGGCAGCCGGCCGAAGCGCCGAGATCAAGCCGGCTAAAAAGGCTGTCAGTCAGTCTGAATGATGGAGCCGTGGTTTTCGGAAGGGGCGAGATGTGCGCCTCGCCGCCCCCCGCCCCCCCCGCGGGACACGGGTAAAAGCCACTAGATAATGGCTTGATAGCGTGTCACCGCCAGGACTCGGGGAAAGAAGTGTGCGCGTGTCTGAAGAACACTTCTTTTACACCAATTACACTACACAGAGCCCCCCCCATCGCCCCATCAGCGAGAAGGGCTGTCAGGGGAGCCCACTGAGCCGCGGCTCCAATTTACACTTGGGGTATTAGGTGGGACCCCGGCGCGATCGTGCCGAGCGCCGCGGGGCTGCTTCCCGGGCTCTCCGTTATTCGGACGCACCCCGGGACGAGGGACGGGGGCGGGGGCAGAGAGAGCACCTCATGTTTGAGTCATGACCTCATTTCCTTCAAATGTCACGGGAACGGCACCTGTTGACGTGAGGGATGTGAAAGCGGCCCGCCACCGTAATTGGCTCCCTTCATGTTTGGGTAGTGGAGTGGGCTGGGGGGTATAAAATGATAGCGGATGGTTGAAAAGGCGGCGAGAACCATAGGGGGACCGGATGAGCACGACAAGCGCCAGACGTTAGACAGTTCGCCATCTGAGAAGGGCAGCGCGACGCAGCATCGGTCCTATGGATCCGGCTGAAGCTTAGCGCCGGTCACCCGTGATCGAGCCTCCCCTTCCCTCCATACCTTAATCCCAGCAAAAAAAGACCCGCTGTATGCCTCAGTCAAATAATGGCAGACTAATTATCCGGACACTGGCTCTCCGCAACCTCTTCTATGCTGGGAGCTATAGAAATCACGGGCATGACAAAAGGGGCGAATTAATGCCGAGCGCGTGAGACGTATGGGCCTCGTCTCAGAAGCCGGCGCGGGTGACAGCCGGCGGGAAAATGAGAGACCCGGCGGGTCTCAGCCACCTCCTCTGGCTCACTAAAGATAACAGGGACGCTTAGCCCTCAAAGGGGGAGCAGGCGAAGCCGCCTATTAAACGTCCGCACACAAAGGGTGATTTAGCGAGCCGACGGGAAGAAGCAAGGGGCCGATCGAGAGCGGGGACGTCGGGCGACATCTGCTCTCTTTTACCGGCGGGGGCGGAGAGGACGCTCGGAGAGCGCGTCGCGAACCACGAAAGAGACAAAAACCGACGCATATTGGTGACATTTTTACATTATAGTTCTGCTTTTCCGCAATCATGGCGTAATTAGTCGGTCGCAAAAATGGGGTGACGCGGCTCGCCTCAGCTGGTAATTCACTGTGGTGGGATTCGCTTTTCGCTAAATAATATCTGCCTTTTATTACTGGCCATAGTAGTTGGAGTATCAATATTTGTCTGCACTTGTAATTTCTAAAGTTTTCCGCGTCCCGAGATTGTTTGCAGCTACGCAATTCATTGTGTATAATAATGGCTCTAATGCAGTTTACACTAAATCTGCAATCCACAGCCGTCAATAGCGCTGAATCACTGCTAATGTAACCAATAGCCAGGCGTTAGTCAAACGAGGGTGCAGGCATTCCAGTAAATGCAGCGAGTTACTACGAGGAAATGAATTTGAAGTGGATCCGAACTTAAATGTTAGAGCCTACATTTCAGCTCTTTTGTGAAAGTCTTCAGTCTGTGGGCGACTTTATGGCTTTTCTTAAAACGCAAAGAAAAAAAAAATCCTTCTTCCATTCACTTGTCATTTTAAGAAAAGCACAGGTGTCACCACTAACGTTAACAAAGGCTCCGTTCTATTCAAGCGGCCCGCAAAGTCAGGGCGGCCTGACAGCGAGGTGAAGCAGAGACGCGGCTAAATGGAATTCGGCCGCCGCTCCTTTTATCATTGACACCTGTACTTTCCATTCCGTACGGCAAAACCCGGCAGACAAAGCAAAGCTGAAAAGTTTTACCGAGAGTTGCTGGTGGTCGACCACTACGGGAGGATGCGGCGGGACCGGCTGCGGCTCTTCCTCCGCCCGTTCTGCAGATCCCCTCCACTGCTCCGATGGGCTCCTCTTGCATTTCCTGGCTTTGGAACCCCCTGCGGAGACACAGACGGACGGTTAATGGCGGGGAGTGCGACAGATGCGGCGAATTAAAGCAGTGTGATATTAATAAAAAAAAAGAAAATACTTGAAACGAGTGGGAGAGACAAGTTTCAGGCCTCAATTTGCGTTTTTTTTTTTTTCCCCTCACATACCGGTGAAAAGCACAAAGTGGATAGTTTACCACGACCGCAAGATTAATGCAATACCAGGGCATGAGAGAGAAAATCTATCTCGAGCTCCTACAGGCGACTGAGTGCGCAATATTTCACGTCCGGCCTCGTTCCTGTCCATTTATAATGGTGTTCAAGGAACGCTTTGGAAGCAAAAGGGCCTGGTTCAGCTTCTAAACGAGTGCCGAGGCGGGGGAAGGGCCCGGGTTCGTTCGCGCGCCCGTTGCTTCTCCCGCTGCGACGGCTTCCCCGCGTTCCCGGCACCCGGCCGGCGACCCCGGGCTCGAAATCAAACGCAGACTTAGGCTTTATCTCCGACTGGAGGAGAAAGGGCGTAATGGCTCATGGCAAAGAAACACAACGTATGGCGGTGTCAGAGATGGGGGGGGCAGCAGGAAACGTGAATCTTTTATAAAATAAAATAAAAACATGGAGGAATCATGTCGGAAGGCGCGTGGAGCTTTTACACAGGTACACAGATCTCTCAAGCGCCTGCAGTTTCAGGCGGTATCGTCCCGGAATCGCATTTTTTATATTCCGTATAACTTATACTGCATTATTCATGTCCTCTTTATTATTTTAAAAGCTACAGCGAGCGCAAATCAGAGGAGCGCGGAGATAATCAAAAAAGTAATTTCTCCTCGTAATTAAGTGGCGGGCAGAGCGCTGGCCGGATGTGTAAAAAGTTAACAGATTTTTTTTTTTTTTTTAACGCGCCTGCAGTTAAGATGGAACGATTAGCAAGTAAAATGAAGAGAGCTAAAAAAAATAATAAAAAGGAAAAAATGAAGAAAAAAAAAAAGGAGCCGAGACCTTGCACCTTTCTCTCCTCATTTCAAAACGTCCTTCAGTAGCAGCTCAGAACGAGGGAGAGGGGAAAAAAAAAAAAAATCGATCTTGCCGATTGATCGCTCGTCCGAATATTTGAAGTGATGGACAGGCTCAGCTGTTTCACCTGTGGCGCAGCGCAGAGCAGCAAATCAGTATTCGTAACACACAAATTACGTCATTTTAACCCAAATGTAAAAATGTTTAAAAAACGGCTGCATTTTTTAAAACATATAAAACCCACATTAAGAAAGATGAAGAAAAAGCTCCGTGCTCCATTTAACCGACTTAACTTCCTACCTTCCTTGTCTTGATCTTCCTCAGCACTTTCTGTTGCAGCCCCCCCATCCTGCGGCGGGTGCTCCTGAGTTGGATGGCTCTCGTGTTTGTCTTTGTGCTCTTCCTCTTCCGGCGTGCCCGAGCGTTCGGCCGCGCCCTGAGGCGTCCTCGCCCCTGCCTCGTCGCTCCCCTTGAGGCCCTGCGAGTCCAGGCTGTCCATGGACTCGTTCCCGTTCACGCAGTCCACCCGTGGCGCGGGCGGGCCCCTCGCGCTCTCGGGCTGGGCCTCGGCGTCCGAGGACTCGGGCGTTTCGGTCGAGGGCTGGAGGTCGGCCTGCCCGGCCCGGCCGCCCCCGTCCGCCTCGGCGCGTTTCTCCGCGGGCTCCTCCTCCTCCTTGGGCGCCGCTTCTTCTCCGGCTTCGCTGGCATCCGGAGGCTCAGCGGCAGCCGCGACAGGGGGCTCGTTGGAGCTCTCCTCCTCCGTGGAGGGGCCGTGCGGCAGGTGGCCGTTGGGCTGGGGGCCCGTGGTGTCGCACGACGATTCCTCGTCCTGCGTCAGGCACGAGTCGCTCGGACCCGCGGCTTCCGCCTCCGCCTCGGGCTCGTCCTCCTCCTCTTCCGTTCCTTTCTTGTAGTTCTTCTTCTTGCGGATGATGCCCCTCCCCCAAGATGGCCGCCGGCGAATCTTCCGCTTTATGTGATCTACGGTGGAAAGAGAGGACTCATTAATTCAAACAAGCTCAGAAGGTTCCAGGTCTCGGTGGATAAAAATGCAAAGCAACACAAAAGAACAATGGACAACTCAAAGCAATCCAACATTTTAAGTCCTAAATTGCACAAGAAAGATGTTTTAAACCCTTCCCTCTTTGAAAAGATTCTGTCGAGGAGAAAAAAAACTCTCCTCCCTCACATGTTCGCAAGTTGCCTGTATTTACAGCTGGACGTTGCGCCTTCCTCTAAGAGTAACAAGCAGTGGAAGACAAAGACAACAAAGAAAGTGCGAGTGAGAAAGAGAGAGGCAGACAGAGACAGCAGCGCTGTTACATCATGGGCGCTGGACACTAATGACAACGGATGGCGCTTTGGGTTTTAAGAGGAAGGGGGGGGAAGAAAAAAACCAAAGCCCGCTCTCGGAGAGCGCAGTAAAAGTGTCACGGCGGGCGCGGATGTTAAATGCGGTGAAACTTCAAGGCATTTGCCTTCATTTTCTGGATCCACAGAGAAAGCGTGCGCGAGAAAAACACAGAGGCGGCGCCGAGAGTCGGTTTCCTGGAGATGAGAGCATTTGAACCTGACAAGAGCAGCGCTACCGCGGCCTGTCAGGGAGACGCGCAGCCCCCCCCCACCCCAAAAAGCCCCAGAGGAACACGTCGGCGCCAAATGGGTGTCCCGACGTAAAAAAATCATCAGTTCCGGCAGGTATTTTTGACACTTTCAAATTCTAAGTAATGCCAGGATTTAAAAAAACAAAAACTGTGATTCTTTCACAAAACAACTATCTCAAGAAATCTCTAATGCACCGTGTGTGTGTGTGTGTGTGTGTGTGTGTGTGTGTGTGTGTGTATAAATGAGCTCAACCGTGGACAGAGTCACTACATCACAGCGAACTTATTAAAATCCATAAAGTCCCGGCCATTATAATTCTGTGGAGGGCCATTGGAATGATCTAAATCTGCCAAAGCGGGATCTTTGGCAGAATCAATAACATATGTCAGCCGGGCTCTCCGAGGACTAAATGACCAGGACTCCTCTGAGTAACTCATCGCAGATAACGCCGCGCGCCCGCGCTATACGGGCGGAGCTTTTTTTTTTTTTGGCCCGAACACTAAAGAGTCTCAAAATCACGGCGTTGCCTGTCAAATATCAAGCCTTTATCGGGGGAGCTCATCTTTCCGCTCTGAAGATGCGATTGCGCATGTAATCGAACGTAAACTAACCTCATGGTTAAGCGCCTGTTCGCAATGTAAAGGGGAAAAACGGGGACAATTATTCAGCCGGTTATCGTTTTTTAAAACAGCAATTTACATGCGTTTATGCAGCGGCTACATTCGGGCATGTGCTGTATCCGATTGCACACACTTTTAAAAGGCCATTTCAAAACAGAGAGAGAGAGATAAAAGAGAACTCTTTACAAAAACAAACACCGGTGAGAATATGTGCCGTGTTTGCCAGCCGCTGGTCAGAGCAAAAGCATCCAGTGCTCCGGCCGAGACCTCCTCTGCCGCTCCTCTTAGCTCTCATTATGTTTCTCCTGTCGGTAGGAATTAAACGCTCCATCTTTCCCTGGCTGTTTAGACGCACAATGGCACGCGCTAAAGTGTTGCCTTGAAATTTTCCCCTGCACTCTCATTTCGCTATAAGCCGAGCGTCGCTCAGGCGAGGTACTTCATTGGGGGCTTGGGGGACAAGTGGATACCATACGAGAGCAGGAGCGGGGCGATGGCGGCGCATGGCAGCAAAGGACGACCGGTCTCCAACGAGTATCCTCGCCGACTGGTATTTAAGACGCTTAACGAGAGGGAGAGGAACCGGGCAGCGTTCCCTGTGTTAAAGAGACTCCGGGACCCGTTCCCACCGCCAGTGGCCACCCACCACCGACCATCGCGCCCACGGTTTGAAAGAGAGCCTCTACCAAGTGGGTGCAGGGGCTGCTGGCAGAGTTCGCTTCGGTCTCTGGTTTCCTCCCGATCCGATCTGGAGGGAGGAAACAGCCGGAGGGGGTAAGCCACGGAGCAGGCAGAGAGCCGGGATGGCTGTATGGGCAAGGGAGGGGCGGAGGGGAAAGAGAAAAGCCGCCACGCAGGTGTACTTTGTGTACTGTGTGTACTTATCGTAAATCTAGTCAGCGTGCCCAGTTTGGACCTCCCTTTATTTATTTAACCTTCAGAATCCTGATTTCATTTTGAAATGTCACGTCCCTCAAACATTCAAGCTAAGCGCAGTCGGGAGTCAGCAAACCTGGGCTGCAGTCGGATCGGAGGCGTGGGTTAGAGCTGCTTGGACTCATAAAAAAACAAAAAAAACCCAAACACACACACACACACACACATAAAAAAAACACCGTGAGTTTGCCGTTCGCAGGAAGCATCTGCCGACGCGAACCGCGCCTCCCACCAAACAGATTGCTGTTTTGCATAAAGCTGGAAGAGGTTACGGAGTCATCTCGGGGAGTTTAGGTGCTCATCGATCATCATTCGTCGAAGAGAGGCGGTTTATTCCAGGTGGCTACTCTCCCTAAAAGTCACAATGACTCCAAGAGGTACAATACTCAGTGAGGTAAAAAAAAAAAAAAAAAAAAAAAGCTCAGTGTAACAACTAAAGAATTAAAGGAATCGTGGGGGCTGGTTAACATCTTTGTACAAACATTCAGGTGCCTGGTTGTGCGGAGGACGACGTCCCTGACAACACACCATGGAGGAGGCAGCTGCTGCTGGAAAAAAAAAAAACATCACCGCGTGCCCAAAGTTTGCCAGAGAGAGCCGCTAGGCACTCGGCAGCACTCCTGGGAAAATGTTTCGATGAAACTTAAGTTGAATAGTTTGGGAAGAGCAATGCAGCGGGTGTGTGTGGTACAAAAGGGGCCCTGCTTTCCAGCGGGAAAACACGGCGGCGAGATAGAAGTGCGGCGGAGGAAGCGGCGTGATTCGCGGCCTCTTTGATGGCTCGCCATTATGGAGGGGTAAACGGACTCCCACTTTATCCTGGTATCTTACAGGACAGCGCGGGTGTCCGCGGGCTGAGAACTTGGGCGGCGCAGCGGGACGGCGACCCTGAGCGCCTGAAGTCCCGTCTGCTGCGGACGAAGTTCAAACAGAGGAAATCCATCGCGCCCGGTCAGAGCCCGGACTTGAGCCGACTTTAACAGAGATGCTGTGAAACGAGCTCAGAGGGCCGCTGGCACCAGACAGCCCAAAGACGGTTCAGAACTCCTCTGGAACCTCGCACGGGGCTGAGCTGCAGCTTTTTTTTTGGGAAGCTCTCGTTTCAGGTTATTGCCGCCAAAGGAAGGTTCGGCCGGTTATTAAACTTCATCTTGTTCCGGCAGCGCTGCAATCACGTACGGCCGCGACTTGGACTAAGATCACATTGCATTTTATGACCAATTACTGCAGATAACCAGGTAATTCCAAAGCGCTCACATGCTTTTTTTTCTTGCCACCATATTCCTTCGTGCTCCAGGTTATACATTTATGCTTTCTTAATAAATTATGACTTTTTATCAAACGCGGCAACGCAAGGGCAAACTTTAGCGATTTTAATTCCGAAAAGAAGCGGCAGCTAATTTTCAGTTGACCCTTAATTTCCCTTTTAACTCTCTCTGGGTACGTATGTTCGACTGCGTCCCCCCCACACACACACACAAACAAACCAAAAAACCCACAATTCAATGATGGGGGTCTCGCTAAGGGCAGCTCCCAGCAGCAGAGCTGCGGAGCGTATTCCTGAGGGATGAAAAGTTTAGACAGAATGGCGGCCAACGACTCGTCATAGCCGGCTATTAAATAATGCAGGAAAGCTGTTAGAGCACGGAAGAGCCAACCACGGAGGGGAGATAATGCCGACGGGGGAGGGAGGGAGGGGAAGGGAAACGAGTAGCGGAGCACTTTGTGATAATTAAAAGGGCCTATACAAGATTCATGCAAGTGGAGGACATATTTCAGGCAGCGATCCCACTCGCGCGTCAGAATGGCGCGCGTACTTGGACAAATACGGGCCCTGACGGACAAGAACCCCAAGGAGACAAGTACCCAAAATGCCATACCAGCCAGTATTAAATAAATGAATCAGTCCAGTGACGCTGATGGACAATACAGCGGCGTAGCGCCGATGCCCCTGGGTGCGATCGCGAATCTGCGTCTCCGAGCCACTGATTTCTTCGTTTAATAATTCCTCGTCGGATCACGGCTCATCAAACAGCGGCCTTGCTCGGTGTTGTGAAGGGGAAAGAGGAAGGGAACGTTCTCGGGAATCTGTGGGATAAAACTTAAAAGGAGAGACGGCTTCTGTACTGTGGCTTTTTTCTTTCCACAGGTATACAAGGCCAGACGGATCCACCGTCTCTGTTGCATAGTTAAACCACTGAAAGCCCCAGAGCCTCGTCACCAGATCTGGATACATTTCTATATAACATCCAACAATACTTTGTAGCATCCCATGCCCATATTACCTTTATATCTCCCCGGCACACACGAGCCTATAAAAGGCGAGTGTATCCATCTCAGGCAGATTGATAAGGTAAGTCTGCGGGCTCGGCGTGGGCCGCACTGTCATCAACACTAACTCACGCTTACCGTGCTGCACCCGAAGCCAGTTATACAAATGTAGGCAGTCCGATCCAATCTGCCGCTGTTCTTTTCCTCCCAGGTGTGACGAACCTGGAAGTTTTACACGGGAGGACCGTCACCTCTTTACAGGAAGCGCACGACGTTTTGGGGAGAGAATCGTTTGCGCTTTCCTGCAGCTGAGAGGAAAAAACAGCAGCTGTGTTTGTCAGTGTTACTGATCTGCAGCTCTTTGGACAAACTAAGAGTCCTAATTCACAGACGTGGTCCTCCACTAACCTGGACAGATGCTCTGTTGTTTACTAACCTACTTCCCCTTCCCTAATTTCTGTTTGTGTGCGTGCGTGTCCAGGGGGCATGATGCGTTTCCACGGCAGTGAACAACACTGCCCTTGCCTCCAGAGAACGCGTGCTCTCCGATTCTGCTCCGTGAATTCCCATTTAGGACACTGGGCCAACGCCGGCGTACACTCGTGCTCACGTACACATCACGATAATTCGGGACCAAAGGGGGGGGGTCAGAGAAAAATCTGTCCATTTCCAAACGGTTTTCGTGCGCTCGAGTGCAGCGGCGGTGCGCGGATGATGTCCGCTGAGGTGAGGTCTGCGGTTCTCAGACTTAGACTCTCGCCTGGAAAACGCAAAACCCAAAGCGAGCTTGTGTTAATTCGCTCTGGCAGACAGACGGCCCCGGCTCCCACCTGCTGTTCAGAAAGATTTACAGGTAGGGCCGAACACAACCATTTATCCACAACGGGGCAGGTTCGTTAAAAAACCCTCCACAACAACAAAAAAAAAACCAAACGGATGTGGAGAGCTCTGCTGAATCTGCCACTGCAAAAACAGCAACACTCACACACACATCGCAGCTCTTCTCGCTCTGCCGTACTTATAATATATATATATATATATATATATATATATATATAATATTTCCGCTGCCCTTACTGGGCGACAGTCCTCTGCAACTGTTGGCAAGCCCGCACAGAAATCGAAAATCTACTGAGACGGTCCGGATCGATATATATGAATGCAAAGCGTTTCTCGCTGTTACAAAGCTGGCCGAAGGGTAACGCTGGAAATGGACTGGCTTAAAATGGGTTCTGCAAACTGCAAATTGATTATTGTGATGCAACTTTAATATTCCTAAGATGTTTCAAAATGTCAAATGTGTTGAAGTCTAACGTGCAAAGTCCTTTTTTAACTTTTCTGTATTTCGTAGCGCTGCTATTGTGTCACATTAGTGTATTGCTAAAGTTCGCCCGCTCTTTTATCTGGAGATGATCACACTCCTCTGCCGATCTGCTGCCTTGCCAAGTCCCTGCAACCAATAGGCTTTGTGCATGTTCCTGTAAGCAAGCAAACAGTTCCTGTAATCACAGTCGAAGGCACATCCAGCATCTATTTCTTTTTCCTTTTCTTTTGTCATCTCAGTTCATTGCAATTGACTGAAGTCGGGGCCTCAATCTCGGAGCATTAATGAAATATCGATCAGTCCAGCTCTCGTCGCCTGCGACTGACAGGGAGGAGCTTGGAGTTGTGTCACAATCTTAAACTATAAACGTGAACAAGGGGCGTTCACCCTTTACTAACTTTTTACACACATACTGTCAATGTAAAGTCCTGTTTAGTGCTCAAAGAGAAGAAAAGTAAAGTGATAACGTACCAAAACTGTGTCCTCCACACAAAAGACTCCGCCTCTCGTGATAAATGAACCTTCGGAGGCTTCGGGCTTGCACGGTTTGTGACGTCACAGATGTGAAAAATGACAGCAAGAAAGCAAAAAGGAGGATTCTTTTTAATATAAAAAGTTTAAACCAGCGTTGGCAATCAAAGCTTCGGTTTTTATAAGGTCAAAGCCATCGCTCTCTGTGCGTCCGTGCATGTTTACCAGCATCATCAGACCCGGTGGCAGTTAGCATTAAATACACTGTGGCTGAGCGAAAATAAAAGGGTTTGCATCTGCTTGGGAACATTTCTCTTTTAGTTTCATTTAAAAAGGGAGATTAGGATTAAAATTTGCCAACACGGCCAGAGGCGCGCAGGTGTGCGCGCAGTAGTAAGGTGGGTTGTGACACTGTTTTGGTGGCGCTGCTGAAAACTGCATTTTCCCCCAACTGTGGCCCTCCCTGGAGAACGCGGCCATTTCCGTCTGAATTATTCTCCGAGCTGTAATTAACACAACACA
Organism: Psettodes erumei; assembly: GCA_016785225.1. Taxonomy (NCBI): domain Eukaryota; kingdom Metazoa; phylum Chordata; class Actinopteri; order Pleuronectiformes; family Psettodidae; genus Psettodes; species Psettodes erumei. Next base: position 389,275 of record JAFBJZ010000382.1, on the reverse strand, counting down.
AAGGCTGTATATCCCCGGCCGCGACTGCCGAACAAATTGCAATTCAACGGTTCCTGATAACTTTAACTAAATGGGCAATTTAAATTTTGTCTTTAGGAATGTGCACATAAGTCAGAGTAGGCTGTTAAAGAACACATGTCAGGAGAAGCACTCATTGAAAGGTTAATGTAATATAAATGATGAGAATGTATAAATAATGATTTATTTATTTATTTTTTATATGATGCCTTTGCTCGACTGAGCGAGCAAAAGCCCAAAAGCTCGGCATATAAAATTCTAAGCATAGCTGGGAGGAAAATGAAGACTATATATCAGTCTGGCATTAAGCCAAGCTGAATTTCATGTGGCTTCCAGTCAGTGGCTCTCAGTTTATCTCCAGTATTAACTTAGAAAATTATCAACAATTTCCCGCCAGTGACATTTCTCTCGGCCTGCGACTGATGATCATTTTTATCATCAACTCATTGGCCCGATGAATTAGTCCATAAAACATCAGAAAATCTGCGTTAACGTCTTTAACAGTTTCTTAAAACCCCAAATAGTCAAATTGCGTCTGTGTCAGACCTGGAAACAAGCGAGCTCTCGCTTTTGACAGCCTATAATCGTTTTACTTGAAATAATGGGAATTGTTGCCGCTTAATTTGCAGTTGATCTAATTTACGAATCAGCTAACTGCCTTATCGCCGCGGCTCTATAGATCGAAACACAAAGATCTGGGCTGTTAGCTTCGTTTGTGTTTCCTCTAAATATCATCACCGCATTAAACGGCGTGCCCGAGCGCCAGCGGGTGCCGCATTTGCTTTACGCGTCTGTGAAGTACGGCTCGAGAGTCTGCAAAGCGACAGGAGGGTTGGGGGGGCAGAGAGAGAGGAGACATGGGAAACGCCGTGGGAGACAGAGAGAGCCCAAGGCCTCGGGGTCTCCGGGTCATGAGGGGAAGACGGCCGTTCGTCACCCGACGCGACGCTTTGCTCCGACACCTAATGAAACGTCCGGATCGATAAACGATGCCATCATCGCCTCGCGAAATGGAGGCGATCGGTCACCTCCCCTCAATTGCCCTGCCGCCCCTCCCCATTTCCATCCTCACGCGCGCAGCCACGCCACCCTGCGGTGGGGCCTCAAAACGAGTCTTTGTGGAGGAAGTCGGGAAGAGCCCCCAATCGCACCGTCCCTGCTGATTGGCCAACTGCACGTTCATGCCGCTGATCTACCACACCCCAAAGACGCTCCGTCGGATTCAGACCTGGCCTGTTCCTAATAAAGTGCTCGGTGAGCGGACGCTGCGAAATATTGTGCAAGTCTGAATTCATTTTAAGGTTCGCATATCCGTGTATATCACATCAAAAATAACAGAGACGATCGTTTTCTGTTTAAATCGGAATTTGGAATACATTAGTCATTTCGCGGCGCCGCCAGACTACTCTGAGGTGGCATTCGCTGCTGCCGACTTGGAAGAGTCGCAAAAGAACGGAGAGCGAGGCAAGCTGTATTGTCAAACCTCGTTACACATCTTACGAAGGCTGACGACGTACCGACTGCATATCAATTGTACTACTAAAGAGGGGAGGGTCACAAGGTGGAGGAGCCGTGGGAATAACTCAGTCGGAGCGGTGCCCTTCTCCTCTCCGCTGCTCAGTAAATGGGCAGTGGGATGACAGTGCCTCTGGTGCCCTCCCCTCCGAAGGCAGATATGCCCCGGTGCTCCGGCTGCTCCAAATGCTACTGGAGGCGTCAGCCTCCGCAGGCGCACATACAAAACAGGTGTATGACGGCCCACTGGGGAAAAGGTCTGCGCCAGGTGAATACACGCGTGCGGACAAGTTGCAAGGCGAGGGGTGAGGAGGCAAAGAGCGGCGCGCCGTTTGATTCGCTTTGAGTGAAAACTTGGGCTTGGGCAACTTGGGCTCTCTCTCGTCGTCGCTCTGCGCATGGACGACAGGATGCGGGTAGCGCGACGAGCGGGGGGCCCGTTCTTCTATTTCAGCATGACACGTCATGTTACAAAGAGCAAACGTGTGATGTGACAACACGGAGTGCTCATTGTCTGAACAGGAAAAAAAAAAAGCGGCACCGTATAGGATCCTTCTCGTTAGATTGCTCCCGTTGCCGCAGCACATTCACTCTCAAGGATAGCCATTGCACTTTGGCGGAAGTCACACACTCACTAAATTGATTAGATTAGATACCAATTAGATACCCTGCGAGTCTGTAAAGGGATTCGGGTCGTCACAGCTTTATAATAATACAACTCGGCAGAAAGGGATATTAAATTAAACACTGTTTACACAGGGATCCTTGGCTCTGCATAGATACCTCACTGAGGTTTTTCCTTTTGAGATACTTGTTGTTTTGTTTTTTAACATAGGGGCAAATTAAATTACATTCAGGTCTCTTTCGTGCATGGTGCCATAATGTCATACCAAATTACTAAAATTACACACCAAACTGACAATTTGGCTCCACGCCTCAAATGTCACCTATCTGAGAACACCTGCTCTGTGGCGAGGCAAAGTCAGAGCGATGCTCCGTCCTCCGGAAGGTCTCCTGACCGCCAATGGGACTTTTTTCCTTGGATACTCCTGCATCTGTTCACCAAGTTCTTCAGAGTTCAGACAACGGAGCCCTGCTGTTATAATCAGCATCAAGGGATAACGCTGTGTTATGATTGCTGATCACTGACGCGTATGAGACAGACCGCTGTGCTGGCAAATAACTCAAACTCGGTCCCGTAATTGACCGAGCCGCTCCGTCTTTTCCAATGAGGCTTAAAAAAAAAAAAAAAAAAAAAAAGTGTGCGTGTTGTCTGTCTAGATGGGACAATGAAAGGCGGTGTGAAAAGCCAGCCGTCGCGGGGAAGCGTCAGGTGCGACACAGCTCAAGGGCATTCTGTGAAGTTGCGCTGTTTCGCAGAAAGTGCTACAAATAGTTGCGTTACGAACAACAACAACAAAAACAAAAAAAATCACAGCCACGTACACAGCCGTCTCGAACATGACGTCAGAAAGTCGCCCGGCCTTCCGTCGAGTGGTTTCGGCGCAGGTATACTGCCGCCCTAACAGCGCTGAGATTATTGCTGCAGAAATAATGAAGTTCGCCGCTTCGTTGTGAGGCGAGAAAAATGAAAAAAAAAACAAAAACGGTTTGCTTTGTTCTGCGTCTCCTTGAGAGAAACAAATGGGATACGGATAATAGCAGTGTTTTTATTGAGCACGTACGCCGCCTCGATGAAATTAAGCCAGCCTGCTTGTTCAGGGCTGGCAATTCCGAGCGGTGCCGTGTCCCTGATCTGCTTATCTGTCCACTCGTTCCTCGCGACCCCCACCGCCGACTGAACGGCCTATTGAACGCGTCAAACCGAGCTGCTCGTTCTTGGACGGTCGGTGCTTCCCGTTCACGCCCCGCAGCTAACCCTGAATCCACATGGGAACTTACATGTGCTGGGTTTTTTTTTTTTTCTTGCTCCTCCCGACATTCCTCCATACGAACTGCCTCAGTGGAGTTTGTTTGACTGCAGCTAAATTCAGTTTTTACGTTTACGCAATTTACATGGATAAATAAAAACCTTCTGCTTCGACCAGGTTAGGTTGGTTTCGTCCAGTTGCAATGCCACCGACAGCGCTTAAAGACTACAGCACATATTAAAGTTATTCAGATTTATCTATACGTCAGTGATATGTTCAAAAATGAACAGGTAAGTGACAGCGGTGATTACATCATCATTTCGATGTATTGGCCAAACTTTCTCCGAGGCGAGTGAAGTTCATATATCTAGTCTTCGCACGCTCATCCGAAAAAACCTATTTTCCAGGATGAGTTAAGTGTACTGTGACGCTGTACATACCTCGATTCACTGCAGCTCAAATAACGTCTTCCCCTCACATGCAGATCCCTCAATTTAATTCAGGCAAAATGGAAATAGCCTCCAGGAAATTTTTTCACCATGCATATATATTCTGCAGTTATTGGACAACAGTTAAAGGATGACATTTACAGGAAGGCGCTGGAGCAGTACAATCGAAACACAAAAGCTTTGCGATAAACACCATCGCTGTCAAGTTCAACGAGCGCTCAGACGCCCGAACTGTTTGTCCAAGCGCAAAGAGAAGTGAAGGTCTGAAGAAGGCGGCAAAGAGGCGACCTGGTTCATAAAACAATTAAAAAGCCCTCGCTCAAATTTGCAATGTTAATGCCGTGGGAACATGGGACCGTTCGTCGCTGACATGTCACAGATAAGAAGGCTTGATAAATAACAATGAACTATTCCTGGGCCTGACTTGGGCACTGGGGAGCCGTTAAGTCACATCCCCGTCCTTGACTCTTATGAAATACATTAATGAATGATTAGCCGGACACGGGCGGCTGTGCGGAGGGGAAAATGCAACCCATCTCTGGGTTTAATGGAGATGTGGCAATTAGCCCGGATAAGTGCGAATCTTGGAGTAATCGGATGTAATTAAAAACCCAGTCGGCGCGCATTCCCATTCTTATGGCGGGTCTAATGTGACTCGCGTCCCTTAAAGAGTCCCCCGAGACGGGGAGAGTGGATGTTGGAGTTTGCGTTGAGGAAAGTTAAATCTCCACCGCAGTCCGCGCAGATAATATCTGATCTGTTATATCCGGGGAGAGGAGACGCAGCAGCGTCAGTACCAACAAAGCTATTCATTAAAAAAAAAAAAAAATACACAAAACAACAACAAAAAAAAACTTGAAAAAGCTCAAAAGTCGTAGAGAGCAGCGGTTCGTATGATATCTCCAGTGGAGTACGGTGGGCGAAACACTGGGCAACCAGGAAGCGAATCCTCAAAACATCGCTGCATGTAGGTTGAAACCGTAACGCGCACGGCGGCCGCGTTGTACAAAAGTGGATCTTAATGGGGAAGCGGACCAGTTGGCCCTTCCATCAAGCGATGCCGGAGCGGCGCGCGCAAACTCTCAAATCTCGCCCATGAATCCATGAGTCATTCCGGCTGATCAAGCGCTAATGCGTCATGTTTGTGCAATTGTTCCAGTCAATTACAAGATATCAGAAGCAGACAGAGGGAGGGAACACACCCCATTAGGCGACCTGACGTTTACTAGCGTCTGATGTTTACTGAAATTGACTAATCGACTGCACTATGGTAAAAACAATGAAAGCGAGAGCCCAGGAGGCCTTAGATAATTTTCTTTTTCTCGAACAGCCTGAATGCTGAGATGCTGGGCAGCTCTTAAGATGGGAGGGGTGTGTGTGTGTGTGTGTGTGTGTGGGGGGGCTTCATCATGGGAAGCACGGCACCAGATCCACTTTAGCTGAAATGGCAGGCCGACCCGAGCCGAGCCTTCATGAAAATCGAACGGGAGCCTCCGAATGTGATTTGCGATGGAGAGATATTCCTGGGATGACAACAAATCTCAAAACAATGAATATGTCGTCGGAGGCCCACTTATCTGATTAACCTGTCAATCAGCAGTAATTTCAGCACTTAGATGCTCTATGAAAGTTTTTAAGCCTCGCAAAGCTTTGACATCAGGTGAAGGGGGGGCGAAAGAAAGAAGAACAAGAAAAAGCCCAGCATTAAAATGATAAATTACCGAGAAGGAGCGCTGCTCAACACGGACGCCTCCGCAGTATGTTCTATCCTTACTCTCGCCCTCATCCTGGCATCATCTGTTCAACGCCGAGCCAAGCCCCCGAGGAGGCGATGACCACGCATCATCTCCGGGCGTCGTCGGCACAACAGCTCTTCCGTCGAGGATGAAGCGGAAAGCCTTTTGCCCTCCCTCTCTCTTCTCCCCTTCCCACCTCCTTTAGGCGGCACAGCTCGCCATCGCTGGGCGACGCTCCCTCTTTTCCCGTGCAGTCCTCCCGGGCTCTTTCCTTTCCGGCGGAATTGCGGAACTGTTTGAGCGCTGATCTGCGTTGCACGGTAATAAAAACGAAACATTCCCGTGAAGGGGATCGCCGCCCGACCCCGTCAACCAGCGTCGGCGGCGCCGTGCATACGCAGAACAGCTCTTCACCAAAGCCGGCGTCGGCTCGCCCGCGCCCTGCAAGCAATAAATGGCGGCAAGAGGCATCATGGACGATTTTTCCCTTCATTTCACGCTCTGCGCCACAATCCATGAGGCATCTGTGCCCACAAAATGGCAGCTCACGCTCGGCGCTCGCGCGCCCTGGGCTTTGCATGGATTTTATTAGCGAGCGCCACGGGGTGTCGGAGTGTGCAGCTCGAGATTGTTGTTTTTTTTTTCGCCTGGTAGCCGGGAAAGTGGCTCGGGGAAATCCTGTGTCCGTTTTCTAATAACTAATAACAACATCGCCGTCTCAGTTTCGGGGCCAGACGCTTTGTTTCCTCCTGCTGCCCACTAGTGCGTTCTAATTTTAGCCCTTAGGAGGCCGAAGAAATATTACATCCGCAGAGCAGGATTCTATTTCTCACCTATAATCTGCAACAAATGCCATTCAGACGGGTTTGTGTTAGATGCAATGCAGTTAATCATTCATCACGTCTGGTATGAGGTCAATATTGAATATTAGCAATCTAATTTGAGCATATGAATGCATCGGCGCAAAGACCGGTGCCGGAATTGCAGATTTCGGTTCGACATTTTGAGGCGGCGAAATCTAAGGCAGCATCGACTGAAAACAAAAAAAGCGAGATGAAGTAAGACAACGAAGGGGAAGACTTGTCTTGAGGAAAAGGAGACGTGGTGAAACTACAGGCAAAGAAGGAGTAGCGTTCCCGGGGGCCTGAGGGAAGCTGGCGTGTCCGCAGAGCCTCGGTTCCCGGAAGGCGTTGCGTCACGCGCATCACTCGCCGACCGGGGCTACTGCGGGAGCGACGATGGCGATTTGCGATTGCTTTAGGTAAAAACAAAAACACGGGAGAGAGACGTCCGGCACATCAGCTGGCGTGAAAAACACGGTGGGTTCAGGGTTACACGTGTCCCTTTGGTAAGTGGGGCAGATCCCGCGTCCTTGTAAACAGAACAGGCGGCGGTGAGAAAACCGGGTAAACAAAACCGCCTTCACCAGTGTCTTTGTGCTTCCTATTAACCTATTTTCTTGTTTACTCTGACCACCTCAGCGTGGTACAGGCTGTGTGCCTGTTGTCCTTTTGTCCTGGAAAATAAAAAAATACAGGCCATCCTTTTTTACGCGTTAACTACTTCAGCCCACGGTAAAAGAAAGTGTGTGTGTGTGTGTGTGGGGGGGGGGGGTTATTATGACTTTAAATATCCCATCAAGGTCTTCTGGCGGATTGACATCGACAATGGGGAGAGGAGCTGTCTGTTTACTGTGACATACAAGGCTGGTAGGAGGGGGAGCGCTGTGCCATCCGCATGAACGCAGCCTGATGGCTGTTGCCTTGGCCGCGCCGTTGACTGACGCGGCGGACACATTACGCAGCGCCATTCTCCTCTCCCGCAAACGGTTCCACAGCTAGAGAGAGGGTTGGGGTTTTTTTTTTTTTCCACCAAACGGCGTAAGGCTTAGGTCTGAGTTTGACAATGAACGGAAATAAGACGCCAATTTTTTTTTTTTTTTTTGGTTAAGCAATCAATAGCTTACGCCTTCCGACTGTCACAGAAAAAAAAAACCCAGCTGACTGAGCTTGAGAAAAACAGTCACGGGTGAATGAGAAACACTGAGAGGACTTAATTATTAATGAAAGGAAAGCACTCCATGTGAACCAGATCCTCGCGGTTGTGCACTGCCAGTGAACCCAGGGCTGTGGGCCAGGTAACGGACCTTCAGTTTTCTGCTTCTCCTGGGAGGGAGCGACACGAGGGGGGGGGGGGGTGGTGGTGAGAAGAGCTTTGAGAAAAAAAGGGTGGGGGCAGAGAGACCACGATAGAGCCGCAACGCAGGCTAATGGAATCCGCGGCGGTGCATTAGCAGCGGGCTGGATCTTCCTTCCCCCGACTGACCCGCCAGCAGCAGCGGATGCCTCGGCTATCTACATCTCGGCAATGAGGGGTTACCCATGGCCACTGCTTTTAACACCTGCCTCAGAAATACCCTTACCCTTCAGAAAGCCTTTTCACTTAACTTCCTCCACGGCTCCAAATAGTGCATTTCATCCCACAGCCGCCGCTCTCCGTCATAGCTGAATGTCACAGGCAATTCTGAGCTGCGGGCGAACGGAAAAGAGTGATGGATGGAGGGGGGTGGGCAGATAAAAACCCCGCAGGGCCGCAGATACCAGAAACGGCTCCCGACGGGCCTTACCCTGCAGGTAATGATCTGGGGTAGCCCGAGCCTTCAAGAGGCCTGACCCTTCCGAAGAGGAGGGGGAAGCCAAGTGGGTGCAATTTAATGAACTGTTTTTCTTCCATTTTTTATATTTTCTTTAAATACCGAATCTGGCGCTCCCTCCAGCTGATACGTCACGCCTTCATCGCGGCGCTATGCCATATCTCCAGACATAACTGACTTTGTGATCAATTAGCCCTAATAGCCGCCCTGCCGAGGTGCTCCAGGTGAGAGCGGGCTGCCGATGTCACAAATTAATCACCTGAGTTAGCTTAATTAATTAAGCCTCTGGTGGAGGCTGATAACGACTCTCCCAAGAGCTCCTAAATTGGTGGTCCGCATCTGCGGCTTTCAGCTTTTAGCAGATAAAAGACGGCAGCTGAAGGTAGCGGACGCGCCCGGAATCACCCGTCTGCAGGTATAGTCTCGGTTACAAAGTCAATCAAACGATGCCCCTTCTTTTACTGGATTAATCATTTCTTTATACTGAGAAATAAATGGTTCCGTGCATAAAAGCAGCGACGTTGTAGTCCCCCGGTCCACCTGTACAAAATCTCCTAACAATGAACTATTCAGAGACGCTGAAGGAGCCACATTTCTCACTAGGCTTTGGTTGGTGACTGTGATGCACTGCAGCGCGCTGTATTAAATGTTCTGCGTCTCCAGCCTTTCAAAGAAAAAAACTTTTCAAAAACAACTGGGACCAGCACGGTGTTAGAGATCCATTACTTTACCCTGGACTGTCTGGGTTTTTTTTTTTTGAGGTAGAGGGGTTAAAATTACACAATTAAGTCTAAACGTTCCCTCGCTGCTTTTTTTTCCCCGCAGCAGGACAAGACAAATAGCAGCGAGCTTGAGACTTAAACATGCCCGGAGTCTAACAGTATTTATGGGAGCAGACAGACGCCTTCGTCTCTCGAGGGGGTGGGTAGGCATCTCCCTGGGTGAAGGAAGGGTTTACCCGCACAGCAGGGGGGATTGTATTGGCAGTGCTCTTGTGAGAGACAAGCACCACCTTGTGTCAGGCGGCTGAACTGCGCTGACAAATTTTTTAAAAAAAGGAAAGAGAAATCAATCTGAACTTCAGCTTCAAACGGACCTTTCAGTCAGAGCATGTCCCCACGCGCGCCACGCGCCCTACAGCCCCCCCCGCACTCCTCAAAGTTTTATGTCGGTTTTTATGTACATCTCGCCGCGACCTCCGAGGGCGCCCCCTCGTCGCCCGTCTCGTTCTCCGTATTTCGTCCAGGCGGAAGCGATCGGGGGCATTTTTCCCCGATTCCATGGGAAAAAAAACAAAAAACGCTTCCCCGACCCGTTCGAGTAACAGCCTCATTAGTCTGCCCCCCTGCTCACGCCCGGCCCCTCCCTTCGCCCTTAGGCACCTGCCGCTTGCCACAGGTGGGCATGTAATTGCTCTGTGGCGTGGTCATGTTCTGAGTGGTTAGGAGAGAGCAGTCTTACTAATGAGGCTGCTCACTGCGTTGCTTCTCCACTGCTGGGACACGTGTGTGTGTGTGTGTGTGTGTGTGTGACTGAGCGGGCAGGTGCGTGTCATCACATACATCTGGTGTATTGTTGTAATACAACACAGCTGTTTGCTGCTGCATCAGAGACGAAAAAAAAGGTGAGAGAAAAAGAGTCGAAGTGCGAGCGTGTGTGAAGTGTATCTTGAAGGACTCTGTGTTTGAGCGGGGGGGTGTATTATTTTCTAAGAAATATGCAGGGGGCGTTCACAAAAGCTATCTCTGTAGGCGAAGCTAGCGAAATAAAAATATCGTGTTATTTTTCACAATCTCACAGGAAAAACTGGTTAGATAATTGACAGTAGCTACCAAAAATATTACGTGTGTGTGACATGGCGGCTCCCAGCCCCAGACGTGGACTCAGCAGTGACACGTAACCTGTCGTATGATGGTGGGCGTGTGCGCGATCGCGCCGTCTCATCAATCGCCGAAGCGCGCGGCGTGGGAGACTGAATACTCACTGGTGGTGCACTGTTTGTCAGTGGCCTCGCCCTGAGTGCTGCTCCCGGGCTGCTCCTCTCCCGCGGCGTGGTGCTTCCTGGTTGCCACGGCGCCCGGGGCCGCCGCCGTCAGCTGAGCTGGCGTCTGGAGGTCTGCGGTGCCCACAGAGGATCGGTTACCGACAACAGACACAACTCTGCGTGCGCGCACAAGTGTGCGTGTGTGTGTGTGTGTGTCTGAGCAAATGGGAAAACATTTCTGAAACACACTGCGGGCAGGATAGAGCGCGTGTGTGCGCAGATGTGGGTACCGACACACAAAGACCAGGAAGGTACTGTGATAGACAATAACAGAAATGTGATCCGACAGACAGAGAGGGCCGGGGGGGCTGCGATACGGTGAGCGCGGCTCGACCACATGTCAATCAGCACGGACATCGACAGAAAAACTACAGACGGATAAAGCATCAGCTGCCGCGAGAGCTTGAAGTGGAGCGTGTGAGCACGCCAGCGAGACATTTTAAATTTAGGCATCAAGAGATATTTAAGCTTTTGGCCCAAATGCTCCCATCTCCTTTCATTTCGTCACAGGAGATAACCCCCCAAAGATGCACCGGGAGTTTCGGATACCGCTGCAAGTGGACATCATGCAGTGCCTCGCTAATTGATAGCTTTATAGCAGGACCTTGACTCGCAAGATGAAATATTTACCCCGCTGTATTCCTCCTCTCGGGGAGTTGACTTCTGCTCCTGCAATATTCATTTAGCGTCTTGTGCTTTTAGTTGCTAAAAGAGGAAATCAAAAGCAACAGAGCGACTTCTGAAAACTGCTTCCTCTTTGATACGCTCCCCCGCTTGACATGGAAGAGTCAGGACTCTGTGGCTGAAGTCAGAAGTCGATGGGCCCTCAAGGGGGAGGGGCTGTGCACGCTGTAGATAATATTTTAAAAGCAAAATTTGGCCTTCTTGTGCAGTACACCTGTGACCTTGAAAATTTCATAACATTTTTTTTACCCCCTCCCAAAACACAAAACAGGAAGGGGGCCAAACACGAGTGAAGTCGCGCCATCTCTCCAAACCGTAAAGGTAAAGCGCGTTTCACGAGGAAAGAGCAGAAGGGTTTTGGTTTCTCATGCCAGTAAATTCAAACACAAACAAGCGCCTGAAAGGGACATACTACACCTTCACGGCCCGTCAATGAAAGAAGAAAAACACGATGTACCGGCTTAGATTTCTTCAGGATTCTGTCGCCCTGGCAAAATATCGAGTGTTTTATTGTATAATTCAGAATTTTTCCACTGTATTCCGGTACTGGGGGCACAGTCTTGTCTTCCTGATGTATCCATTTCAGGGGGGTTGAGTTATATCAGCTAACATATTCAACCAGGCGCAGGCGCATGACGATGTTGGCGTTGCAGCGGTAAGTAACGGAGACGGTCGCACAAAAATCACTGACAAAACAACAGCGCCGCGGGAAAATAATGGGAGATTCAGCGCTGCTTTGTTCTAATTTAACCGGGCCACCGGAACGTGGGGCCTTGCATTTGAGAGTCGTGACAGGAGGGTTTTGTGCGTAACGTGCAGGCGTGCGCGCATGTACGGCGAAATGCACAGCTGGTCCATATAGCTAAGCGTTAAGTGTTACGTTGGCGCAGTTTTCAATATACAGGGGTGTTAATTAGCCCGTTTCCATCTTTGCAAGCGCGACGACAGGATCGCTCGCGTGCCTTTGTGCTGCAGCATTTGCATGAAGCCCGCATCATGCGGCGCCCGGCGTTGCTGCGCGCGTAAGCCTGGTTCGCATTTACCGCCGGCCCGCTCGGCACCGCTCGGGGCTGTTTGGTGAATGTAAAGCGCCCAAGCAGACAGCGAGCACAGAAGGCAGCGTCTGGAACACTGGAGCCCCCCGGGCATCGCTCCGCTCCGCGCACTCTGCACTAAAAACCGACTGCTCCGTCAAGTGCTACTGGACTACCATACCGACCCCCTCTCCAAAAAAAAAAAAAAAAAGCAGGGTTTTCTTCTGAAATAAATCCATCAAAGACTTTTCACCAAAAAAAAGAGAAAGGCAAGGAAACACAAGGCAAACGCGAAGCGGCCGGGGCTCATCATTCAAGCGAATGAGTGTTTATCTCGATAAACAAACGACGCTTTTAAGTTCAGCGTTAGTAGTGGGCTACATTAGTCTGCTCCACCAGTAATATAATGAAAACAACTATCCCTGGATAAAGAGGCCGGTGCAGATAAAATAATGGAGACTTATCACGTCACCGGTGTCCTTAGATGAACATTAGTGAGCTTTTCCCTTTGTATGAGATGAATGTGATTTTTTTGGTTTTGCTACTAGGTCCCCGAATTAAATGACCTAAAAAAAGAAACCGCAAAAGAGTTTTTTGTTGATTAAAGCTGCAAAACCACACGTGTCACAAGTAGGTAAGTGTTAATTAAGGAGAGGTTAAGTGCGACTGCAGCTTGCAACAAGTCAGCAGAGATCTGTTCGGATTTGATGGCGTCACCCCGTTGGCAGCGCGAGTTTACTTTTCACGCTCGACGGCTAGCATGTCTTAATTCGGCACGCCGAAAAAACGATGATGAGTGTCTCACCTCTCTTCCTGCGCGCCTCCTTGATCTCCTCGCACATGCGGTCGAACTCGGGGTCCAGCTCCGCGGCAAATATGGCGTGGGCTGTGTCCTTTAAACTGCATGCCCGGTGCCTGATCACCTTGTCTGGGGAGGGAGGAGACAGAGCATCTTTAAGAGGAGCGCAGCAAACTGTGTGGGTTTTTTTTCCCCCACGCCGACGCGCGGGCGCAATGCGTTCACATGTTTGCGTCCTCTGCAACACGGGATATCACCCGGTATCTCTGCCGTGGCATTTTAACGCTTTCTCTTTTCCTTTTTGCTCCACTTATCTATCTTTTCTCCCACCATCAAGGCTCGGACGGCTTGATGTTGCGCGCTCGTGTATGTAAGGGAAGCAGTCGATAACAAGCCCACTCCGTTCCACGGTATCTGTGAGAAAGGGGATTGCGGCGTTTTCTCACAGACTGGAGAAAAGGGCTAGAGCCGGCTTTGGTGAGAAACGCGCGAGAAAGGTGGGCACCATGCAGCACGCAGGACGTACAACCTGAATTAATTTTTTTTTTTTTTTTGCACGCACGCACGCACGCTCGCCGTCTCACCCACGCATGCTCCTTACACCTTCGCAACGCTTACGCTTTTTCCCTGCCCTTAGATGCGCGACGGCGTCATTAAATCATCCTCCATCCCGAGCTCCCGCATCCACAGAGAGGAAAAAATAAAAGCCTGGGCTGAAGAGCACAGCCGCTGTAAACAGGCCGTCTCTCATTACGGCAGGCAGAGGGAGAGCGGTTCAGGCAGAGAGCGGCGGAGAGGTCACAATATGCCAGCTTCCTTTGTCTAATTGGGGGATGGCTTGGCTGCCTAATTGCGGCGGAGGCGATTTCTCGTGCGTGCGCGCGCATGTTTGCTTCTTCTCTACCGTCTGGGTATTTTTGAGCGTTTGCACATGCGAGCGCATTATAAGGGCAAAAATGCCCGTAAGTGGAGGAGGTGTCAAAAGGCGGTCGCGGTGCAGAGAGCTGATGAGCGCTCTTATGGGCCCTGCCTGACCTACCCATCCAGAACAGACGAGCCCACCCGCATACACGGCGCTGGTGTTTACGGGTGCCTTTATAGGAGGGCTGTCAAAGGGTTGTTACCGCCATTTCCCCTGAGCGACGGAGAAGTAGATGTGACACGCGGTGGAGCACGGGGATATTGCCCTTCTTAACATAACAAAGTTATTATTTAGAGGGGGCGGGGACGTACAAGACGGAGGAAAGTCGACCTGACTGCACACGGAGGACGGCGTGATGAAGACGGCGGGAAGGACGGGGGATAACCCGGCCACAGAGGGATAATGAGGATTTTTCCCAGCACTTTGTGTGCTGGTGTAGAACTTCCCCAGCAGCATAATTGTGCAGGGTCCGGGCCATACTCCCTGGGCCAAGCACTGGTTGAGCAGGCAAGGGGCTTCGTTAGTCTTCTTTATTAAACTGCCTAATTGCATTTTTCCCCTTTAGTGTATCATTTGTAGACCCTGCATTCCAACAAATGACCCAGGCCCCTCGCCCGCGAAGACAGAAATATGAGTTATTCATTTGGGCTGACAGAGAATTGCTTCCCATTAGTATCAGGCAGCCAGATCCTTGCGGGGGAACCGAAGCAGCTAAGCACACAAGGCGAGAATTAAAAATGGCCACGTCAGTTGAATGGGCTGGAGCAGGCCTACTGTGCGAGCCCCTTTTTCCGGCGTTGGTTCTGGTGTATACAAAAAAAACATGTATCTCTATTCGCAGAGGCTGTCCCTCATCAAGCAAGCGAGCGGCCCATTTAAACAATAAACATAAATCCAATTTATTTGCAAGCTATTGCAAATAACCGGCCTCTTTGTTTGTTTGCGCGTACACGAGCGCTGCGGCACCCGTTACGCTTAAGCCCACGCAGGGTGCGAGGAAAAAGGTGCCGAGAGGGGAAGGAGGATGAGGTAAAAGTTGGTCCAAATTGCATGAAACGAGACACAATTAAATTTTCATGCATATGCAGCCTTCCTCAGCCACGGCTACATGGATTGCACTGCAGAAATGCTATTTTCAGTGGGCGCCGTATGCATTTGACTTAATTTGAATTTCCAAGTTGAGGGAAAAACTATCCGAAGGCTGTGCAGTTTTACTGCCTGGAAGCCCTCCTCGTAAGTCATTAAGTGTTAAACCTAATTGCTTACCTTACTCGCACAGTCGCAGCCTAATGGAACACAACAGTACAGAACAACATGGTCCCATGTATTTGAATAGCCCAATGTTGACGCATTATACTAAGGCCACATACCACGATCTGTATAATCTGTGGGTTGATAAGAGAGAGCTGTGATGTACTTTGGTGCAGAAAGACCAGATTTGCTTATATTCACATGTGGCAGATTGGTGGGATGATTCATCTTTATGTATATGGAGACGCTCTCTGTTGGAGAGTGTGAAATGCGCACACGCGCACTTCTATGCACACCACGTCCATATTGCACGCGCACGTACGTGTACTCGCGTGATTTTTTTTTTTTCCTCCTCACCTCCCGGGTCCTTGTCAGGATTGTACTCCAAAGCGTTGCTGCAGATGAGGTCTATATCCACCAGGAAGTCTTTCGCTGTCAGGTACTTGTGGGTGTCAATCTTGGTCATGACGGTGGACAGGTCCATCGGCTGCCGAATCACTTCTAGGTAGTCTGACACCTGCCGCGCGTACACACACACACACGCAGCTCATTTTTAAATGAAAGCTTAAAGCCGCTTTCTGTTGCACTACGAAGATGCCATTCCTCCTTACCTCCTCAATGTCGACCGGCTTGCTGAAGATGTTGAATCGTTTGTCGGTGGCCAGGCGCTTGGTAACGTCCCTGAGAAAGAGCCGCAGCTCCCGCAACGTGTTCTCCTCCTGCTCGGCCAGGCGGCGCTGTTCCCCTGCCGACAGGACCCTGGGGCCCGGAGCCTCCGCCACCGGCAGCACCTCCTCACACCTCTCTGTTTGGGGGAGAGGCAACGGAAAAGTTTCTCGCACAGCTTCATCGACACGCAAGCACGACGCCGAGAGAGTTTGAGGGAAAGTAAATCTTTGCGAGTTTGACCAATGGTAAAAAAAACAAAAGGCTTCAGCTACGGGCTAAATCACTACGCGGAATGAGGCAAAAAACATATACACACATAGCTACTGGCTGGAAGTGAACAAGCATCTTAAATTTTCCTTGACCATTTCTTTTCAACGCCATCGCAGACGCACAATAAATAAAATACTTACCCAGGGGGGAAAAAAAAACAAAAAAAACAGACGTTTTAAGATTCTTGCAGGTGAAGAAAATAATACATCTACATTCCTTCCAAAACTCAGATTCTGAAATACGCTAAGGAATAGCCTCTGGCCAGTGACAGAGCCATGAAGCGAGGCAAGCAGATATCCTCTCCTCATCTCCCAAGGCACCGGTCCTAGCCCAAGGCATCTGCAGGCATCGTTAGGAAGGCTCCACAGCACCTAAGGCTGCTTCACTCACCAGCAGCAATCCAAACCCGGATTCTAATTATGGCTAATAGTAGCCGAGCGCTCTCACAGCAATCCCTCTCGCTGCTTTCCTGCTGGCCCGCCACTGGAAGCTCGAGTGCCATCTTAGTCAGACAGGAACCCCTGAAGAGCAGCGGGTGAGTGAAGCGGGGGTGGTGGGGGGGGACCCCTGCCTTACATCAATGAGGAATTGGCAGGAGAATGCTCGGCAACATTTCCATTGGAAAGCCCAGGTGGCTTCTTCTCTTCTACTGAAGTGAAACAGAAGGCTGGAGAGCACAGGGGTCTGAGGCAATGACGCGGGGCAGCTGGAGGGGTGGATGAGGATGTGACGGGGGGAGGCCTGATTTTGATGTGGGATGAGGGATAGAGATGTCCAGGAAACAACAGGCTCCACTTGTGTGTGAACCGCCCTAAATATCTTACACCTGGATGTCTCCGCTCTTGAGCTAAAGTGACTTTAAACCGATTCTGAAGCCGCCAAACGCTGAAATTCAACGGGGTAGACACCCAGGAGGATTCTGCGATCCCTTTTCAATCTCTCCCGCAGTCCTTACTGAGATCCGCTGAAAACGAGAGTGCATGCAGACAACACTGCCCTCTAGGACTGACAGCAGATGAGTGACTACAGCGAGTACCTGCGCTCCTGATGCGCGGCGGAGCCCTGACCGCCTGGACCAGCAGCAGGTCTGAGAAGAAGCTCCTCCTGTCCTCTTCCCCCGGCGGGCACAGCGTCACCACCTCCCCGAAGGTCCTCTGGAATATCCTCCTCACCTGTAGTCGCAGGGGGTTGGACGTCAAGTTACATCCGTAGCTTTTTAGAGATCGCCGCCCCCCGGGCATCTCAACACGCGAAGCAGGGCGCCGGCAAAGCGCTCGTGTCCGCACTCCACGAAACGCAGGCGCTTATGAAATGCTGATGTCGCAGCTGTTAATAATGGAGACGGTCGCACGGGAAAATAATGTGAAGTTCGGAGCCGTTTTTTTTTTTTTTTAAATTCTGTGGCAGTATTTTGAAGCGGCCCACTGGAACGCTCAATGAACTGGCCCGGAGTCCCTTAAATAGGGCGTCCAGGCCAGTCGGCCAATTATAACGTCGAGGCCTGAATTAGGGTGCTGATGAAATAACCATAACCATAAATTGTTCACCCTTACAATTTAAGCCGCTTTTGCAATCAAACAAGATGTTAAAGCGTTGCGTACAAAGGCCACGGCACCTTTTATGGTTTATGTCTCAGGTTTTATACTCTCTTAAGTTTTGTTCATAGGGCAGCACACTAAAATCTACACCTTTTTTTGGCCCTGCCTGTAAAATTAATCAAATTTTGAGGATACTCATTTTAATCCAATTCCATTTCATTTCGTACACCCGCTGTGCTCAACTGATTACTCCCAATTTAGGCCTGTCACATGCTGAAAATGGGCGCGATGATAAACACTAAATTGTTGAGCGCGCGGCGTAGCTGATGTGCCAGTTCTCATCAGCCGCGACACGAGGCAAAGGCACAGCTGAGCACAGCGGAAAGTCGACATGCTGCTCGGACGGCGAGGACTTAGTGAGCATATGATTTTCTTCTTATATATACAATGTCCAAATTACTCTCAACAGTAGTAAAATGAAAATGGGTCTCCAGTCATTTTTAATGAAGTCCAGATCAGGGCTGTGACTGATGATTATGAAATCAGAAATCATTTCTTGCTTGAACCATTCACTGATCAATATTTTTTTTTACTAATCCATTAATTAATTTTTGCAGCAGCAGCCCAGATGACACCTGATCAAACTGTGCAAGCTGTCCAGACTCAGACAGGATGCCAGAGTGAAGGTGTAGAAAAGAAAATCTAACAGTCTAAGGATGTGGACCCGGACATAAAAAGGACTGAATTTGAACCCTTTCAGACATTTGAGATGTTGACTGTGCAGAAGGTAAGAGGTCTCCATCTTTAGTATGTTCACTTCATGTGCATTAAAGATCCAATATGCCCATACAGTGAACCTATTAAGCTGAAATATACATTGTGTCTTATTAAGTGGTGAAGGTACCAGATTTAACCACCATAACTGATAATCCCAGAAGCAAAAACCACACTTCAACACTCAACCCCACAGCATCAGAATTAGCCGGTCTAATGGCCCCTTTTCTCTGCGACAGTGTCGTGTAACGCACTGCAGCGCTAATGATGATCACAGACGACCTCATCCTTCAGACATGTGAACTCGTCTTCCGTATGAATGCCTTGCTCGGGCCGCGGCCGCGTCGGGGCCGGCAGCATCGTAACGCGCCAATAACCCTATAATGGAGGGTTGGGACGAATCCGCTGCCTGTCACAGTTAATGACATCCTCACCAGATACCCCCCCCCACACACACACACACACACATGTGTGTCTGGCAACACAAGACTGAAAACAGATCTGCTTCCTAATTATAAGACTCTAGGAATCAGCAATTGTGGCAGTTATGTGGATTAAAGGGCACTTTTTATGGTCAAAAGAAAAACTTGACGGGACGATGCGCGTCCACAACCAGTTGAGAAAGCGAGGGATCTATCCTGCAGCACACTCCACACACACAGCTACATAACACCATCCACAGCTCGGAGAGTGGGCTGTTCAACTCTTGCCGTCTTAGATCATGTTTTTAATTATCTGATAAATGAAACCACAGCATCGGCATAAACATACATAAACCATATCCCAGCTACCTTTAATTTCTGCTGTGTGTCTATACTGGGGCTACAGGGGACTTGAACGATCCCGGTTCAGTGCTGCGATGGAGCTCGAGGCCGCTCCCGGCGGGAAGCCCCGTTGCTGACTAAGCACCTACTTTCCACTTTATATCTCCCCCCATCTGTCTTTCACATCGATCCTCTCCCTTATGCGTGGCATGTTTGCTCTCCCTTTCTCTCTGCATCGCCTCCTCTCTTTTCTTAGCCCCTCTCTCTGGATTTTGCATTCTCTCTTCACAAGAGGGGGGAGCAGAGGAAGGAAAAGAGACATGGAGGACGGTAAGGGTGCCGGAGACTCTTCAGCATGAGAAAAGCTGCAGGGGTGCGGATGGCAGGCATGTGTGGCGAGATGAGCGGTTTAAAAAGGAGGGCTGGGCGACGGATGAGAGCAGGAACCGCAAAAAAGAAAGTGGACACCTGTTCTCAGCGCGTGATAATATTCTTACCTGTTGAAGTCGACTTAAAAGCAAACTTAACAGTCAAGACCGCCCGACTCTGCCCTGCTAACGCGTCTCAGCTTCCTGCGGGGAAAAAAAGCCTCTGAAGCAGGTAGCAAATGAACTGGCAGTAAAAAAGGCAGCTGGAGCGCAAAGCTCGGCGTGTAAATCCACATAAAAGCAGCGCCAGCTGAGACACCTCTCTGACTCGACATAGTTGAAGGATGATGCCGAGTGCTCGCAGATTAGAAGGGGATCACGCGAATAGCGCGCCGCCAGCATCCAGAAGTAAACAAATCTTTGATAGCTCGACAATGGCGTTCTCACTACAGCGCGGATGATGGGAACCGAGCGGGGGGGGGTAAGAGGGAGCGTGCGGTCGACGGGCAGGGTGGCGCGGCGTCGGCTGCGGACGCGGGTGCTGCGCTGGACCGGTCGAGGGAGCCGGAGCCTGAAGGTGAAGCTGTCGATTTTACCCGGCGCGCCGCGCGCTCAAACCGTCAGCCAGGCGTCAGCAAGGCCACAAACTGCCAAAAATCAGGGTGCAACAAATGATTTTCCTGCCGATTTGGTCAAATCCAGTTGTGTTTCAGCAGCCACGCGTTTGGTTCGGTTTCATTTCGTGCTGCTACTGGAAGTTCATGTGGCTCCGCTCACGTATCAGTTACCACGGGAGGATAGATTATCCTTACGATTTCACCCAATTAATTGCGCTGTCTACTACCGTCACTAGGGGCTACGATTTTGAGGGGGAAAAAAAAAAAAGCATTTACTTCAGATCCTCCACAATGAATTGGCCTGCACAGGGGAGGCTGTAATTTGTGCCATGGTCCACTAGGTGCTCAAGTTAACAAAAAAATAAATAAATAAAACCTCTAACCGAAAGATTTTACCACTCTGAAATAAAAAAAAAGACTTTTTACCGCACCATAACTCAAACGTACAATACAGAAGCAACAAAAATAATATTACACATAATAAACGTGTTTTTTTTCTTTGAGCTGTTATAAAACTGCAGATGTTTTATTCTGGCACAGAATCATGATGACGTTCATTTGAAACCTGAGAATCATCTAATCTGCAGAGTGATCCCAGACTTCAGTCTAAAGGTTACTTTTCCATAATCAAATCTCCCCCCAAAATTAAAAAAGGAGGCACGGTGAAAACAACAGGAATATGCAATATGCACTGCAAAAATGCACCAAAGGTGAACCAGAGCAGTATCTGGATCTGGATCAATCTATGGACCGGCCCGCCGGGAGTCGAAGTGAGGAGCTGCTGCTCATGATCTTAACCGTGCGGCTGCCAGTTTGTCCCACTCATTTATGGAGACGTGAATCAAAATGTGAAATTTTGCCCCTTTCTGGCAACGGTGAAGAATCCTTCAAAATTGCCCTGAATCTGGAAACTGATTCGTTAAAATCCCTGCAAACAAACAAACAAACCCATGTGGTGCAAGCGTTCGCGGGCAACACGCAGTTCACTTGTTAAGATGCACTGGGACACACGACATTCCGAAAAAGTGTTCAAGCGCCGAGCAGAGAGGCTGATGGGACACCATCTCTCTCGCCGACGGCCGCTAGCGACTGCTGTTACTTCACAATCACATGTTCCAGCAATTTCCATCAGTCCTCCATCGCAAAGGAAGTCAATCTACGCGGAGCGAACGGCTGTTAGGGGAGGGAGGGAGGCCGTGTAGTCGTATCTGTGCTTGTAGTGTCGCTTTTGGCTGGGGAGGGATGCTGCCCGCTCCCCGCTGAGGTTTGGAGCTGAGACAGCAGCTGTCGCCGCGCTCTCCGAGCCAGAGAGAGGAAACAACACTCTCAAAAGACGGCCAAATCACTCCGAGCACCGACGGCTGCGGCATGTCCGCGCCTCAAAATTAAATATTAAAAAAAAAATCTAAATTTAATTAAAAGCCAAAACTTCCCCAACCCCTCTGCCTGGGTGCCGTCGTTTAACAAAAACTATTTCTTGCAAATAGATCCAATTATTGGACAAAACAAAACTGCTGAACGTTCCACGCGGACCGAGCAAAACCCACTCTCGCTGCAAATAATTTGCAAATCCTATTCTCCCTGGACAACCCGGGGCACTGTGGGACCAGAGACGAGAAATGTTCCCTCTTACCGACTTCTACACGGAACACGGCGAAAAAGAAGGTCTTCGGGGCTGATGCATTCACGTGGTCATAAGCAAGGTTCAACTCCTGGAAACTCCACTGTAAATAATTCAGTAATTCACTGAACAGCCGTAATTACCAAAACTACTAACCTTTAAGCTGAAGCTGGTCTGAAGCACCCAGTGGGGCCAGATGCAGAATGATTCAGAGATCAATCCTCAATTCATTTACAGAGAAATGTCAACGGTGAAAATGGCCAAGCATTTTCTCTGAGTAAACTGGGATAAAATCTTCTTTTTGACAGGAAGACGTGTGCATTATCTCCAAAAACTTTCAAATCCCGCCCCCTCCACCACGTTTGGCGCAATCACGCTGACGGACAAACGCAGCACCGGACAGGTGAAAACACAACTTCCCTGGCGGAGGTGATGAAGCGCCAAATGTACCTACGTGCACGTGGACACAAAAGCCATAGGCCGACGCGATAACCCTCGTATCTGTCTATTTCCTATTCGTCATCCCACATATAAATGTTTGAGGACAGACAGGAGCACCTTGTGTGGTGCAGGCACGCCGATACGCGTCAGGAAAAAAGACATTTCTACAGTGTTAACTGTGGAAAAAGTTCTGAAAAGCAACTTATTACCAAGTGCAATGATGCAACCGCACTACGGTGCAAGACAGTGAAATGGGGAACACTCAGGAGAAAGCCCGTGGACAGCCCTGATGCCCCCCTGCTGGCTCGGTGTTGACTTCAGCGCATCGAGTGCTTTCCAATTTTCCATGCTGCACGGTCGCGGGTCCACTGACCAGAGAGGCGGCAATTTGGAGAAAGCAGTAATTGCCAGTCCACACAGGTTCCACCAGTCACCTAGTATGTAATGAACAGCAATCTACCCCGTTACACCGAGGCCGAGCGGTCTGCGGGGTGTGATTGCTTCCATTTTCATACTTAATCTCTTAACGCGGCGTGTGAATCGACAAATGGCGGAGCAGAGCGAGGCAAAAAGCCCGGAGCCAGGAGAGCTGCAGGCAACAATCACCCGCAGGACGTCAAGCAAACAGAGACCGACGCGAGGTGAAGATGAAAAGCGAAACTCACCGAAAGAGAATAATGAAGCAAAGAGTGGCGGCGAGGACTGCAGAGGTTAACAAAAAAAAAAAACAAGCTCAGGTGTCTCTGTGCTAATTATGTAAACTACAGAGAGAGAAACGTCCCATGAGCCTCCCTCCCCGCCTTTGGAGCGAGGCCAGGTTCTGAGGCTCGGCCTCCCGCCAAACGCAGCGACGGAAACGGAACGTGCGGACGCGCCGATATGGCGCGTGTGTCCTGGGGTGAAGACACGGGACTGCCAACCGTCTGACCTAATTAAAGCCCTTCTGCCGCTTGACGAGAGTGGACCCTCCTCCTTATTTTTATCCAGCCCCCCCTCCTCCCCAATTTCCTCCGTTTCCCCTCGCTTACAGCCTCAGCCACTGCGGGTGGTCTGTGATTCTGCTTTGGCTTTCAGAAAGAGAATAATAAATCTGGGGGGGGTGAAGGAGGGAACAGCAAGGGAGGAAAGCGGGAAGTGGGATAAATGACAAGAAGAGGTAGATGGAGTCAAAGTGGATAGAGACTCCGGAGGCAGATGATCTTGACCACCCTGTGCGTCCACACACACACACACACACACACACACACACACACACACACCTAGCCCCCCCATTACCATATAAAAAGACATTAATTTAACATTCCCCACTCTCACATGATGAAGCAATTGCATCAACATGAATGCGCAGTCGCTAAAAACACATATCGCAGGCATCGGGGCAAACCTGAAAATGTCAGCTGACGTGTGCGTGCGTACCTCTTCCGACAGCTGCGAGTAGTGAGTCTCAGCAGTGGCGAGGATCAGGACGGGGCTGAAGGAGGGCACGTCCTGCAGCAGGGTGAGGAAGGTGCTCCTCACGGTGTCGCCCACCGTCTCCCACCACTCCGAGACGTGCGGCACGAACACCACGCTGGGCACGCTCCGGCAGGCCTCGCGGAAAACCTGCGGCCGCACAGAGCGGGTCAAGAGGAGGTCGCCGTCTAAAATC
This sequence comes from Psettodes erumei, assembly GCA_016785225.1. Classification (NCBI taxonomy): domain Eukaryota; kingdom Metazoa; phylum Chordata; class Actinopteri; order Pleuronectiformes; family Psettodidae; genus Psettodes; species Psettodes erumei. The sequence goes on along the minus strand of JAFBJZ010000382.1, from coordinate 365,589 downwards.
CCAACCTCAAAAACGCCTCCGACCGCCCGGCACGCACGCGTGGCCTCGTCTGCGTTACCTGAGCGCAGGACTCCTCCGGCGTCTTGGCGCTGACGGAGTAGAGGTTGGGCAGGTCCAGGCGGTGCACCGGCAGCTTGTCCAGGTGGTGCAGCAAGGCGGGGGCCAGGTGGGAGCTCTGCCCCGAGCCCGAGGCCCCGGCCAACAGCAGACGAGGCCGATAGGACGTGGGCTGCTGGAGGGCGGAGCTGGGGAGCGGACGGGGGTGGAGTCAGCAGACGAGCCACGGCAGAGGCAGTAATACACAAAGTCACAGCTGATGCGTCAACTAATGGACAGCCACAAGTGCTTCACTGATTTTTACGCAATCCACCTCAGTTATAACAGTAAAATACAAACGTAGAGATATCTGTGGCCACTGTGAAGCACTTTGAGGAAAGCTAACACGATAAAGGCCGTCCTAAACTCTTTTCAACAACAATGGACTCTCAGCAACTGGATTAACAGAAGCTGTGCGCTCAACAGATGCAGTTTGACGGCGAGAAGAAAAAAAAAAAAAGAATAAAAAGAACGAGCCGCAGGGAGGGAAGAAATTCATTAGAGTCCTGGCTAAACGTCCAGCATATTGCGAAGAAGAGCCAGAGGCCGTCACATGGACACACGGAGGCCAACGCTCGGATCATTTATGTTTTTGAACATCTACACGTGGACGGACGCCCGCCGATCCTGCTGCGTGTTACCGTGGGTACCGGACCCACCAGAAGTGACTGAGTCTGTTCTCGTGCTTCATCATCTGGAACTGCACCTCGAGGACACCTTCTGTAAATTGGAACGAGAGGTTCCCGCCGCGCCCGCGTCGTGGCACAGGTGTTTAATAACAAGGCTTTGAAAATTAGACCGGCCCGACCCCGGCCCTGGGAGCGCCGAAGAAGACGGGCGGCCGACAGGCGCAGCGAGCGCCGTTTTAATGCTGTCTGTTGACCGGCCAATAAAGCCTTTCTATATCTATAAATACACATGTGCCTCGAGGTTTTTCTTTCACATGCAGAGAGGGGGGCTAATTTCAGTCTTCCCAGCATACTGTGTAAGACTTGAAGACTAGGAGCTTGATAGCTGCTTAACAGTTTCATCAATGAGGGAGCCCAGTGAATGAAAAGCCTTAACGTCAGTCTTTTTTTTTTTTTTTTTTTTTTCTTTGCACTCACGAGGAGAAGTGGAGGAAGGGTCTGTGCGCCGCAGAGGAAGAGAGCGGACTCTTTGGGGAAGCGGCCGGCTCGACTTCGTAGATGGAAGCGGAGCCCTCCTCATTGTCATCGTCGCTGTACAGGTCCTCTTCGAGCAGTTGATTGTCGCCGCCTAGGCACGGAGAGGAACACCGCTTATGGGCAGCCGTGCGCACGCAGAAATTCACTTTTCCCCGGAATTACCGAGCGACAATGGTGGCGACCGCATTTACGAAATGAAAAAAAAAAAAAAGGTTGTTTACTCCTCACGGTAACCCTGTCGCCAACTTTAATGCTGCCATTCGACAGCAAAAGTGAGGATTTTTAAAAAAGAGGAACGCTGTCTTATTCGGCCAGACGTAATGGGAATTTAGAGTGATGCAGCACCCTGGGAAATTTGTGTCATTGTTGTGTGCGAGGAGTACAACTAGGGGAAAGTGCTGCATTGTGGCTAATCTGCTGTAAACACTTTTTTTTTGTTGACCGGAGTGGGGGCCGGGTTATTGAAGCGTTCGCGCGGGTTGAATGGTTATCCAATCTCTGCACTATCACCTTGGCGTGCTCAGGGGGGATGTTTCGGCCGCAGAGTCCCCGCTCGCTGTGCGAGGGCGATACAAAGCACTTTGTGGTATTTGATTATCTCTTTCTCCCCACCTTATTACAAAAAGTGCCAACGGGGAAAGCGCACTAACAAGTCAGACAGGTGGCAAGGGAGGGGGGGGAGCGGGAGTCAAGGTGGGAGAAGGAGCAGGAAAGGAAAAAAAATAATGATACGGCTTAAATCAAGGGGGCCCCTGGGTCCCAGACCCCTACCGTGTGTGTCGTCCCTGTCGGTGCACTGAGCGTGGGGGAAGACTCGGAACAGAGCTTTCAGCACCAAGGAGAAAGAGCTGGCCAGCAGGGGCCTGAGGGTGGGGGACAGGGCTCGGCCCGAGGGAGCCAGGGCCCTCTGGGAGGCCGGGACGATGGTCCTCATGGCCTTGCTGAAGTCGGCGGGCCCCAGGACAATGGAGGCGACGTCCAGCTTCAGCTTGACGCTGCTGCCGTAGATCTGGGGGTAGCGGCGGCGCAGCGCCACCAAGGCTGCCTCTGTGCAAAGTGCTTTGATGTCAGCACCGCAGTAGCCTGGGAGCAAGCCAGATCCACAGAGGTGGGTTAATAATTCATTCCCTTCAGGAAGAAAAAAAAAAAGGCGAACCGCCGAGAAATGCGACAACACTCGGCGCGCACGGGTGTCACTCTCACCGACACATTTTTCTGCAAGTTCTTCTACAAATGGCTCAGCCAATTTGGGATTCCAGTCCCGCGTGTGGATCTCCAAGATGTGCTTTCTGGCCTGATTTGGGGTGGACGAGGGTAACGAGAAACAAAGAAAACAAGAGTTAGTACACGAGGACAGCAACAAATCCTGCGCAACAAAATACGTCAAAATACTGCTGCTGCTGCAAACAATGTGAAATAGTCTCGAAATGAACGTGCAATTTAAAACAGAATGTTGCACGAGACAGAAGAAACATCGGACACCATAAACGCGTCTCACCGGGTGCAGTCTTCATTACTCTCTCGAACTGATAACGGCGCGAGATCGCAGCTGGCTCAAGAGCACGAGCGAGCTCAACTGCAGGGTTAGCTCACGCCGCAGCGCAACATGCTCTTCGATTCACCGCAGCATCTCCGCAGGACCGCGCTTTGATGAGCCGGCGTTAAGAACAAAGCCGCCTTTGTCGTGAAGGAGGGGGCAACGGTTTTCATCGTCTTTCATCACATCTCCCTCTCTATCCGAACGACACAACTGGGCCAGACTTTGTATCGGCGTCGGGCTCGGGCGATATCCAGGAGGGGAGCTGAGCGCGAATGTGTGGAGAGGCTCACTGTTTTGCGCAAGAGCGAGGTTTTTGGGTTGTTTTTTTTTTTTTTTAAACCAGTCTCGGAGCTCACCGCTGGCCTGCAGGTTAGGTCCCCTGATTACCGATCGTCCGACCGTGCGGACGAACGGCGCGAGCCGACCCATTAGACAAGCTCGATGGGGAGGGGGCACCTGCGCTGGGCTGTTATCATCTGACCGTGTGTAACATTGTTTCATGAGTGGCGGCGACATAAATGAAATTCTCCCCAAGTGCGAGATTAAAGCGATCTGATCTGCATAATAATAAATCTGACAATATTGATTTTTAATTTTCCTGGAAACCTAATGAGTTTGCTTGTTGGATCAAAAAATCCGCCATTGAATTGAATTTTTTTATTTTTAAAAAACAGTAGGAGACTATTACTAGCCAGAGGGCTGCATGTACTACTTTTGTCACAGAACAAAAAATACTAATTACTTCAGCATTATATTGTATTGTACCTGGGCTTGCATGCAGGTACAAGCATTGCATGCACAGTAAGTGATCCTTCCACCAAATACTGCGGGCTAGTGGTAAAACCTAGTGGCTGCACGGAGAGATACAGATTCCGTGGGGGGCAACGGTATTTGAAGTTGAAATTGCCACTGCACACGCTGGGACTGTAAAACTTTGCGGTTTACATATGAAAACACACATCCGCACGCGTCCGCCGCCTCACCTTCTTGTCGGGCAGGTTGAACAGAAACTCCCGGTCAAAGCGTCCAGGCCTCCTGAGTGCCGGGTCGATAGAGTCAAGTCTGTTTGTAGCACCGATGACCACTATCTCCCCGCGACTGTCCAAGCCGTCCATCAAGGCCAGCAGGGTGGACACGATGGAACTGGAAGGAGGGAGCGACGTGGCGGGACAGATTGTGATACATTCAGTATTCAGCTGACACACAAGATAGCAGCAAACGAAACAAAGACCTGCCTGACTTTACTGCAAGACGGTGGCAATAAAAGCTAAATCTGATTTAGTGGGCATACGGTGTTACAGTTTAAAAGCGCACTCTTTAAGAGTACATGGAGACAATCGGGCCCCTCAGCACGTTTTGAGATTGAAACAATATTGACAAGACTTGCAAGGCAGTAAATCCTGACCAAATAACAAGGTCTCATTTCTGCAAATCCCAGGCATAATGAACAGAACGGCGTGGGGCAAAAATATCAACCGTTCTATTTTCCGTGCACATATTTAGCAGCATGGCAGAGAGAGGGGAGCATCTACAAACTCAAGCATAAGCACATTTCATGATCTGAATAAACCGGGGTCCTGGATTGTGATGCTACTTCCCAAGTACCGTATTTTTTTGGAGGGCTGCTATTTTGTAAAGGCTCCACCGCAAAGCTGTGTTTGCGGTGGATCTCTGCGGTCTAGATGAGAAATGAAATTGTTATGACCGCTGATTCCTGCCACTTTTGTTGCCTAATGCCAGTCCAACAAATAAGATTTCAAGTGTTGCTGATGCAGTGAAGCACTCGACTCCAGATGCAGCCGGCTTCTTCCGAAAATCAAAGCTGCAGCGCCAGCAGACCTGTGCCACCTTTTGGCAAGGAATGTAAACAGCAGCGGTTTCAACCTGCAGACAGACTGGCGTGCAAATTGCGGGCTGCACTTTTCCTACAGTTTGGATAGGCTTTCTGAGAGACCTACAAGCCAATTCCACGAGTCATCACAGACGCATGGCAGAACCACTGCAGGTGTAACTTGTAAGTGTAATCTGACTCTGGGCCTTTTTGAAGGTGTCGCCACGTTTCGAGCGCAAACAAGTGTGCAGAGCAGATGTACGTTGTTATCGTAGGAGGGTTGAAGCACATCGGTCTCACCTGTGTATCTGGTCTTGCCTGCTGGAGCGAACAGGAGCCAGCCCGTCGATCTCATCGAAGAAAATGATGGACGGCCTCATCAGGTACGCCTGATCGGAAGCGTACGCAAAAGCAAGGTCAAACCAAGGAAAGACAGGAAAAAAAACCCATTACGCTCATTGTAAAAAAAAAAAATCCATGAAGTCTGACTGGGTTCAGTTTGATTATATTCAGGAAGTCAATTTTCATTCAAAAGTTACAAAAAATACCAGCATCAAAGTTAAATCAAGCAGCGCACGAAATATACAACCTGAAAACACTCCACTGGCAGCAAATGACCAGTGTTCATTTTTACATGAAGTTAATTCAGGTGGAGAGACTGGAGCTGTGGATGTGAAGAGAGAAGAACTGCCTTCGACCCGACGACCCCCTCCCCCACAAGCGACCCACCTGGTCAAAGAGCAGGCGGAGCTGGCGTTCTGATTCACCGACCCATTTGCTGAGGCAGTCGGCTCCTTTCCTCATGAAGAAGGAAACCTTCTTGTCTCCCTGGCTGCACTCGTTGGCGAGCGCCCGCGCAACCAGGGTCTTTCCTGTCCCTGGGGGGCCGTAGAACAAACACCCTCTGAAAGGGAAGGGAGAGGGTGATTGTAAAAGGACAAGCGCTTTTTATACATGCAGTACACGTGTCTCCATTCTCTTGTATGTACACTGAGCTGCCACGTGTTAGCTCTTCTCACCTGGGGGGCTGAATCTTGAATTTCTCAAAAATCTCCGGGTAAAGCAGAGGGAACACGACCATCTCCTTCAGCGACTGAAGGTGATTGCTGAGGCCACCCACACTGTCGAACTTCACCTGAGGAGAAAGGCACGTTTCCCGCATCACTGATGGCCACGCCAAATATGTGGACGCACATTAAGAAGCTACAGAATTTATTATAACTTCAAAGTGATAAGTCTAAATCCGTGCGCCTCTGCAGCTTTTCCACTCACAGAGGTATCGAGGTTCATCGGATCCACGTCCGCAAGGCTGGCGCCCACTTTCACCCGTCACGCAGCACCCCACTGGCCAGGTCTTCTGCAGTCAAGTTCATGGGCAAACATCTGTGAAGCAAATAAGGATAATGTAAGATGATTACTACCGAGGCGTACAAATAGGTAACCGTTGTTACAGCCCTCGTACCAATGCTAACCGCCCGAGATCTCATTTATTACATTATTTAATACAAAACACACACTATAAAAGGAAAGTGTTTTGATCAAAGCAAAAATAAAAGGGGGAAGGAGGAAAAAAGAAAGAAAGCCATCACCTGTTTCGAGCCCGGGTCATGCTCTTGCTCTTTCTCCGCTCGAACCGCTCTTCATCAGAAGATGAGGTGGTGTCGCTGCTGTGAATGGCATGTTTCTTCACTCTGGAGGTGCGCGACAATCGAGATTCAGCGTCACGCCACCAACGCTGTCACGGTCCTTAATGATCGGGATATACCTCTTCGTAACGACAGCTCCGAGTTAATTAGCCGGGGGAAGTGAAAAAGCTATACGCGGCGCTATATGTGCGTTCAACGCCAGACCTGCATCTACCTTATATGGCTTCTTCTCGCCGGGGATCTGTGGGTGTCGAAAAGTGAGGGGTTGCTCTGTTTTCTGTTCACAGGCTCTGAGAAAGCAAACACGAGGCCGCTCGTCACAGATCGAGCCCAAAGCATTTTGAAAACGAGACGAACAAAATGCCTACTCACAGCTGAACATTATTCACGTACAAAAGGTTAGATTGGGGGAATAAAAAAAAAAAACAGTGATTACCAATCGGTGGTGCCTCGTATCTCTGCACCGTCTTACGCTGCCTCAGGTTGTACGGCCTGTCATTTTCCTCGCCCGCTTCTTCCGCTTCATCCCCTTCATCGTCTTCATCGTCGTCCTCCGCGTCCTCCTCCTCTTCCTCACCGTGAGATTCTGAAAGCCCCAAATGTGTGTTTTCACGCTTGAAATGACAGACAGTGCCCAGGAGTAGTACACTTCTTGGTCTTGAGAAAAGAGGCAGCCCGTTAAGTTCTCACCACCTCTCCCTCACGCCACTGATTCACAAGCGGAACATTGGTGGGAAACTGACCTTCGGTCCCTTCCTCCTCTTCCTCCTCCTGCTCCGTTTTGCTCATGACCTTGTGGTGTGTGGGCATGCTGAACGTGCTCCTGCGCATGGACTTCCTGCGCTTCACCCGGGAATACATGTCCATGTTTTCCTGAAACAGCAGAGCCTTAGGGCCATCGCTCGCGCTCGCATTAAGATCAGCCCGCGGCGACACTGTGCTTTCCTCGCAGCGTGGCCGCACTCACCTCCTCGGTGTCTCCGGTCCACATGCGAAGCCGCTCCACCTCACGGTTCTGCCGGATGCTGCTGATGTTGTCCATCTCCTGAAGGACGGCCTCGGCCGTGCTGCGCAGACAAACGCACACGCAGAGCAGCACAGAATATGACAAACTGAGGGCAACTTTAGAGACGTACAACATGAGTGACCATTTTTGTCTGGGATGGCAACAGTTCATGAATGGCAGTGAACTTCTGGACAGTTGTTTTCCTGTCGTGTTGCCACTTCACTCCAGCACACGGCATGTGAAAAAAAGAATGACTGTGAAGTTAAAATATGCCAAAATACATTAAAAATGCCCAAATACAAACTGTAGGAGTTTTTACCTGCGCACCTTAGCAACAACCTATACACATAACAAAATGTGCTTTTTTTTGCAAGGAAAGGTCAGAAGTGTGAGCGCGAGTTACCTGTTGACCAGCTGGTCAAACAGCAGGCTCTGATTGAGGTGTTCAAATTGGCTCTTCCTCACCCGGCAGCTCCTCTTCAGCTCCACGTGGCCGTTCATGCGAGAGTGATCTCCACCTGCGCTCTCATCACTCCGGTGATTCATGTGGGCTGCAGCATTGACAAACATTTAATTAGGGTCCAGTCTTTGACTTGTTCGCTTCCTGAATTCATGTTTCAATATATGGCGTGAAAAAACACAAAGGATCAAATTGAGAAGAATTGTATTACCGTGTCCGTTTTGCATTATGCGAGAGGACAACCTATGAAAATAAAACACAATGATGACAACAAAGTGAAAATATGTATGAACATCTGCACTGAAGACTCTTATTTAGGTTTGTCTGCTCCACAATAGATGACATGAGGAGAGTGAAGTCTGACAACAACCAGTGACACCAAACAACAGTCGAGACTAACTCTAGAATGTTTCAACTTTTACTTCATACAGACAAATAAAGACTGAATGGCTTTAATACAACTACATCAGAACATTTTATTTCTGCCAAAGACGGCATATCATCGTGCTGCATAACATCACACACTCCTTTCATAAATTATTCAAAGATAACAAAATGATGAGTGAAACACAAGGCGTCCGCTGACCTGGTGCGGTAGGTGGGAATGTCCCAGCTGACCCTCTGGCCCTTAGCTTGAGGTGATGGGGAGGTGTCACTGGAGCTGGGCTCCGAGGCGGTCTGCCGCCGCGTCCGCTTGGACGGGGGAGCCAACCGCGGGCTGCTGGGACTGCTCACATCACTACTGGGCTCCTTCTGCTAAAACACACACCGCACCAAGCAAAAATGAAAATCAGAACGAGCAGGCCACGGAGAAAAGGAGGATGTCAGACACCAAGACAGCCTTTTCGCAGACAGTTGCATGAGAAATTCACACTGTCAATCATTGTATCAAAAATCAAACCCATCACAACATAAAACACTTCAAAGGCAAAAGCTGAATCGAGTCTCATGATGAGACAAGACACCTCGTGCCCAACTCCTCGATGGAGCCCCTGAATCGCAACACAGCACCAACCAGACAGGTGCCCTTGATGCTCACGCCCTTCACAGCTTAACTTCCCTGCTGATATGAGAGCATATCTCACTGTTGTCATAGGCAACTGTCTGCAGTGCCTGCAGAGGGGTTTGTCTGACTCGCCAGATAGATGCAGACAGAGAAAGAAGAGCAAGCAGGTATGATAAAAAAGGCGGCCTGACAGTTGCACCTTGAAATCAGTCTTCATTTAGGGCGTTTTGGAAAACATGACACACAACAATGGTCAGTTTTAGCAACGAGTTTTTGACAAGGTCTTCAAACAGCAACATAGCCGAGAGTTTACTGTACAGGAAAGCTGAATCTGAATTATTGGAAATAACTTGTTAAAGTGTGGAAATGTGAGGTTTGATCGCCTTTTGATCAGATCACATTTTCAGGTGTCATCAGTATGCCTGGCCCGCCATCCGACAGCACTGGACATAAGCCAGGAATGACTCGAATTTCTTGAACAACAATTTAACAAAGTATACAGCCTCGCCAAATACCCCATTAAAACTCGACAACGTGCTAAAGGGCTCAATAAATTATCCGAACGGGGAATTAGGTTGTTCTTCTGCGTTTTAGTGCCATAATCATCGTAAATAATGCAGAAACACAAAGCCCCTCGCCTTGCATAATCTCAGTGTTTACATTTTGAGACAAAGACTGTCAGACAGTTTGTGGGTCAGGCGATCAGAGTGAAAACCAGAGCAGTTAATTGAGTGCACATTTCCCAAAAGTAGCACAGCATAATTCGGTTTACCGTTACACTAGTGCTTTCAAAACACACACTGTTGGAGGGTGATGGGCTCTGGGGGTCTTTGGGGTATTTACAACTCAAAGTTCACCAAGTTCAGACTTGCTAAATACAGGACTTGAGCCAGCCAACTGTTGTGAACCTGGGACTCCCTTCCCCCACTGTAGGCTAGCTGTCGGGCTAGCTGTAACACACAAACGCTAGCTCAACTATGGCTTTATCTCTTCACATTTGAAAAAAGATAATCGCGCCGGCACTTCCACGGCTGGGACGTGACACACAGCCAAACACGTCGTGTCAAAATCCCAGGTGTCTTTATTTCCGAGGCTAATTCGTGGAGACAATGGTGAAACAAGTCAGCCGGGTGAAATTGCCAAACACAAAGGGAACTCAACTTGGGGCTAGCCGGGAGTTAACATCGCTAGCATGTAATGTGACAGGCGCACAACACGTCCAGTGCGAGTGACACTCGTGTGGACCGCTGCGCTTGCTTCTTTTATTGTGTACCTGCCTGGCCGAGCCGGTGTCAAGCTCGGCACTGCTTGTCTGTGGTGGGGGAGATGCATTATGTGGAGCACCTTGAGGCCACGGCTACGGCTACCTAGCCGACTAGCAGAGCCAGCTAGCTCGCCGGCAAAAAGAAAAGAAACCGGCTTACATGTTCCTCAGAGTTTCGCTCGTTTCTGGACGACGACCTAGTCCTCGAGGAGATGAAGGGCCCGCTCCTCGGCCGCGAGCTTTTCCTCGTGTTCACCATGTTTTCTTTTTTTTCTCCTTTTGTCTGCCCTTGCTGAATCTCCCTCACCGGCTCCAAACACTGCCTCAGTGAGCGCAGCACCGAGGCGCCATTTCTTTCTCTCTCTCTCTCTCTCTCTCTCTCTCTCTCTCTCTCTCTCTCTCTCTCTCTCTCTCTCTCTCAAGTGGACGTGGGTCTGTTTGGCAGGTGCATTAATTTTTGCTGACCGGACAACTACTCCAAAGAACTATTAGCCCACTTGACATCCGGAACAAATATCACAAAGACCGCAATAGTCAATACAAACCATTATTTTCACGTGTTATGACTTGTAATTTACAGTTTGAACGATTACAGAGAACACTGGGGACACAGAAATTAACTAAAGTTGAATAAAGTCACCCCATTTAGAACAACAAAGCATACATCAACTCCTCACCTTGTATTCTGTGCCATTTGGCCATATGAAACATCAAGCAGGATTCACAGTCACATTAAACCCACCCAGACCCAATATGTCTGTCTGTGTCCTATGGAAGAAAAGTGACAGTAAATAGGCATGTAGTGTTCCAACAACTTCCTGTGATGTTCTCGAGAATCCCCGTGTTATCCAGTGAACCCAGTTAACCCAGTGGACTGTGGTTGGGTTTGTAGTGCCTGCTTTGTGGGTAATAAGGAACCAGGACCAGTATTATTAGAAAATGAAAAAACATCTTGCAAGCTTTCCCCGTGATAATTGTGCCATGGGCCTGGCCTGCCCGATTGGTTTGCTGCCTTTGATTGCCTTTGCTTTGTCTAATTTACAATCCAGGTGCCTATTCATTTGATAATTAATCAATGCAAGTGTTATTGATAGACTACATACTGTGGTGTATATTCATTCATTTGTGGTTAGATTAGCCACACCAAGTGGTAAATGGGAGGCAAGGTAAGGCAAAAACGTCTTTGTCAGCTGTTAAGGGTAGATTTCATGTTAATACTGTGTCTAAAAAAATGCTTGCAAGAAAAGACTGTTATAATTAAAAAATGGCTCACAGCAAAGACCTGCATTTTTTCGGAGGGCAGTTCACTGATTAGTGTTCAAGAGAGGGGCATGTGTGTATTTTGTTTATTTGTTTGTTTTGGACATATGATTCATAATCTCACTGTACCATGGAGTGTGTACCATACATAGATAGCATGGATGGGAAATGTGCATTTCTTGCAAGGTACCGTCAAAAAAAGCAAAGTAAAGGTTATGTTTATCATGAATGGCAAATTAGATAGAAAGATAGATTTTGTAGTATCGCACCTGTGTGTACCAGGGGTGTTTCCCATGGCATTTAATTTGATATTATTAAGTACTGTCAGTTTCATTTGTGAGAGGATGTGCTGAGCTCAGCAGTGGAGCGTTGTAGTAGAGTGGCGTATTACGACAGCAGGAGGCGCCGTACGGCAGTGTTGCGTCACACATTGCTCAGCAGAAGAGCTGCTACACGAAACTTATGGCTGCAGATGTGTAGCCCGGGATTAACCAAGAAAACACGGACTGGTAAATCAGTATTTGACCTTAACCTTAATGCGCGCATGCTAATGAGCATCTGCTTTGTGTGTATGTATATATATATTTATATAGTCCATGTTGTGTTACGCACTGGTCCTATGTCGTTGGCTCTATGCGCTTCCATTGCTTCGTGACGCCCACTTATATAATTAGCGATAACGTTACAGGCTGCTTGGTTTGTTTATCAGTAGAGCGTTCACAATAATGACTTGACTCCGTTTACACTGACAATGCGAATACACGCGAATGGCAGTGAATACATTGCATATGCAATATGCATCTTGTCATAAACCGCTGAGCTAATAAAGGTTTTATCTGAAATACATCAAGGAGCATTTAAAGATCAAGCTTCAACAGACCCCATCATGACACTTGTTTTGCCCACTGACATTTACCTTTGTCATCTTGTGTTTGGGGTTTTTTCCTAGATGGAAAACAGGGGACGTCATGAAAGAGATTGACACTTTGGGGGGTGAGAAAGATGAAAATTGGTAAGTCACACCACTGTATTGTTTCACATTTATTTATACTAAAAGTAAACATTATAAAATCCAGAAATACCTATGGCCCAGTGCCTATGAATAAAAAATTCTCCTAACAAAAGCAGTAGCTGTGGAAATCAGACAGTGAATAAATAAATGTGTCTGCAGGCTAAACTCAGGAAAGCACATAATGACTGAATTACACACGGATCTATTTTTTAAAGGGTTGGCAATGAAGAAAATGAAGAGGAGGCTCCAATGAGGCGTAGTTTCTCGGTAGAAGACCTCCTTGATGAGGTGGAGAAGATCTGTTACAATGCCACAGGGACATCGAAGGTCAGAAACAAATTCACTCTGCTCAGTCCTCAGGGACCATAGCAATTCTGCTGCTTTCAAAAAACTCTTCACAGTGTTCACAGACTATATTTGGAAGTTGTTGACAGTGTTATTTGTTTTGTGTAATTAACTTTGCATTGGCACAATTATGAACTGATTATCTAAAAATAAATGAACAATTAAGTAAACTGTAATGCATATCATATTAAACATATATGCGCAAAAGAAGTATATAGTAGTCCTCAGTGGTATGGTCGAGCATTATGTTGTAGACTGGAACGGCAATATGCGTGTATATGTGCGTACTAACCAACTCATGTTGGCCACAGCTGTTTGGCCACCAGGGCCTATTATATGGCCATCTTTGGAATTAAACACGCACAGGGGGTCATTTTTTCATGGCCGTCTCTCCAGGTGGAGATGGTGGTGCGGCTGTGGAAGGACGGCTTTACCGTGAATGATGAGGAGTTTCGCAGCTACGCCATACCAGAGAACCAAGACTTCCTGGATGCAATCAAGAGAGGGTGAGTCACAATTATTTGGAGTATATTAAAATCTTCTTTTAGATGCATTAAGTAGGATTTTGCTGCCTTGAGACACAAAGTGACAGTAATATCTTGAGGTGCAGTAGAGTTGTTGATTTTTTTTTTTTTACCACTGACAAGACAATTATTCCTCAAGAGCTGAAATTTTTGGCTTTTCACAGCTCACCCTCTGGCTTGTACTCTCGTCGAGCACTTATGTCGAGCACAGCGCTATGTGCAAGTGCTCAGTGTTACAACACCTATCATTTCCTGGCTGATAATGACTAAGCAGCACTATTACGACACTGATTTATTATTACTTAAATAATGTTTCTGTTGGCATTGAAAACTGGCGTTGAAAACTAAGAGTTAATAACTTGTTTGACCCAATCATATGAGACAGCTCTCACAGGTGAGCAGAGGCTGCGTTTTAGTTCCACAAACAGCCACAAACCAACAGAGAATTACGTCAGTTTCAGTTTCATTTCCCTCTGCATGCTAGATATGGATCGCTATGTTTCAAATTGGAAATAATGATAACAATGATAAAGATTTTAAAATCAGCTTTAGAGCTTTGTGTGTAGACGGCCGAACCATGTATGTGCAGTAACTGGTAGGTAGCAGGACATCTGTCCTTGTTTTGATTCAGCGGTTCGACCTTGCAGTCAAACCTTATCAGTCCTCGAGGGGAAATTAGCAGCACAAGAAGGCGACATAAGACAGATAAAGCATACTGCTCATTACAGCTCATTTCTCATGTTGATTGATCCGACTTGACTCCGAGTCTGATCTTTAATCTATCCCAGGGAGCTGCCGGCTGAGTGGGAGAGCAGAGCAGAGGAGGAGGAGCTGGAGATCAGTGTGGAGGATCTGACCGAAGAAAATTATGTTCCCAAGAAAAAGGCCTTTCACCCTTTCAGCGGCCGAGGATACCGACTTGGCAGGTGATGAGAGCAAATTGAAGTTGAATTTCAGAGTATTATTAGTATTATGTGTTGATGAATAATGTTCCCTTTCTAAAATGAATTATTTTGCATATAAACATGCACATATTGACATAGCCCATCTTTAAAGGACTTACCATCATTATTTACAAGTACTTTCTGTTGAATTCCAAGATACTATACTGCTTTGTACCACTAGGTGTCCCTCTAAAGCCAGGTATCAAAGAACACTTAAGCAAAGCAGACCAGGCAGACAGTCAGGCTGATGAATTGAGAGCCTCAACATTTCCAAAGCATCACTGTGTGAATACTAAACTCTCCAGAGAGTCCATAAATATTTTGTGTGATTTTCTCTGTACAACGTAGCTGTAATCAAAATCAGAAAATACACAGTGCATATACCATGTACACTGTCCTATATGCCACTCCTTAATCTGTAATTTATTCCTGTCCACTCTCAGTGTTGCGCCCAGAGTAGTGGCCAGGTCACCGTCTGTGCACGAGGATGGAGAATCTCCTCCTATTCCCATGGTAACACTAGACCACGCCCTTCCTGTTACGTCCCTGCAGATCTGGTTGGCTGACGGCAGGAGATTGGTGCAGAGGTTTAACCTATCGCATCGGTGAGTGTCGCGATGTTGAGGCCAAAACACATCCCTCCCCATCTCAAATCTGTGATCTTGACAACAGCACATAATGTCTGCATATTAAAGACGAGTGTTATTCTGTGCAAGCGATAGCTTGACTCTCTCCACTCCTGCTGAGCTATCTGCAAATCCCATAATCTCAAGATAGAAGTAGGATGGAAGTAGTTCAAGGAATGACAAAAGATTTTTGTTGATTCTCGCTCGGGAGTTGATCAGGGGGTTGTTTGAGGATTACGTAATGCTTTGTCCTAGTCTGCTGGAGTTTGAAGGAATGGTGCATGTTATATCCCCTGCCACAGTGCATGGGGCTGCAGAAAACATAATCTGAGATGTAGCGACTGAGTGGATCTATAAAATCCCCAGAGAGAGATTGCGTAACTCGGATGCAGCATTTATATAACAGGGTTAGTAGCTAAAGGATAGAGAGGACTGAACCCCTCCAACCTTCGGCTAGCCTCAGTGTGTGAAGAGAAGGGCCGCCATAGGTTTGCTTGCATATGCCGGGTCATAATTAATAATAGATGATGATACTTGTATAGCGCGTAAAAGACAGTAGAGTATTGGGGCCAGGAAGGCTTCGCCACTGGAAAGGAATGGTTCAGTGGGGAATATTCCTGTCTTGTCTGTCTTTTTTATTTTCCCATATATTTTATTCTGTTCCTTTTCTAGGATCACTGACGTACAAGATTTCGTGGCACGCTGCCAGAGGAGCTGCCCACCTTTCGTCCTGACGACGTCGCTTCCTTTTCGAGAGCTGAACGAGAAAGAATTAAGTTTGGAAGAGGCCGACTTGGCCAACGCTGTCATTGTCCAGAGACCCCTGAACACACAGGCTCCTTTCGGACACTCCTGACCACTAGGGCCCCGAAACTCGCACAACCCACCACTTTTCCCCCTCATTGACATATCGCCACCCCTCTGATAGCAATCTCAATGTCCCCTGTAACTTATAATCTTTATTTATTTAGCAGTTTGACTGCATCTGATGATTGCTGCTTCCCTCTACAGGGTGCTGTCATTACTTATTTTGTCCTCTTCCTCTTGATGACAGAGTTTACCTGCCTGTGGATCTCCCCATCCCCCAAAACAGCAAATCGATTCTTTCATTGCGCAGTTGGACAAACATGTATACTATGTCCTTCTGTTAGTCTGCTTCATGTAACTGTCCCTTTGCCCTCCTTCCCGCACAAACACACACGATACCACCACCAGCACCACAAACCAACTCACTAAAGTCTTCCCGAACTGTGGTCACCCTGCACTATTTACAGTCACAACAAGCAGCTGATATTTACAGTTTGTATCACTGAGTTTACAATTATATTTATTGAACATATTCTTTTTGTGCATTATTAAGATAAAAAAGAACAAGAATGATGACAGCTTGTGATTTATGCTGGCCTATGGTTTTACTTGTCATTTTTTGTGATCTATTTGCCTTTTGTTTCCGGGGGGGGGAGATTGTGGGAGATGTGCATTGTATTGTTTCATTTGGCTGTATCATTTAAAGAAATATCACACATCGTGGTACAATAAAAAATCGTCCCCAAATTCCTGCGTATTTTTTTGGATTTATTTTTGGTGTAAAAATATTGCATGCAGAGGGGCACCTCTGAGGCAAACCACTTAGAGAATTTAAAAATTCATATTAATAAAGGCCAGGTGTTGTGTGAAGACTGCTAAAATGCCGGTTATGGCATGACACCAAGCAGCACCTTATGTCATGTTGTAATGCAACATCTGCGCTGTCATAGCAGGTTTAATGGGGACTTAGATTAAGGAGGCAGGGAGGGGCTCCTGATCTAAAAAAAGGCACAAATTAAAGGAATGACGTCTTCACTTTGGTATTGGCTAATCCACTGGTTATGAGAAACATGTACCTGATGGTGTCAAGTGTAACCGCACTGGTTGTTATGTGTTACAGCAGCCAACGGGTTGTAGAAGTGAGGAAGTTGGAAAGTGGGTAAAACTTTAAACACAGATGGGGTGAAATAAAGTTGCATCCTTGCTGGGTCTTGAATATTGTGTTTCTTGGCATGTGAATGTTCTTTTACACGAGTGTGTGCGTGCACCCCAGACTCTGAGCTTTGTGCCTGGCCTCGGGCAGGAGGCGAACACCATTATCCATCTTCAATATTTAAAGCAATAGGAAGGAGGGAGTGTGTGTGTGTGTGTGTGTGTGTGTCGAGAGAGAACAGGAAAGGGGATGTATGTGAGATGACAGCCTCAGGATGGTCAAGGTCAGGGGAAGAAACTCAGCGGCAGGAGTGTCTTGAATATCATAGTCCCCTCTTAAGAATTACCTTCCTATGAGGCCGTGCAGCACATTGTGGGCTTTTTACCCGAACATGCAGGCTGTGGGCGTCACTTGGTCGCAGCCCGAGGAGGTCCAGCTAAAGAGTAAAAGGGAGCACATTTCCTTTGTGCTACATATTTAATAAGGCTAAGCATGCAGGGAATTACTTTCCCTTTAACTCCCACATTTCCTCTCAGAATGACCCTTTTACTCCTGCAGCAGCTAACCCTTTCATTTTGCACATTCCTCTTCACGCTTTATCAGAAACATACCCATTTTAATGCAGGTCATATGCCAGACTTTTCTCTCATGGTTGCTTTTACATTGTCAGTAATGTAGTATTTGGTTTGTATGCCTGGAATGTATGAAGAGGTCTGGGTTCAGCTGCCAAGGTCTCCATGACATGTTTGTTGTCATGCTCCGAGGAGAGGCTTACTGTGGAGAGTAAGCATCTTGCACTAAAAGAGCTGCTTATCAAAGTGCTTTGTGGGAGAGGGAAAGGAAAAGCACTCAATATAGCATAAGTCCTAGACTCAAAAAAGGGTCTAAATGACATTACAAGTGTGTGTAGAACTATGTCAGATTCCCAAACCTGACAGAAAAGCATGGAAAAGGCATACTTGATATTTATACACTCATTGTAAATTATTTTTAAAAATAATTTTATACGATTAGCGACTTCTAATATGAACAAAACATATTGCTGATTTTTACATTCAACGTGCTTGTGAATTGTGTGAAATGTGTCATGTTACGTGTCTTCTGTGAGGCTTCGTTTTTTTAAATTTAAAATTCTTAACAGAAAGTCTGCATTACAAACTGGAGGTGATGTGCTGGAAAGAAATGGACTTTTCAAGAAAGGGGCAGACTGAAAGGTAATACATCCATGATTCTTACACCATTTTAAATGTCAGCGTGAAAAGAGTTGCATTATGGGAAATTCAGGATCCACTGTTTTTTGGAGGTTAACGCATTCTGTGGACTAAAATTTGTCTTACACATTATTCAGATCTAGGCGGACGCAATAATGATGATGATGATGATGCATCGTGGGAAATATGTATAAGAAATGGGTTGGATGCCTGAGGGTGCCCTTAATTGCTGAAATACTTTTCGCATCCACACACCTTTCCGGTTCCCCGTTCCACTGAACCGCACAGGAAACCGAGATGAAACCAAACTGGATTTTGGACATTCCCAACCTACCACACTACACCATGAGAATGGCATTCACGAGGCCCGGAATGTTAGGTGTGGGGATAAATCACTTATAACAGGTTTGTAGGGGATAGGTCACTTCTTAAATCCGCGTATGCCCTGAGAGATTCAGCGTGTAAAATGCTGAATATTATTCTGATGGTCACAGGATTAAACATAACACTATTTCGAAGCCTCAAAAAACGGTGTTTTTGCTGCATAGACTCAGTGCAATGCCCCCCACACACACACACACACACACACACACACACACACACACACACAACACATTGCTGGTGTTAAACCATCTGCCCGCCTCAACCACCTCATACACATGCATGCGTGAATGTAATCCGTCCGTGGAGCCCACATACAATGCACCGGCGCGGCCGCTGCAGGGCGCAGCTCCGTCACTGCAGACTGAAAACAACCGGGAGTGGAGACGCGCAGACCATCTCCATCCTCATCCGCAGTCTCCTTCTTCATCCCGCCCGTCCGGCAGATCACTCTCCACTGGTCAAACTAACTAACTTCCTATCAAACTGACTGACAGCGACAGGCTGCTTTTCCATCAACACGGGGTAAGCTGATGTTTGTGTTTTGATTTCCCCCCCACACACGCTTCACTGTTCTTATCAGGTGCGCGGATTGGTTGTTGATGGATTGCACTTACAGTAATAGTAAGATGAGGGCAGGCAACGCGCTCCCGCACGGGACATCGTCGCTCTTTGCGCCCCCCGTTCGCTCCGGTTCAGTCCGAACCAGCTGTGCGAGCGTGTCACACAGAGCAGACGATGGCGACCTGAATGACTTTTAGTAGGCTACATATTTGAAAAGGTCGTTAAAGGTACAGTGTGTGCATGTGCGTGTGTCAGAGAGAGGGAGATTTCTTGTTGCATTCCCTTGCATCTGCATTCACCTGTGCTCTTGTGCATTGTCCCATTTGTGTGTTTTCCAAAGAGCACGTCTTTGTCTGCACTCGTGTGTTTACGTGCCGGCACTCTTGTGCTTCTGCGTTGCAGCACATGCCTGTTATTGAGTGCATGTGTATACAGCCTATATGAGTGTGTGTGTGTTTTCTTTGCATGCGTGAGTGTGGCACCGCCTGTCTGACTTTGCACTTCCCTCCTGGCCTCGTTCCAGAGAAACAACAGCATGTGAATGGCGGCAGAAAGCGGCAGAGCTGTCACAGAGGAGCAGGAGGAGCTCCGGGCCCCCGGAGCCTTCGCTCAGCCTTCACAGCGCGCGCACACCCGGAGTCAGAGTCACATCCAGTTTCAGCCTCTGACCTACACCGCCCAGTGGCAGGCTCCTCGCGCCGTTGCTCACACGCGGAGTCACAGCCACACTCACTTCAGCACCGCCTCGCTCACGCAGTCTCAGAAGTACGGCTGTCGCCTCACCCACAGTCTCTCAGCCATGACCAAGGGAGAGAAGGGAGTGCAGGGCGCTGTGGGGAAGCTCCTCAAGCCCACCGAACCGCTGTTCCCCAAAACTCCTCAGCAGGTAGGATCGCCTGTTTTGGTCCTTCTTTTGCATTCTTCTACTGGTTGTCGCCACATGTCGTGGCACTGTTTTAACTCACGTGCTTATGGTAACATACTCGACTGAGCCGAAATCTTCAATTTCATCTGGGATGCTGGCGGCTCAGTTGGGCTGTGGGTGACTTCACATGGCTGGATGGAGAGGGGAAAAAATAGAAAGTGTGATCTCTTTAGTGGCTTATCTGTGTGATTAATCATCCGCATTGTTTTGCCGTGAACTGTAAATCCCCCAGATTGTAGATTCAAAGCGCGGAAAATGATTGTTTTCATTTGAGAGAGGTTGTTCCCATCGATGGGATGATTCCCATCTTTTGTTTTGACCCTGGCGATGTCAGTGGATTTTGGTGATGGAGATAGTTGTAAGCCACAGCCGTAACAGGATGGCTTACTCCGGTTTCGCAAACACTGGCAGGCTGAGTGGACTCTGCTATGATTTCTTTGTTTTGTCTAATCTTTTAAAGCTGCATGGATAATGCCATTGGTTTGTAACAAGTGTTGCCTTCTTCCTCTTGGGAGTTAGAATGTATTTGTGTCTGTGGGCCAGCTGAAGGACAAGAAGCCATGTCCTCAGAGCGATGCTGCGCATATGCACATGGACCACAAGGTAGACGACAGACAGAGAACCAAGCCTTTACATGACGTATTGTCGCTTTAGGTCGGTAGATACCACATTATGCAGACAGTGTTTCAAACACAGTTGTAATGCAATACCATGGCAGTTAGTCACTCATTTTCTGTTTTTCTACGATGGCTCAGGGTGCCCATAAACCAGCATTACATTACATGACCCAACCAGTTCTGCAACTGTCTCACCTCTGCCAAACCTCTACCTAACATGTTTATTTTCCTTTACACTGACTCTGTGGAGCTAGATTTGACATTCGTGATTTAAATTTTGATTGTCAAGTCAGTGACGACTGCAGAACGTTACTGATGTGAACTATGTAAAACATAAAATTCTCCTGCTGCTTGAATCATCTGTTTGGCTCATGATCTTTTGGAACGTAAAAGGTTTTGAGCTTTGATTATTTGATATCTGTCTGGCGTTTCCTCTTCTTCTGCAACAGTTTAACGGCACCTGACTGGAGAATTCACACCACTCGCTGCTTATCTGCCAACTTCTAATATGCACCTGATCATTTTCATGGAAACATTTTCTCAGTTTACTGATACTGACTTTCATTATGTTCAGCACTGTTTTCCTTAAGAGGAAAGGATTTAATATAAGACTTGGAAAAACACTAGAATAAATATTACAATTTACCTTTATTCAATAGTGCTCAGAAGCAAAAACTCATTCTCTTGACTTGCAAGAAAGACTGATTTGACATTAATTTTGATAATTATTGACACTGATTAATATAATCATTTTTTATCGTGACATCTCTGAAAAAAATCGAGATATAGTTCTGTCAATGGAACAAACAAGAAATTCCAAGTTGACAATTCATTAAACTTATACAAAAATTCTTTCAATAATGTTTGATTGGCTTTGCATTTTTCCCCTGAAAGACTGCGACCACAAAATGAATTTGGATGTTTTATGTATTATCCAGGTCCAATAAACAAGCCTTTTCTCTCTTTGTGAATGAGACAACATGATAGATCCATAGTCCATAGAACCTCCAAATCCATCACGACAGTACTTCTAACAGAGCTTCATCACTCTAGTATTATCCATGCACGTGGTGCATTTCCAAGAGAATTAATAAATTCCTTTAAATTCTTCTCCCCTCGTCCATCTCATATTTTGGACTGATTCCTTCCTACTGTCAACATTTCGAGGGCTTATCCTCCATCCTGATTTAAATTACTTGTGGTGCAGTTCAGGCATTTTAAATTGTTTTCCCCTCAGCAGTTAAGGATTCATTAACTTTAGAGATTAGTCTTATCTGTCCTTGTCCCTTGCTTGTTAACTGTCCGAACCTTGCAGATGCTCCCTTTACTCTGAGCCAGTGTTTCTATAGTACAAACATGTGTGTGTTGAAATGTGTGTAATGGGGTTTTGTTTGTGCATCCAACATCAGTATAGACGGGATATCCTGTTTATCTTCTCTGATGATAAGAACCCAGTAATGAAAGATTGAGAGGAAAAGTTTGGAGGGAAAGAATAAGTGTTTAGAGTGAAGCAGAGAGAGAGAACAGCGCTGGGTGCACAGAGTATTTTTGCACATCATCAGTTAAGCAGCATTCTCCAGACACCAAAGACTTTGATTTTTTCTCTCTCCAATTAGGGGTAATTGCAGTGAGAGTGGAAGAAAAGAGAGTTTTGAAGTCGGAACCGCCGCGCAGCCTTTACTTACCTCTGACCCGCTTGTCTTGCGATTGAATAATTACACACCTCCCTCCTGGTAATTGTCGTTCTCGAACCCCTCCGTGTTTTGATGGGGCGAAAAAAGGAGGAAGAGAAAACGTGAGCCGGATAATAACAGTGTGTCGGCCGTGGCTGTGGTTGCTTTGGTGATTTCCTTCTTTCATAAAGCTCTGAGGGGAGCAGCTGCGGGCCAAGCCTGGGCCACTGGATGTGGAGTGACACTGCTTTCTGTGTGTTTGTGTGTGTGTGTGTCTGTGTCTGACACCAAAGGTTGTGCGGAAGGGGGAGCAGGCAGAGGTTGATGTATGTGCACAGCTTCGGAGACAGTCGTAAATATCGGGCTCCCCAGACTGCGGTGTCTTGTCTTATTCATGTGTGTTGAGGATGAAAGCTCACCCATCTCGCTAGACACACACGCACATAGACAAACAGACACACACACACACACACACACACAAAGTCACGTGCATGCTGAGGGGGAAAAGGAACCGTGGATGACTCGGTGGGTTTCTCAGGCTCCTCCGTGTGCCTGAGTGTCTGCACAGATAGACCACAATGCAAACAGCCGGGGGTCTCCTTCTGATCTTCATAGACACACACACACACACACACACACACACACACACTTACAGCTTAGCCTGTGTGTGTTTTTTAAGGAGTGGAGTTCATCAGAAAACTGATGCATCTTCCTCATACTGTATATCATAGCAGCTGCTGTACTTTCCTTACGTTCCACTAAATCACTGAAGCGTTGCGACATGAAGATGAAGAAAGAATGTTATTTTTGGAGCACCTGAAATAGAAGAAAGAAAGGATTCACTTTATGAATGACAACAGGATTCACTGTTTGTGAGTCATTAGTCTGTTCTCATGGCCTCATTTATTTTAAAGTGACACACCTAACTTCATCTCGGCGCGTCTGGTAAGACATTTTTACCGCAAGTGTAAGCAGGAATTTGCTTGGTCTTTGCTAAAAAAGTGAAAATATTTTTGGTGAACAAAAATGAAGTGGAAAAAATATATATTTTTAGGGGGTTCAAGGGGTTTTCATAGTGGATTGTGTAACAGAAACTCACAGTTTATCGTGTGAAGACTGAATAATCCATGCTCACCATCTAGCAGTGAGTGAGTGACACATTCTTTATTTATGCTCCTGACGTACTTTTCCAGGAATGAGTCTGATCATAAGTAATAATGGGTTTATGGTTAGTTGCATGGAAATGTGACCATTTGTGTCCATACATGCAGAACATTTTTGGGAGCAATAACCATATAGTTACAACTTCAACAGTAAGCAGTTACAGTGTGCCTTTCATGTCTGCAATCTTTTTTTTCAGTCTTTGGCATCTTTCATTTTCCACATTTGCCCTTCCCACCAGGAATGAGAGTCTTCATAAAAATGCTTACAGCGCAGAAACGTTCATTTTCTCATTAGCAGCCAGACCTATGAGGACCCCATAACTTATTAAGTTTTTCCCCCCTCCATTGTCACCTCTCTTTTCACAGACCGACTTGAGCCAGAAGTTGTCATTATGCAGTAAGTTGTGCTTCGCTATCGGCGGCGCGCCCAAGGAGGTGGCTGCCAGCGCCACGGCCTTCTTCCTGCAAATCTACCTGCTCGATGTCGCTCAGGTAACGTGTTTAGGGACAAAGGGAACCAGATGGTATAAGAAAGTGTGCGTGTGTGTCTCCCATATATGAATAAATGAATATTGTAATTTTGTGCCTGCATGTTTTGTTAAAACTCCAATCTGTTCTTGTTCCACCTCGCAGATCACCGCCTTCCAGGCCTCCATGGTGCTGTTCATCGGAAAAGCCTGGGGTGCAGTGACCGACCCTGTCGTCGGTTTCTTCATTACAAAGAGCAGATGGACCAAGATTGGGAGACTCATGCCTTGGTGAGTTCACTGCTCACACGGTGAAGGGAACTTTTCCATCAATTGCTATTTCTTGTGCCCTAATCGTGTATTTCTGTCATTTTGATTTCTCACAGCTGCACTTGTTCCTGTAGTTCTATATTTAGACTTTTCTTTTGCTGCCTCAAAAGTAGGACTAAGCAGCACTGACCAAATCAGGTTAAAAAAATCTAAGTGCAAACAAACACGACAATTATGGTTTTTAGCTTACTGACAAAAAAGAAAAAAATGTGAGAACTGACTACAACACTGTATTTCAGCCTTTAAGACTAGAAAAGGATGACATTTAAACAATTGCAATTATATCAAATTAAACAATTACCATAGTAACCTCGGGCAAAATGATCCTCCTCTCTTTAGTGACCAAGTGGTAAAGTGCTGCTGTTGACATTCAGCCAAGCTTATGTAAAAGATTATGAAACGTGTTTTGGTTTGCTCCCACTCTCGCGGACGTAATTATGGCCGCTGCGTGATGCCAATGTTTGTGTGAAATCTCAACAAAAACAAGCCATGGGCTCCCGATTGTGTGGTTTGGAAATTATTCTCAGGCGTGCGGCTCTCACCTGAGGACAGGGCTGCGTAAACAGCCACTGTGTTTTAATTACACTGTTCCTGACACTCCCTCTGATGAATGTCTGAGGGCGTGGTGGCCATTTTCTTTTGTTTTCTGCCTTTTGATGTCAGACAACTATTCTGTAGTCCAAGAAGTTAATGCCTTCATTAATCATCTGCTACCGTGCTGCTTGGTGACATTTGTGTTACACATCATCTCACTTTTGGCCATCATCCAGCTTTCTCCTTCTTTGTTAGAAAATTGTTTCAGAGTATCTCCTGGCATTGACGAGCACACGCAATTAAAGCCACTCTGTAACTGTGGATTATATGAAGCTATTACCACCATTTCCATTAATCGCCATTTTCAAAGATGATTCTATAATCGGCCCTGTGCGTGCGTGCGGTATATGTCTTCTGAACACACTGACACTGTGACATTTACGGTAATCACACAGCCAGTATTTAATGCCTGTATTATAAAGCATAGATTACACACAAGCTGACAGTGCTGGAGAGGGCGACAAGTCCACTGTGGCCAGCCTGCTGCGCTCAGTAGCAGACAGATGCTGATGCCTGTTAAATCAGCTTTGATTACCCCCGGGAAGCTGTAGGTGTGTGTGTTTGCGTGTGTGTGTGTGTGAGTGTTCTTGCTTGGGTCTGTCTGTGTAAATACTTTGTGTGGTGTATGTGGGTATTTTAAGTGTTCTTCTCCAGTGGTTGTCATGTGCAAGTGAAGGCAACTCCCTTAGTTTCAACCCCTTTGGAATGTCCCCTCTGCCCTTCCAACAGGAAGTGCTTTTCTTCTTCTGACTGTCACATCCACAGCGAGACGTAAAGCGATTGGTATCTTTGCCCTGAGTTCTTTAGGATGGAGTCATTTGGCCCAGCACGGCCCCCCTTGGGGTGTTTAAATGTTTATTATTTTGTGATCGCAGTGATGCACCATCCAAGTGGCTAGAGTAGAACCTCGCAAAAGTAGTTTTTCTCATATATAGTAAGACTGTCTCTGCTAAAGAAAGACAACGTGTCAGTGAGGGTACGTCAGCGCATCAATAGCTACAAGCATCGTAAGTAAATTGTACTTCCTGTAAGTAGAGTACTTGAGTAAATGTAGTTAGTTACTTACCACCACCTGGGTATATGAACACTACTAAACTCAAAATCAATCAAGGAAGCAAATTCTCATCAACCAGACTTTGCCTTAATCCCCTCTGTTCCACTACACATTATCTAATTAACATGCTGTAAGTGTCCTGAACAAGTTTGCCCCGGCTTAATTAAGACTGTGCAAATCACTGGGACAGGTGTGGATGTGTATTCGTGCATCCCTGATGTGTGAGAAAGCATGCAAGGGTTTTTGCGCACGGGCCTTTGTTGCCTCCCCCCCTGAGCACAGTCATCTTGCAGGAACATTCTGACTGTCCCATTCACCCCCGCCCCGGGGCCCATTCACCGCTCCCATGACCAAGCGGTCAATACTGCAGCACCAGCATTGTCAGCCGCCTTTGTTTGAGCAAACAATCAGGAGGAGAGTGAGGTGGGCAGGCTGGACGATGCTAGAAATGACCGTAACTGGCCTCTCTACCTCTTTCTCCCACTTTCTCTCTATAATTCACCCTGCGGAGCAGGTCAGAGGTCAGTGCAGGTTGGTTTTGTCACAGTCACCTAAATTCCATCAGTGCCTTTTCTTTTTTTTACCTGGAGATGTGCTGGCGTTAGAGCTATTTCCAGGCTCTGGACCACACAAAAAACAAAGTCCATTTGCTCTTTAAAGGAAAGGAAGAAGAGGGAGGATGATATATTGGTGTGTGCAGATGTGTCATCATCCCATAATCCACCCCTTTTTGTCTTGCGAACGCACAGCTGTTCACTTTAACCATAATGACACACACCAGTTGTTTACTTATGAATTATCCATGGCCCACATTTTGCATCGCTCCAAGTTCTGAGAAAAACACAACGCAGCAGAATTGCTTGGTGGTGCATTTGCTCAAGTGTCTGCTGCATATTTATATATATGAGTGTGTGTGTGCGCGCGTGTGTGTGTGTATGTGTATGCTTGAATGCTGTGTGTGGGTTTGGAAAACTGTGGTGTTTCCCTGTTCGCCTGTCCCTCCCAGGTCAGATTCCTGTCATACTTACAACAACATAATCATTGAGCTGTCTGCTTAGTCTCAATGTAATCTGCCAGAAATATGGCCTGATTTTAACGCTGCTTTGAATATTACATAACTCAACCACTGTCCTCCATTTTTCTGACCGCTTAAAAAGACAGCTGCTTTTAGATAGATTGAAACCACAAATGTAACTCAGATATTACTTTTGCTACGAAAGTTATACAAACAATGTTCAACTTCAATTTCAAGTTTTTGTGTGTTTTGATTTCGGTGTGTATCCCATGAGTCTCCCCTGTCACACCTTTCTTATGCTCTGCAGGATGGTGGGTTGCACTCCGTTTCTGGTGGTCTCCTACTTCTACCTCTGGTTTGTCCCTCCCTTTATCAGCGGCAGGTTCATCTGGTACCTCGGGTTCTACTGCCTCTACCAAACCCTCATCACTGTAAGTGCGAGCGACAGCTCGTTCAGAATCGCTG
The DNA here is from genome assembly GCA_016785225.1 of Psettodes erumei. Lineage (NCBI taxonomy): Eukaryota > Metazoa > Chordata > Actinopteri > Pleuronectiformes > Psettodidae > Psettodes > Psettodes erumei. Next base: position 338,444 of record JAFBJZ010000382.1, on the reverse strand, counting down.
CGCATTTCATGTTTTAAGAAGTCCGCATGCTTCAGATAACTCGGCAGGACACGGCATGAGTTGCAGTACAGACGTCGGGTGGGAAACAGGAGATGAAAGCTCCGATTGATGCAGCTCATAGTCCCATACGTGGCACTTTACATAACATATAGATAAAATGAAGCAAACACTACGAATAACAAAGTTTGAAGTGAGGATGATGATTACAGTCATCTCATGCCAGCCTCTGACAGCTCCTGGCGGGATTTACACTTTGATTTGTGAGATGAGCTGCAGATTAGAGCCCAGAGCTCTTAGATACCTCACCTCAAAGGGGAAGTGTAGTTATTTAGGTTGCCTTTTGTTATTATGGTCCAGACCATTCATCTCTCTCTCTCTCTCTCTCTCCCCCCTCTCCGCTCTGCTCTGGGGTAACCCATATAACATGTGCTACAGAGCGTGTAGACCGCTGCAGCCACACTGCGGCTAGCTGTAATGGCATGTCATTCTAACTACTTGATAAGTACATGGTCAGTCCTGCCAGGAACCTCTTGCTGGGTAAATGCTGGTTACCACTTTTAGCCTCCCTTCATTGTCTCTGGATATGTGTTTGTGTGAAGTTTGCTGGGAAGGGCCAGCAGTTATCATTCAGAGGGTCACAGTCTGTAAAACAGAAGTGAGAGTGCAGCACATCATCTGTTTGTGCAATCAACTAATAATGGGTTTCAGTCAAATGAATCGGTTGTCACTCCCACCTGTACTGGGCAGTTATGCCTGCTCAGTTCTATAAATGTTTGCATCCAGCAAAGGCCCCATAAATGACATGCTGTATAGAAGCAGCGGCCGAGAAAAAAAAAAAAAACAGCTTTCACGGCCGCATTTATTTTCATCGTGGCCATGCATGCTCCTTTGGCCACAGTGCTGACTGAGCCCTTGTGTAAATTACAAAGTGAAGCAGGACTTGGTTTGCTCGCCTATTCTCCGGGAGAGGTGGCGAGGAAGGAGAAAACAGTTTTGAGGTTCGCCACCATGGAAAGTGCAGAGGCTGCTTTTGATATGTACGCAGCGCTCTGAGCATTTTGCATCTGCTTTTTCACGGGAATGTGTAGATAAAAGACACCTAAAGATATCCGGGGTGTTCCCATCTGATTGTGAGTCAAAAGTTAAAGGCTAACAATGCTGGGAGTCCACAGCCATGCTGATGATGATGATGGTGTTCCAAGAACATTTTAGGGATCACCAAAGTGATTACAGCGCCTCCTGAAGGAAACATGAATTTTTATGGCAATCCAGTTAAAAAGACATTTCAGCCACAGAGACCAAGCTCAGGGTGGCACTAAAGGAAGAGTTAGAGTATTGCCAACATCAATTTCCCAGTAAAGGTCTATCTATCTATCTATTCATCCTCAGGGGACCGTGAATGTCTCCAACAGTTGAAGAGATACCTCAGCCTGGACCAAAGTGGGGGACCAAAAATCCCAACATCTCTGAAGCTGTGGAGCTGTTTGACTGCTGCTGTGTCAGACTCCTGTTTTACCTCAAGCATGATCGTGTCTTTTTCTGCTCCATTGCAGTGCTTCCACGTGCCTTATTCTGCTCTCACCATGTTCCTGAGTACAGACCAGAAGGAAAGAGACTCCGCCACTGCCTACCGTAAGGTCTTTCGGTGATCAGACGGTTTTAAAACAGAAGTTGGAACAGTTATAATATTGGGATTTACGTTGAATTACTGGTGCTGATATTTGCTGCTTTCATCACGTGACGGCAGGAATGACAATGGAGGTTCTGGGGACACTTGTGGGAGCTGCCATCCAGGGCCAGATTGTGGCCAGCGCTCACACTCTGAAGCACTGCCCGCCTCACAACTCGTCCGCCAGTTACCTTGGCAACAGCAGCGGGGCAGAGATCGTCAAGAGCCTGGTGCACTCCCAGGACTACCTGTCACACGCTGTAAGTATCACAGTGCCAAGCCAGGAGCCCAGGTGTGCTCAAACTAGGCCACAGAGTTGGTTTCAAAATAACTTGGACTGTCATCAGCATTCTCGCTGCCGCGGTGTGTACTCAGGGAGGTTTACTTTTGCAAAACATCTGAATGAAAAGGAGGATTGTTCAAAATTGAGTCCATGCTACAGAGTGCCTACAGGTTCTGACATCCAAAACGGCTTCGTGTTTTAACCCATGTTAACCCATGGGTTTGAAAGGAGACGCCACTGTTTGATATCTGAACCCGACATCCTGAGCCGGTCCCCCCGTCATGACCACAAAGGGGGTTCCTCCCTCACATAAGGCTCCAAACTGTGGCCCCATTGCATTGAGGGGTCTCCACCGTCTGTAAGTCATTAGGCATATTTATATCTCATGCAGAACATTTGAAGGCAACCCATATTCAATATGTTGGAAATATTGGTGTTTAACTTCAAGGCGACTGCATATTAACTTAAAGTTGGAGGGAAAGGACCATGATAGAACACATTCTTGTCCACATTTCAGTTTGCAGAGCTGTGAATAAACACGACTGCTGCTGTGAATCTATCATGCAACTTTTTGATGAAACAAACCAGAGTCCGAGCAGTCCTATGTTGGATTTTGGTTGCGCCGCAGCTTATTCGGGCTTCAAATGGGTTCTTTTCCAACGGATTTTGGGTCAACCCTATCGGGGCGACCCGCACACCACGCCAAACCCTCTGCAGCCACCCACTAAATTCCTCCGTGGTCGCTGGTGAGGGTGGCACACCGTCTGAGTCTGCCCTCGGAAACAGGGAGTGTTTGATGTGCATAAATAATAATGAACCGCTGAGCTGAGCCACATGGAAAAATAGCAAACAAACAGAGGTTGTTTAAGGCAGAGCAGTTCCTGTCAGGGTACGCCATTAAACAGTTAAGGTTGTATTTTGGGATACAGATCTTCTTGAGGTTTCTTCCTGTTTATGCATGCATTTGTACAGTATAAATGATGTGTGTGTGAGTTTGAAGTTTAAAGTGATGTGGAAAAACAACACAGAAAGTCACGGCCAAACGGGGAGAAACTGAAAAGGGACAAAATGAATCCAACCACCAGTTCATATAAAAACCGACACCTACTGCGGCAATTTCATTTCCGAAACTGATGTGTGGCGAGTTGAAATGAAGCCATTAAATTTTTTAGGCATTCGAGAACATTATGAATTAAAGATTGAGGGAAGGCTCAGAATAGGCCTCTGTAAGAAGAGCTGGTTTGATGTAGGCCACGTTTGTTCTTTCTTTCTCCGCAGAAAGAGGTGTACATGATAGCCGCCGGTGTTATTGGAGGAGTGTTTCTCATCTGCACGGTGGTGATGTTCCTGGGGGTCAAAGAGAGAGATGGTGAGACTTTGTGTGTGCATGTGAATGGAAAAGGTGCTGACAGAAAATTCTGCTTCTCTGATAACTCACTAATCATTCAATGGAGTGTTTAATTGGGCAAAAAAACGTTAGGTTTTGGTTTAGTTTGGATTCCAAAGCAGAGTCAGGTAGAGGTTGGTAAAAAACATAAATTATTGAGTGATTATACAAAAAAGTCACCATTAGCAAAAGTTGAACACATGGAAAACTCAAGCACAGAGGAAGAGACGGTCAGTTTGTCACCAAGGGTCACTGGGAATAACCTGTGCACACAGAAAAAATACAGGCTAATACTAAATTACCAGGCATCAAGATAAGTCTGCAAGAAAAAACAGCATCTGAACCGCAGTGGAAACAGTGCCAAAGAATCACAAAAGGTGAAACTGGGAGGCCACAGCCGAGCGAGAAAGAATAACCTGGCAGCGTGGTGGAGTGAAAACCGGACTTTTATAGTGTGGTTAACGAGCTGAGTGAAGACAGGTGTGCCAGCGACGCCTCCATCCACGCATGTGCCCCGCATGAGAAAAAGAACAGAGAGGGGAGGAAGAGAGCGAACTGAAAAACCAAAACCCGACACAGAATCCTCACAAAAATGCCAAAAATGAACTGGTCCCAGCTTCTCAAATGATGATGATTTGATTGATTCTATTTAAAAACAAAATGATCAGATGTTCCATTTTGGGAACCCATTTTTGATTTAAACAGGTTTAGTTGAGGACCAAACTAGTGGCCTGGACACATCTTTGGGTTTAGTAATAATATGTAACTGAGTGTTAAATGTTCACAACCAAATTAAGTCAAGACAGCCAAAGAAGTCATGATGAGTTTACTACTTTTCATCTTTTTCATCTTGCTGCATCTTTATTTTCATTCACATTTTTAAAATAAATGAGTTGCTTGCCATGGGCAACAAGACACTTTATAGTAACAGGTTCTATTTAAATGACATATTTATCAGCACATGCATAAATAGCCAAATTTTATCCCTTTTTTAAGTTTTGCTGAAGGTCATTTTATTTAATTATTTAATAATTTAACAATTGCAGGCCATGTATTTGTTGGTTGCAGGGTATGCCCGCAGCTCTCTCTCTGTGATGGCTTTCTAGCAGGCAGACAAAAGCAATTTGAAGAGATATTCATCTTTTACTATGCATCTCTTAAGAGAGCGATCAACTTGCATTCAAATTTTTTTATGATCCCTTTGGCCAGTATGAAAAAATGCAGATGTGCGTTTTATATGCATCATGGTGCACTGCCACTTTTCCATTACCTTCACTACTATATCTATGTATGATTAAAGTGTACAAAAGTGTACCTTGGATCTTTTGTACTTTTCACACACTGAGAGTGTCACTGCGATACTTTTTGGAAATCTGCCACTCTCTGATCTTCATTCCACCATAAATGACAGCTCTCAGAGGGGCAAGCAGCATCCACTGCAATGCAGGGGCCAGGATTCCAGGATTACTGCATGTTATTCAATATGCCGCACACTCATATTCTCGTTCCACGTGCAACTGTTTCAGATCCATACGTCCCAGGGACAGAGAAGCAGATCCCGTTCTATAAGGGCTTCATCCTGGTGATGAGACACGGGCCATACCTGACGCTAACAGCTGCGTTCCTCTTCATCACGGTCGCCATCCAGGTAAATGCAAATTTATCTGGGCAGCACTTCTCAGATATGACACTCAGCGTTACAGTAAATGGAGCCGCTCCTGGATCCTGACAGTGTGGGAGAATAGCTGGTGCTCAATGCTGATTTGATCAATGCAAGAAGAGCACTTACTGAAGGCTCATGGTTTTCAAAGCGTGTTTTAAGACTCAGGACTCTTGAGAGTGATGCACATATTCTCTCTGTGTTTTGTCTGTCACTTGTGGAGCAGATGCTCCGAGCTTTGACACCTCAGGTCTAGACTGTTTGAATTATTGCAGCCTTTCCTGGTTTCGCATCGGATCTACTCTTGTGTATTTTCTGCCCCTCTCGTCTCAGAGGAGGTGTCGGTTGTCATCCATGTGAGCGCCGGAGTGGGAATAAATCACTGCAAAACAGCGTCAGCAGCTTCTCCAGTCACTTCATTTGGCACTCAGCGCGGCGAGCTGAGAGCCAGAGCGACAGTGCTGAGTAGACAAGACAAGAGTGAATATCTGAACGTTTGATCTCTGATTTCTGCAGCTGGTACAGAGCAACTTTGTCCTCTTCTGCACTTACGCCGCCGACCTGAGGGATCACTTCCAGAATATAGTGCTGACCATCCTGGTAAGTGCAGCTTTTAGCACCGATTCACCTCACAACCACCCAAAGATCTGTGTATAAAGATACACTGGTCCAATTAAGTACTGCATGTTTCTTGAGCGAATCGACATGAAATTCAAAGAATTCATGGATTCTTCTTGAACATTTGGCAGTTTGGTTTTTTTACCCTATCACCTTGTTCGACCTTTATTTGAACTTAAGCAGCTTTTGGATGAATCAGTGATTTTTATATGATGTGTATTTATTTTTAGAAACACAAAAAATTCCCACCCTCATTTGCATGTGACACTCATCGCTGCCATCAACTTTGACTCATGTTCCCCATTGCTAATCTTTCATTCTTTCAGACTTACAAACCTCGACTAAATCATATTCATGGTCAAATCATAGTCTGTGTCTCACACATAATCTTTTTGCATGTTTACCCAGATTTCTGCAGTGATAAGCATCCCACTGTGGCAATGGTTTCTCCAGAGGTTTGGGAAAAAGACGGCAGCTTTTTGTGGCATCACAGTGAGTACATGGTTTTTCTTTTGGTTCGCCAGATTGGCTTGTAAATCTGCTGCACTTTGATGTTTGTGCCATCTTGTGGGTGGACTTGGAAGCGTGGCATCCTGTTGTTCCAATCACAGATACACGCTTGGAAAAAGAAAAAGAAAAAAAGTCGTCTTACCGCACTCAGAGGGCAAGAATGATGCATTTTAACCCAGTACTACTGCTCTGTCTGCCCAGTGGATCATGCCCTTCACCCTGATGCTGGTGTTCATTCCCAATGTGGTGGTGGCGTATGTCGTGGCTGTCTCCTCTGGGCTCAGCGTGGCTGCCTCGCTCCTGCTGCCGTGGTAAGACTCAACACTTCAGAGCACGTTACATCGCTGGCCGTGCAAGTGGATCGACTCGCTTATGAAATACAGTTTAAATATTTGAGCTAAGTTGGTGACCACTGATGCCACAGCCTCCAAATGTGGAACCATCTGTTATGAGATGAATCAAGAGCTTCTTCTTTTTCCCTGGGTGCTCTAGCCCCCCCCCAAAAGGAAAGATGCTAACTAGGCAGAATAAAGACTATGTTGCTCGCTGGTACTTAAATTGTCATTTGGCGTCTGTCTGTGTCAGCCTTGTAATGGACGTTTTGGGGCGTCTCCCTGCCATCTGCCCAGTGTCAGCTCAGGGAACCCCCCCCCCCACAAAAGATGAAAAGAAATACAGTGTAACAGCTAAATACATCTTTCAGTTCATGTCATATCGATTTACATACTTAAAATGTTCAAAATCCACAAAGCCTCAGACATTGTTTGTGTATATTCAGTATATGTTTGTGCTGTGGCTACGCTGCTCATGTTAGTCCCTTTTTAACTTGATTCAAAATGCCATTATTCAGGCCACAATAGCACATCAACATGCTGTTAGTGGTGGTGCCCGGAGGTCGCCATTCATTCATGCAGGTCATGTCGTGGACGTGGACGTGACGTCACTTTTAAGAATTACAGGCTGCACATACCATAAATCTCCTGTACTATCGGGAGAGTTAATACAATGCCAAACGTAAAGCAGTCTTCTTCCCTGCGTCTGTTTTCCGGCCGTTTCTATGGCCACCTCTGCTCCTCACTCATCTCTTGCCCCCTCCCTAAAACCCAAAATTACAGGGGCCTCCCATAGGGGCATGTTTATTCTGGACCATACCGATTGTTTATCCAGACTTTGGGCCGAGACCAGCGGTATCGCCGGCTGCTCATCATCTAATCTCGTTATTAGCTCTGTAATTTTCGGCCCAACAGTTTATCACAGCGCTATAAACAGGCCTCACATCGTCAACTACTCGCATCTCGACCGGTTGCGTAAGATGATTAAAGTGAGAGCGTGAGGGAGGCGCACATCAGATTAAAATTTTACCAATTTTAGAGTGATGTTGAGTATTTAAGACAGCGGACACGTGCTCACAAAATCCTACCAAAAAACACCCAAGAAAAACAAAGAGCACAGATTCATTCAGTCGTGCGTATGCGTGTGTGCAACGCAGGTCCATGCTGCCAGATGTGGTGGATGACTTCAGACTGGCCAACCCCTACTCCAAAGGCCATGAAGCCATCTTCTACTCCTTCTACGTCTTCTTCACCAAGTTTGCTGCTGGCATCTCCCTGGGAGTGTCTACCCTCTGTCTGGAGTAAGTCCACATCACTATCCCACGTGTACCATTAATTTACACACTGCAAGATGTCCCGTATTTGCACTTAGCGTGTCACCATGTCTTGCAAAACTGCATTAAGCCCAGACCCGATGCATAATTCATCACGCGAGGGGTGTCGAGTTTGCTCATTTGCAGTGCTGCAGCGTCAGGCTGGATGTCGATTTCCTGTAACCTGTGTTTAAATTGGATCCCTGCACTTGTGTGTGCGTGTGCGTGACTGTGTGTGTGTAGGTTTGCGGGGTATGACACCGGCGCCTGCAAGCAGCCTGCTCCCGTGGTGTACACCCTGAAGCTGCTGATTGGTGCTGCACCAGTGGCCTTCATTGTTACAGGGTTAATGATCCTACTCCTCTATCCCATCAGTGAAGACATACGGCTCAGGAATAAACTTTGCCTGGAGGAGCTACGGTGAGTTGAAGTCACGCACCTGAGTAAGAAAAGGAAAACCGGTGTCGCACTCCACCAATTTTACACATTTCGTTGACCGTTCTTGTCGTGAGGGGTGCTAAACAGTCCTATTGTGTCTTCTCTTGCTCTGGAGGGAGCTTTGATGACATCATTACGGTTTTACATTACAAACTGGAGGTGCGGCAGCAAAGATCTGAAGAGTTGCGCTATGGGAATTGTGGGATCAAGCATTATTGGTGCTCAGTCGGGGTCAAGCTCCAAAGACGTTGGATCCTCGAACATAAAAGTCATAATATCTCAGCCTGTGCTGCTTAAATTCAGACCATTCGTTTTTTAAAATGTGACTCTTGTGAGTCCCCTACCTTTATGAATTTGCTGGACTGACCCTTTAATCTGTGACATTTTTGTGTCTGGTTAGCTTCTCTCTGTGGCCAATTTATGTTAAAAATTAGGGATTACGCTGAACATTACCGTGTGTGAGAGGTATCATTATGTAAAGGTAGAAAATGTGAATCATGAGGATTTCCGCTTGAAAGACGCAAGCAAACTAAAAGTACTGTGAATGTACTTACTTACCTTCCACCGGTGCTATGAATGAAACGTGTTACTGATATTTATTCTTCTCCCACAGGAAACAAAGCATCAGCTCCAGAACTATGGAAGACTTGAATAACGTGTGACTTGGACCTGGAATGAAGTGAATTTCAAAAAGCCACGTATTCCAGTTGCATAGCTGGAAGTTGTGATCATTAGTGTATATTACACTGACAAATAGTTAAATTGTTTTAATGTAAACATTCTTTGTTTCATTTTCACATGTACTGTATAGTCATAAATATATAATAAGATGACCTAATTTATATACTGTAAATGAATGTATATTATTATTATTACTTGCTGTGTTCAGCTCTACAACACTGTTATTTATTTATGAGCTACAATTGAACAGGGTTGATGATGTGAAATGAATAAATGCTGGTTGGTTGGTTGATGACAACTGTGCATGTTGTGTTCCTGCAGAGGTGGCAGCAAAGTCAAATGAGTAACATAGAAAGGAGCGCACGCTAGTTATGCAAATTTAATATTCCAATACTGAAAGATAACTTTTTTGTTACAAGATACACTTTTCTCTGCATATTATTTCATCTTGCATCAGAACACTGTACAGCCATGGGAAGTTTTTGAGTATCGCCCCCTCTAGGGGTCAATTTTGATTACTGCACGATAACATTACAAATGTAGGGGAACAAAGGGACTTCAACTATGTTGTAGTTAACATATTTTTTATGCAAAACACCTTAGACAGGGTTGGTTGGTTAAGTTGCAGCATTCAAAACAGCTTTTTCAGCATAAAAGTGCTAATCCAGAATCAGATTTTGCTAAGTACAGTATATGGGTTTCTGCAGTTCTTCAGTAAGAACACACAAAACAAAACATTCACATCATACATTAGCCTATGTCGACTCTTACGTCGAGGATATCTGGACGAGCGGTGTCTGCACAGTCAGATTTAAAAAAGAAAACATCTCTAAAAACATACTCAAAGCTGTTAGTGGAGGACAGGAGGACTCCACCTCAGCAGCCGCACTGCATCTTGCCAAAACGAAAAAGAACAGAAAAACATGGCTCAGGCTCAAACGTCTTTCAGGTAAGCTTTCATATCGAAGCAGCAACATGTAAACATCAGGTCTGAATAGGCAGCCACTTTCCCGACCTCTACTCTTTTCTCATACAAAAATAAATATGATGTATAACTCTTGGATCCAGTCTGTGATATTTAAATAACAGGAGTGTGTGTGTTGAGGAGCACTACGTTGAGGCCTCTGTGGATGTGATGGGGTTTTGTCCGGGGGCCGGACTGGACGGGCAGGAGTTCTCTGGACTCCCAGGAGTCCGCAGGGTAGTTTTCCGCTTCCCGTTGCGCACTGTGAGCTCCTCCTTGGGCTTGAACGTCAGAGGCACGAAGCCGTCTGCATCTGCCACAAGTACAATCCACAGTGGACCTGGAAAAAGAACAGACGGCTATTTGCTCAGAACCGTTTTCATTCATCTTAAGTATGTTTCCTTATCAAAAATATATTTTTAAAAAAATCATACACAATATGTGGTTTGTGATCGCGCCAGCTGACGTGTCTCAGTTTGAGACAGTGAGTCTCTGCTACTACAGCAACAAAACACCGTGCACATTCAACGGTAGTAAGCTGCTTTTGTTTAAAACCGTGTAATCTGACCTCGGCTTTTAATCACTTCTAATTATGGCTTAAGCATGTTAACAGAAGAACAATGCCGGAGCGCGTTGTCAAAGATTTTACAATGAAATTAGGTTCTCTAGCAGTCAAAATGCATTCTGAGCTGCTAACTTGAAAGTTCTAAAAAAAAAACAAAAAAAAAAAAAACAGTAAGAGCAGGAGAGTTCGACCTGGGTGACCTCTCTGAAGGTGAGCTCCGCGGGGAATCCCATCATTCGAGCTCGCTGAAAATACTCACAGAGGGAAACCTTCCTGCAGGGAGTTTCCTCGAAGTGGATTTAATTCAGCAGCCCTGTGCGTGCTCTGTCACAGCACGGTTAATCTGACAGGGAAGGCCCAGCACGCAAGGTTTTAAGAATTAAAGCTTAGATGCTGCCTCATAGCAAAGATGAAGCTATTCAGGGGTTTGAGCGCGTGACAAACGAAAGCGAGGTTTTTTTTGTCATTTCAAACAATGGAGGCTAAAAAAACCCCAAATGAACATGCTTTTTGTGTTTACTAACTTAACAGGCTCCACGTACCGTACATCATCTCCAATATTGTTAGGTTGAAGAGGTCTTGGAGGGCGCGCAGGCAAAGCTTCCCGTCGCACAGCAGCACCGGCCTCCGCTCGTCGATGAACACGTTTTCTGATAACTGCTTCTGCACAAAGAGATTTTTAAAAGCGAAGAGTGAGAATTGGAGCTGATTACGTTGTTTAAGGCCCCTGGTGCAAAATTAACTCACGACTGAGAATGTAGCGGGTAAAGGGAATCGCCTCCTCACAAATGAGGATTACTTTCCCCACACGCTAAAATACAAACTATATAGCGACGCTTACTCAGGGAAAATGTAGTGAGCAAAACTGTACCTGACACGTGACATTGACATAGGGGGGTTCAGAGGCATTGGGGTAGACACTCAGGGCCTTCTTGCCATTCTGGGTGTAATCTCGTATTTCCGTCATGCACTGCTGTACGTCCGCAAAGCGAGTGAACAGCCTCTCCATGTTGTGGACGAGCTGCTCCAGCGCGCGCTCCTTGGCGGGGCCCGCCGGCTTTTCGGGCATGGGCAGCGTCGGCTCGCCGTGGAGCTTGTCCGGCGGCTCGAGGCGGGGGGAGCTGGCCCGGCTGGAGTCCCTGCTGGCCTGGCCGGCAACCGCCAGGCTGCTCATGCGGTTGACGTGGTCCATGTCGAAGTTCTCCACCGTGATGGAGGAGGCGCTGGAGAGGGCTCTGTCTGACGCCCGGTCGGAGAAGTCCACGGAGCTGGTGACGGGGCTGGGCTCGCCGCTCCTCACCTCCTCCACCAGCCTCCGCCTGTTCCCTGGCGAGCGAACTACTCCCCCACCAGGCAACACCAAGTCCTTTATCCCTGGGCGCTCCCTGTCATCCTTAGAAAGGTGCTCAGAGTGCCTCCTAATCCCTGGGCAGAAATTAGAAGTGGAGTCCTGGTTGTGAGAAGAGGGGGGTGGCGTGGTAGCAGCCTCCCCGTTGTACATCAGCTCTTTGGCTGTTAGACGGAGAATATATTTATCCGTGTTGGACGACGGGAGGAATGCCGGATCGTTTGACTTCTGCCTGCCCACCATCAACAGCAGCATCTTGTCACTGAGGAAGCAGACGCCCTTGGGCCGCTCGTTGGGCTGCAGCGAGAACTGCTGAATGTTCGGCATCGCGGACGCCGTGATGCAGTACACGAGCACCATGTTGCAGGTGTTGGAGGCCACCGCCACTGTGGAGGCGCGTGGGTCAAAGGCGACGATGTCTGGAACCAAAATCCCAGGGATGCTGACCTTGCGGGTGGTGGTTACTTTGCGCTCGTACGTGACCAGGATGAGGTGCGAGGAGTCCTGCCCGGAGCCCGTCAAGGTGTCTCGGCGACGCAGGTGGATGAGGGGGCTGGGGTCAGAGCGCCGGTGCCTCGCTAGGAGGTGGGTGAGATCCAGAGGGCCTGAGCTGGGGATGTAGGACCTCTCTGATTCGAAGGATCTCCTTCTTGAGTCCAGAAGGCTGTCGTCCTCTGACACGACCGCATTCGAGCCCGGGCCCTGCGCCTTCTCCGACGGCATGTCGAAGGCTATGCCTGCATTCAGCCCACAGATTTTGTCCAGTGGCAGCTCTGTGGCCACGGCTACCTGCGCCTCCCCCGTGGCCTCGATGGCGCAGATGTAGCCCCCCACATCAAAGATGGGGCAGAAGGAGCAGGCCACCAGGCTCTTCTGGATGTCATTCCAGACGTAGGAGTGAAGGGCACTGCCTATAGCCACCACCAGACGTGTGCCATCCTTAGTCCAGCACGCACAGTGGATGAGCCCGCTACCTTTGATGTCTGCTTTGGTTCTCCTGTTGTCCACCCGGACGGAAAAAAGCACAGAGGTGTCCCTTTTGGTCAGCACGGCCAGAATGTCCAGTTTAGGATGCCACACGCAGCCTTGGGAGAGCAAGGGGAACGGCTCGCTCATCTCACAGGTCTGAGTGCACAGCAGCTTGTTCTGCTCGAGGGCGCTGAGCTGCAGCTGCCACACGGTGACATGCTTCTTGTGCTGGACGGCCAGCAAGGCAGGGGAGTCGGAGCAGCACAGCGGGCCCCAGAAGAGCCCGAAGACGTGCTCGAACTGCCCGATCACGTTGGTGTCCCCGAACTTCACCTCGCCGTTGATGAAGTAGAGAGTCGTCAGGCAGACCTGCTTCCCGTCCGTCCACGCGATCCCGTGCACCGGGTGAATGGCCTGGTGTAGAGTGTTGAGACCTGTCCTAAGCAGCTTTGCCTTGCCAAGATCCATCCTGGCAGGTATCAAGAGAGAAAAAGGAAAAGAAATATGACTCAGACGGTGGACACGGACGGCGGAGACCGGTCCCCGAGCTGAACGGGTCTTGCACTAGAGTAGCTATTGCTACCTATGCAGATTAAGAATAGCAAAAGCCTCTCTCGTGTCCCCTTCCAAGTACATGCCTTAATCCCCTCTGCCTGAGCTGAGGCAATTGTGACGAACACTTATAGCTGCTTATGCCCGAATGACCTTAACAGCACACAGGTGGTGTTAGGGCCCCGGGGCATTAACAATACTATGTGTGGAGTAGGAGTGTCTCATCACAGCATTCACTCCTTCAGATCTGGTGAGACTGCCATGATCAGTCTGGAGGAATTAGGTCTTCCCTTTATCAAACCGGGATCTCTCTTTTTTTACACTCATCAAATGTGAGATGTCAGTATGATGAAAGAAACGGATTTCAAAGGAGACACGAGTTAAATATCTAAACGATTAAAAAAAATAGAAGCACTTTGGTTTGATATGTAAATCATAATATGACAGGGTGTATGAGGAGGTTGTAGAAAATAACGGAATACAGCCCCGGTGAGGCAGAATTACACTGCGCGTGGAGGTTAGATCGAGGTTATTTTATCAGCTGGCACTTTCCAGTGTGTACACACTGGAAACCACCGGCCGACGCGCGTGTAGTCGCCCTTCGAAATGCAGCGAGCAAACTAATCAACAGCGTGGGAAAAAACACACAAACACGTGTCTCCACACCTCACGTACCTCCAGCAACCACGAGCATCTCACGCGGATTCAAGCGAGTTTCCCCCAACTACCGATTCACGTTTTCCCGGCTGAAATGGGTCTCAAACGTTCATTTTTATTTGACTCGGAAGAAAAACGGACGGACGGTGTCGGTGCATTGTGGGATATGTAGTCGAATCGCAATTGGAACGTTTCGAACGCGCACGAGATCCCTGCGTGTGTATTAAAATTGGATCGCATAGAATGCCGGGCTATTAAAAGAGAACTAAAACCAAGCAGCCAATTACAATGACGTGACGATCCGAGCTAACGGAGAAACAACCGGTTAAAATAGCATGAGGCAGCGGTTGACGTACTCGCCCTGAAACTTGCTGGCACATCCGCCCCCGACGCGACCGGGCCGAAGACGGCGTGCGTGGTGCAGTGGCAGATCTCTACGCTGTCTCGGTTACAACCCAGACAATATCTTGGCTGTGTCGCGGTTGACTGCAGCTCCGGGTCGGTAGCAGTCGGCGAATGCATGGTTCCCACCGATTGATCCCGACTTGTAGCCGCTTAACGGGAAACGGTGGTCGCCTCGGGGGCTTTTTTTTTTTTTTTTTTTAGAAAAGGCTGTATGTTTCAGAGAAAACATTTGAAGTAGCACGACCATGGGCGTAGAAGTCGAGACGATATCTCCCGGAGATGGTGAGTTGCTCGATCCGCTTGCGTGCGCTTGAATGCGGGGGTGGTGATGGTGTTGGGGGCTCGATACTTCCCCGGAATGTCGTTCAGAATATCTTTGGATGTCAAACTAATTTCTAAAAATAAAAAGTTCAGTAGCATTGCAGTACGAGTTGAGGTGATTTACTCGTTAGGTAGCTTGCAACTAATAGTAGGATCCGGGATATATTAAGGAGTCTGCAAAGGCCAAATATTGACTGTTATTCAGCATCACTGACGCCTCTCTGGCATCTTTCTGGAAAACACCCTATTTACAAACTGTTAAGTGGGTGTACTCTGTCAGTCTTAATCTGCATGTCTGTGTACAGTGAGAAATTGCTCATAAGGTAACTGTTCTTAAGGTCGGCGCACTAATAGTGTAATTAGAGGCATCTGATAGCCCCTCATCCCGGAAAAACAAGCCCCCACCCCCAGTTGAAGTTGCAACACATGGATGAGCCTAACAGACGCATATGTGACCTCGGTTTGTCTGCAGGCACCAGGAGGTCACGGCATTCCTGCAAGCAACACCCCACCGGGTTCACCCCAGTCCCCATTCAGTAACGCTTGTTTTCTCTCCCAACAGGAAGAACATTTCCAAAGAAGGGCCAGACATGTGTTGTCCATTACATAGGTAACCAATTCTTTCTTTGCTTGTGGAAACTGTGAGACCAGACGTATTTCCTGGTTCCTTGTTAACATAGGAAATTTGTTTCTCAGTGGGAGTTTTTCTTTCTTTTTTTTTTTTCTTCGTCGAACATGACTCAGTTGGCAGCTCAGCCCTCGATGTGCATACCCAGGGCAATCGATTCGTTCCGCAGATATTGCAGTGCTGCCACCACACCCACGACGCAATTCTCTCGATTTCGGTTTTGAAGGCAGATTTCAGGTGTCAGCCGCGATATTAGTCACGCACGCTCGTGTGAACGCCCTCACGCGCGTGCGTGCTTTCTTTTTCCTGCTTGCCTCTCGTCCGATTGCCCAATTTTCTAAGGCCTGGCAGCGCCACGCCGAGACGTTAGTGGGGGAGAAAAAAAATTTGGGTTACTCTGTGCCCCGGGGTGGGCAGGCCAGACAACTAGGTCAGACAGAAAGTCAACAAAAGCTCGGTCACATGTCATCAGTCTGTCTGCGTATTGCAAGGTTATTACATGGCTATAAAAGTTATTGCGTGCTCCTTGGCGTTGTCTTGGGCAGGTTTCATTCAAGCACATGTGCACTGTCGCGTTTGCGTGCGCTGGCGTGTCTTGTCACTCCTGGCTCGTCCCCGATGGTGGGGATTTCCTCTCCATCACTCGAAGTGGGCCCGCATGAGTCTTAATCTGGTAGTGTGTCGATTTCCTGGCTTCACCCACCTACTCACAATACTCGGCTTCATGTAAGAGCTGCAGCTCTGTTTGACTTGCGTACATGTGACTGTGGTTGGAAAGATAAAGACCAACTCCAGACAACAAATGCTGTGTTGTTCTCTCTCTTTTTTTTTTTTTTTTTGGGGGCAGTGGAAAAAATAATCTGATTTGCTCCATCCGGCCAGATGCTCACAGACATCAGCTGCAGCAGTTCATGAATTAATGGAAATGAGACATCTCGGCGCATGTTGAGCCCTTTCCTGGTGTCGTGCAGACTGAAGTCTCGCTTGAACCGCTTGAACACACTTCCTGCTCTCTGTCGTCACGATCGCGTCTCAGGCTGCCGCTAATAGTGCAGCTATCACAAACGCCCGAACTGCGTCGATCTCCTGAATGCGACACCTGCGGACACCAGGATGTGTTGGAGCCTAACACAGACAGAACAATCTTCAGCTTGTGCTCTTTACTGTCTAATTGATCCAGATCCTCCCCATCACTTAGTTTTTTTTCCTTTTTCCCTTTTTGACTCGCCGGATTTACCCATAAGCTCCTGGTTGTTTGGCAGCCGTGGCACACAGGGTTAAGCCACGACAAGGAAATATGTTATTGTACCAGCAGGGGAAATGTGTTTGTAGTGGGGGGACAGGAGGTGGGAGAGCCGGTATTTAAGGGTGTGACAATAAAACCTTAGTGTGCAACACAAGCCGGGAGATTAGTTGAGGATTTGTGTTATAATAAGTTACATTTCCACTACAACGTGTGGCACGCTGTTAAACGTGTGTGTGCGTGTAAACAAGTCCCACCGTAAGTTCATTTTTATTTCATTCTCATTTTTATCATTTTATTATCCCATTTTCTATTTTGGTCGTGCTCCTTGAGTTAGTACCGCTGAAGTGGACGTGCTGCAGGGACCACGGCGGCCGACGCTTGTTTGCTCGACCCACATTTGTTTTATTTAAAAGCGCAAAGACAAGATTAGCTCCAGATCTGATAAAGGGATAGTGCCGGTAATGGAGGTTAGCGGGCGGTTCGCCGTATAAGCCTGCCCGAGTCTTCCAGCTGGCTCCGCGCGCTGCATCCTCCCCTGCGCCCTGCGCTGGTGTTGGTTTTCCAGCTAGCCAGGATAATTAACATGACTGGTAAGGAGAGAGTGTTTTCCCAATACCAGCCTGGATTCAACGGTAGAGAACCTCGCTGCTGCAGAAACTCCCACGCTGCTGCGCCCGTTTGATCCTCGCTTTCACCTCCGGGATTTTAAACATGCAGACGCACACACGCCAGACCTCACAGATGCACCGACATGTGCGTGACCCTCGCCTGACTCCGGTCAGGGTGGCGGTTGCCCAAATTAGCAGAGCGGTCGCTCGCCACAAGGGCAGGTACGGGATCTGGTGCCGTGAAAGCGGCGGGAGGTGGAGTGGTTCGGAAGGGTCGCCTCGTTCGTCCGCGCCCGACGGGGAGTTTGATCACAGAGAAGCAGCTGCATCAGATCTCAGATCAGTGTAGCACAGACAAAGTGGGCCGTTGTGGTTCAAGTTGGCCTTTTGTCTATTTCACCCTTGGACTACGTTTCACTGGCTTTCACTGATGTATACATTAGCTGCCATGTCACTTACATGTGAACCCAACAGGCAAAGACTTGGAACACTGATAGTAAATTGCCCCAATTTTTTTTTTTTTTTTTTTGGGGGGGCAGATATTAGATTTGAACTGTTAGGGGGTCAAGGGGCTGAGTCTGGAATCCTGCAGTCGTTCGTCTGTGTGCTCGGCTTTCGCTGTGAAAAAAAAAATGGAAGCAGAGCTAATATCCGTCAAAACGCAGCAAACTGCAGCAGCCCGTGATTGATGAGGTCCGGCTCCAGGCTGTGATGATAAACAGTCCAGGCCTGCGGGCCGGTTGCGTTTGCTTCGGGAGCATGATGTCATGCCTAAATGTGGACGTCATTCCTTACCATGTTTGAGCTCCACGCTCCGCCATGAAACGTGCTGAAGCGGAGCCCTCGCGGCTCCCCGGTGTGTGCGTGCGTGTGTGCGAGACACAGAAATAGACTGAAACACCAGGTTGTATATCAGGAGATGCCGAACTCGCATTCCCAGGGAGAACGTTGTGGTTGAAAGCCACGGGAAGCATTCAGTCCCAAGATCGCGGTGTTGAAGGAACCAGGAAAGGTGTCGAAATATAGTTTCTAAATTAGGACCAAAAAAAAATCCAAATCTAAGACTGAGCGTTAGGTGAATTATGTGCACCGCATCAGAAGAAGTTGACATTTTCCTCAACACAACTCAGTCATCATTGTAGACATGACTTCATCATGGCCGCCCAAACGCACCTCGTCATTGAGTATTGCTTCGCCTTTGTATTTAACAGGTTTATTCAAAGCTCGTGCTCTGACAGAGAGCAGGCAGGACGGCGCCTTGCCGTGCCCCAACGGAAAAGATGGGACCTGACGAACTGTGACGCCGACTTAATAGCACACGCATAATCATGCAGCAGAGCCCCCCCTGCAAGATCTCCCCCCTTCCCATTGAGACCTGCGTGCCTGCAGCTGTGAAACGCGGCAACACGTATAAGTTTGTCGTAGACAGATAGCCTTACACGCATCTCCTTTCAGCCGCGCTCGGCCCGAGGGGGTTGTTGTGCTGGCGGACGTCCTAGACGGGGGTGAGACAGGATACAGTAAGCCGAGTAAAAATAACCCCACCCCTGTGCGCTACTTTTTCTCTTTTTTTTTTTTTTGTTGTAAATCTAGCCAGAGTACTACCGAGTGAAAGCCTCTCATGAGCGGGGGTGGGGGGTGGTGGTGGGGGTGGGGTGGGGGTCCTGCTTTACTTTTGCAGACCCCGCCCGTGCTTTGCTGCTCTAAGAGCGATAACGGAGCGGTGATACAAGCAGGGGTTTAGGAGTAGATTTGGAAGTCTTTGCTTTCCTGTCAGATAAAAGTCCGACAGCCACGGGTGAAACACTTAGCTTAGCTCTCTGTTTATGTACTGTGTGCGCGGTAACAACTGAAGGCAGGCTAGAATAACATAAAGCAGAATCCATATCTCTCTTCAGGACAATACTACCATGTATATTTTCAAGGAGCAGGTGGAGGTTTTTTTTCCCCCCATTGTTGTTTTTTTTTTTTTATTTTCTCTCTCTCTCAACTGGTTTTGGCCAGCTGCCACAGCTCCTGTTGGTGTTAACCCCTCTGCTCGTCTACACCCCCACACCCCACTCCAAAACAGAGTTGCTAGCTGCTCCTTTTTATGTAACAGTGAGACGTCCTCACCAAAAGCACGTAAAGCGTGCAGGTGTACAGTGTCTCTCCTACGTCAGCAGCCTCTCAGCAGACGCCTCAACCAAACCGGCGCGCCTCATTAGTGCAATGCCGAGGATATGATCCCTCACTGGCTTCCCTCTCGTGAATTCTGCCAATCAGTGTTTCCTTGCAAGACGCAGGCACCGCCGCCAGGAAACGAACCCGCTTTTCTGCACTCGCCGCGAGCCGTTTTTTTGCGTCCCCGCTGCTTGAATGCCCTGGAGCAGGTGGCATTCGCCTCGCTGCGTGTACTTGATGACTCCCTGGCTGGACCGGGCCCAGCCCACTGATATCTGGGCCGCTGTGATTCTTGGAAAAGATGGACCTACTAAGTTTAGGGGGGAATGAAAGGGGAGAAGGAGTACAGTACCGGCGTTCATGTGACCAGATGATCCAGACACCATTACTAAACTTCAGTTAACACACGACTTTAAATGCCAAGTATTCACACTTGTGAAATGACCACAGAGAACAGTAAATCAGAGGGCTATCACAGGGCAACCTCCAAAATGAAAGTAGTAGTCGTGTTGTGTTTGGTTTTTTTTCTTGTTTCCATGTTGACAGAATAGGGTTAAAAAGCTGATCACGATTGGGAGACATTTTTTAGTCACACCATATATTATTTTACATCACAATATTTACAATAATACTTTAAGATAATGACTGTCAATCATCTTCGTTAGTTAGTGCCATGTATATAACACAAATTGCAATACGGAAGTTGTTCTTCCCGCGGCTGCAACGGAGGCTTGCATGTCCTCCCAGACAAGCACTCTCTAAAATTCCCACAATATGGTTCACTTTTATTTAGATACTGCTTGTTCCACAAAAATCTGCCTCGTTGTGGAGTGAAAAAAAAGGGGGACAGAAAGTTCACAAGCGATACCGGAGTAACGGAGCATCGCTTCGGCTGGCAGTTTGGATTCCCTGAAGGGAAAAGGGGGGAAGTCAAGGCGGGCACGTTAAAGCCACTAATGAAGTGGGGCCAGTGTTTCCATGCCTTTAGTGGCGTTTAACGGCAGCAATGTTATTATCATGCCTGAATGGCTGGTCAGTTTTCTGAAGGAGCTCAGGCCTGGGCCCGCTCCGCCTTTGTTACCCTTTTCTCCCTGTGGTCTCGATACCGGCGAGCAGTGGCCCAGTTCACTTTAAAAATAATCCACTAAACCAGGCCATTGCTTCCTGATTCACATTCCCTTTGTTCATTTGGGTAATTGAAACAGACCAAAGTTCCTGATAAGAAGCCCCGCCAGAATAATTCCTCAGACTGGAGCCAGTGCTGCTTTATTCCCTTAATCTTAAAATGCATCATTCCAAAACATTAGCGGCTGAAGGAAGGGCGTGCATTGATAATGCATCACACTGTGATAAATGTTGACTTAAAGCTAGGTACAATCATAGGAGAGTTTCCATGTGCAGAAAATCTGCATTAAAAGTAAGTGGGCCCTTACTCTTGAATTTGTGTCACATCCTGGTCCAAACTGGGTAGATTATTCAGCGAATGCTTCTCCTCTCTGCGAATTTTCGTTGATGTGGTTTCTCTCTGGCAGGTATGCTGCAGAATGGGAAAAAGTTTGACTCCTCTCGAGACAGGAACAAGCCCTTTAAGTTCAAGATCGGAAAGATGGAGGTCATCAAGGGCTGGGAAGAAGGAATAGCACAGGTAAGAAGGGAATGTCAAGGCAGTGCTTCTTTGACATTTTGCCATAATGTACTTCAGTATTTAATTCGCCCCGTGACTGCAGATGCCAGCTCGCTTATGCAGTGATGCTGAGAGAAACTGCACCACACGCAGTTTGTATTCTTGTAAAAGCTGTATTGTTATTTTATAATTCAGTTAGTTTTTTTTTCATGAAGGACATGAGGGTGCAGAAACTACACAGCTGAGTTCAGACTAGAGTGCAAGATTGCTCGACTTGGAAAGATTCAAAACGGGACATTGCGATTGTCGATGAAAAGAAGGGAGAAGTCACTCGGCGTACATGGCGTCCTGTGTCTCTACATCTGACTAGTGATGAAACTTGACAAGAGACAGAGGCAAGATGTACTCGTTCCCAACTACAAGTGTTTTTTTTTTTTATTATTAACTGTTTCCACAATAAAATCAAATGTCGAAAAGCCGACAGTGTCTGGGAAAGCTCTCGACATGGTCAGGATCTGTCTCGGACTAGAACTGGGAGGACCCACACCGCAATATTATAATGATTCAGACAACGTGCCATGTGCCCCTCATCTCCGCTGAAGCAATTTCCTCTGAAGTGTGAAATTGTGTGTCTAAAATTCTACGCTGCATTTTGCTTATGTCAGCCCCGATGTCAAGTAATCTAAGCGTGTTGTTGGTCTAAAAACGCGTAAAGTCACCAGTTTGGTTCGTCAAGGCCCTTTCAGTTATTCACCAGCTTGATAAATGGAGCCGTGCAAGGGAATTTAATAAGGTCACCCCAGAATGAGGAAGATAATAGACTTTTACAGGCGTAAATCATGTAAATAAATAAGTAATGGCTGAAATCCATTTATCTTCTTAAGTTTCAGGGTCGTAGCTTACTGGGACACTTGAATAGAACAGAGCCATTGTTGATGCTGTTCGTAACAGCTTTTCTTTTCCCACTTTGACAAGTCAAAATTTGTTCTGCGACCAAGGCCTTTGCGTGAGCGGGGTCGTTAAAACTGCATGAAGCACATCAGCAGCATTTAAATTTATTTATTTTTCATTTTCTCCCACGCTTCAGATGAGCCTGGGCCAGAGAGCTAAAATCACCTGCACACCAGACATGGCCTACGGAGCGGTAGGTCACCCCGGGGTCATCCCCCCTAACGCCACGCTTATATTCGACGTGGAGCTGCTCAAGCTGGAGTGATGCCTGGCGGTTAGAATACCAAGGCTGGAGGTGAATGAGGTTGCTTTCCCCACAGCCTGTTTCCACAGGGTGCTGCCCACCACCGTGCACCTGCTCGTCTTCTGGTTTCGACGGTCTACTTCTGTTCTGCGACTTCTACTCTGTTCAATATTTAACGTATACTGCTTCTTTGTTGCCATCGTGTCATAATAGATACCGCGGGAGGACTTTCATCATCATCATGCAAGACTTTTACACACACACCACACATTTGGTTTTTGGTTGTTAGAGAGGCTCTTTTTTTGTTAAATCTCATTTAAAGTTGTAAATTTTGTTGAACCAAGGGGAAATCAGTCATCTAATGAAAAGCCGTACTATATTGCAATCGAAACATTACTGCCTTACAGTTTCAACAACAGAGGAAGGGTACATGCTTTGAAAGTACAATACTTCTGCTCTGTGTATCAACTGGGCATTATATACTCCTGTCTGCATTGCCACTTTGATAAGGTTTTGTCCTGCTGAATGCTCTGAATGATGTTGCTATGTTTAGTATGTTTTATATCCCTCATAAACATTTACTGCAAGTGTACCCTATCCAATCTAACCCAGTCCAATACCGTACAGAACTCCAAAACAGCCATTGCTGCAGCTGTGACAGTTTATCGACCAACTGTTGAATAAAAATGGCATGTACTGTGTTGAGAAATCCGTGTCCCGTGTGTAATTTGTGACTGAGGGATTGAATGACGGTGGAAGAAGTGCACGGAGGAAGCATAGTGTGTTTGTGTAGTGCATTCTGCAGAAACATCGCCCCCTAATGGTGAGTTTTACATAAGCTCACATCGGTTTATGAAACCTTCGAGCTACTTGCTAATAACGGGAATTGCAGTTTATGCACCGTCTCTTTCAAAACAAAGTGAGTGGTATATATTAACGTTACTGTGTAATAATAAATACACGCCTTCTCCGGACGTATAAACAACAGTTAGCATCGCTTATCTCTACTAAATTCAACGATCTTTGCTCTGATATTTACTTCCGATGTCGTAGGTCAGAGTGCGTCCGTTGGTTGTCGCATGCGATTGGTCGACTGCCAATGTTATGAAACGTCATTGGACGGGCAGACACACGCCTTTTGTCCGCGTGAAACAACAAAACAGACGACAAGGTCAGAAAACTGTCTTTGAATATGTGTGTAAAATGCCGAGGGCTGTGACACACGCGCGGCCGCAGAGTGTCTCGTGGTGTCGCTTTTCGAGCGAGTGCAAAACACGTTAGCATCTGCGGTTAGCAAACAGGTGCGTAGCATCGCACCAGCCGCTGCAGCTCACTCTGCGTCATCCCAACATTAACTTGGACGGGGTTTTTTTTTGTCTGTGTTCAAGTCACGGGAAAAGTCGGTGTTGTCGCCGGTAGCGGTTAAAGCACCCCATTCCTTTGTGACTTCTCTCTGTGGGTGTCGTAGTTATCCGTGTTGTTAGCTCGCCGAACCGCCACGATGCTAAAAAAGTAGCAAAGTTTCCTTTGGTGAATTTCTTTAAAAAAAATCATCTGTCAGGATATAACGTTCTGACCGTGTAACGTTAAACATGCTCCCACTGAATTATGTTCGCGGTGACTGATAAACTGGGCGCTGTCGTCTCTTTTGCACTGTCATTATCAGTGACGGCTGTGAGCTAATGTTGTCCCATATCGTTGTCGATCGTCATCGCTCTATTAACTATTTTTAGTAGCGCTGACAGCCCCACCATGACTATGTTTTGTGTCTGTAACAGGTCACGGCGAGGGCCACGTTACGTTATTAGTTGGCCTTTAAAGTAATTATCCACCTGGACAAACTGTAGAGGGTGTCAGCGAGCAGGCAAACGACGCTGAAAGTTAATTTCTCTGAATGAAACGCTGCCTGGATGCTCGTCGTCGATCAGCAGGCTTCTTGATGTATCAGAATTGGATCAGATTTTCAAAAATGGTTGGCAAGTTGTTTTCTTGCACCACAAACTCACATGTCCTGACATGTGAAGGTGACCGATTCTGTTTTTCCTTCTCCATCGTCAGGTTATCCATGTGTGTGTGACCGAGCCATCAGTAAAGCATGCTGACTGCGCGGAGGGCGTGTGCAGCGCTGGCTGCCCGGCGCCTGGTCCGAGCTTCCGTCGCCGCAGCGCACGAGCGCCGCTCCCTCATCCACACCTCCCTGCCACGGCAGGACCAGGTCGAGCTGCACCCTGAGTGGGCCAGCCTGGCCAAGAAGCAGCTCAAAGGGAAGAACCCGGAGGATCTGATCTGGCGCACGCCGGAGAGAATCAACATCAAGCCCATATACACCAGAGCAGACACAGCTGGCGGTGCTGATGAACTCCCAGGAGTGTTTCCCTATACTAGAGGGCCCTATCCCACCATGTACACTTACAGACCGTGGACCATCAGGCAGTATGCTGGCTTCAGCACTGTGGAGGAGAGCAACAAGTTCTATAAAGATAATATCAAAGGTAGATTTAGTTGTTTTGTGCATTTCTATTTTTCAGGGAGGAGAAAGACGCCAGGCAATTATCAATAATAATAATAATAATAATAATAATAATAATATGAGTTATGCAGCTCCGGAGTCAGAGATACCTGCAGAATGAAGACAGAGAGGTAAAGCACAAGTTAATGAGATGTGATATACTGTAAATGTATGGGGAGAGAGGGAGAGAGTACTGCCCAGTGCATCATGGGAATTCCCCCAGCAGTCTAGGCCTATAGCGGCATATATAGCAACGAAGCAATGGTTTATGACTCACCTGAGCCAGCGCTAACTATAATCTTAATCAAAGACGACAGTTTTTAAGTGTAATCTTCCCCATCCCTAATCCACTGTCTCTTTTACTCTCTCATCTCAGCTGGACAGCAGGGTCTTTCCGTGGCCTTTGACCTCCCGACGCACCGCGGTTACGACTCCGACAACCCCCGCGTCCACGGAGACGTCGGCATGGCCGGAGTCGCCATAGACACGGTGGAGGACATGAAGATGCTTTTCGACGGAATCCCGCTGGAGAAGATGTCCGTTTCAATGACCATGAACGGAGCAGTCATCCCTGTGCTGGCCATGTTCATTGTTACTGGAGAGGAGCAGGGTGTTCCCAAGGCCAAACTAACAGGCACCATTCAGAACGACATATTGAAGGAGTTTATGGTACGCAACACCTACATTTTCCCTCCGGAGCCTTCTATGCACGCCATCGCAGACATCTTTGCCTACACCTCCAAGGTATGTGCCCGCCAGGCTTCATCTGTCCCTCTGCGTTCATCGCCAAGTAGCAGAAAACTGTATATCAAGTTTTGCATTATACTTTTGTACGACTTGGACCGTGTTCGCAGCACATGCCCAAGTTCAACTCCATATCCATCAGCGGATACCACCTTCAGGAGGCTGGAGCTGATGCCATCCTGGAAGTGGCCTACACCATCGCCAACGGCCTCGAGTACTGCCGCACTGGTCTGAGAGCAGGCTTAACCATCGACGAGTTTGCCCCAAGGTACAAAATGCTATGGCGCCGCTAAGTGTGGAGAAACTCCCGTGTGCTTTAGCATGCACCATATGACTTTTTTAAATTAACATTCCACTGATGCCTGTTTTAGTAAAGCACGATAACTTAAGGCAAACTGGCAAACAAGTACCTCCTTGTTTACTTTTGGAACCGGCAGATGGGACTCACAGATTGAGCCAGCATACGGCCGAAGCCAGATGGAAAGGGTGCTCGTCAAGACAAACAGCTCCTGTTCCCTCTTCATACCGATACTTAACCCCCGAGCACAACTCAAAGAGTGTGTCGTGCAGACATAACGTAGACTGACAAGAAAAAAACAGGATTAAATTGGTAAAAGCGTCACACTGGATGTGTTAAGTTATCCAACCTCTTTGCCGTCGTTTCCTGCTCATTTCTTCAGGGGATAAATGGAGTGAACTGTATTGCTGTTCTCCCAAGGACGCACCTACAATGCGTCCTTTTATGTGACTCTCTCGGCTATGTTTTTTTTTCTATGGATTCCAAACAACAGATGAACTGATATCGCACAGCTTCATCCTCCCTGCCCACCGTCTGGTTCCTGTCTTGTGTGGTCTTCCTCTCCGTGTGTCCCTCAGCCACAATTTTTCCTGCTTTTCAATTACTCCGATGCAAGCAGAGCTGAGGGCCCCAGTCCCACCTGACCCCTCTCTGTGTAATCACTCCAGAGATGAGCCTCACAGACGGGCTCTCTGAATCAATTACCTTCATTCACTTGTGTGAAATTGAAGTTTTTCCCACCAGAGCTATTCTCTCTCTCTCTCACCACAACTGATTGTTCTGACTCTTTGTGTCACAACCGTTGCTCGCCCTCAGGTTGCCCTCAGAACGGCCGGACATGTGACCTGGAGGTCGTCCTTTTGGACATTTTCCGTGCCACGAGGGCTGTGGGTGTAGTGTCGCGTTGTGTCTTTTTTTTTTTTTGAGCAAAGGGAAGCTTTCTGCAGTTCAGCAGAGGGATGAATGTCCCTAATTTCTTGTGTCATTTGATTGCTGATGTTGGCCCAGGCCAGAACAGGCAGGTTTATCACTCCAGCTCAGGTACCTTTTCCCAAATGGCATTTTCTCAGAAACTCTTGCAGCGGGCACGAGGCTTGGATGAGGTTGGTTGTTGTTTGCTTCTGTTCTCCGCTAACAAGGCAGCAGCGACTTTTTTCGAACTTGTTGTTTTGCAGGCGTTTACTGTGCTGGGTCCTGCCTTTATATTATGTGGCACTGTGACCAGAAAACACTGATTTCTGTTTTTTGTGCATGATTGATATCAATCATAATTTGTCTGTTTTTAACAACTGGTTATATCTCTCTCTTTTGTGTTGTCAGGTTGTCATTCTTTTGGGGCATCGGGATGAATTTCTACATGGAAATTGCCAAGCTGAGGGCAGCCAGGAGGTTATGGGCCACGCTCATCAAAGAAAACTTCCAGCCCAAGAACGCAAAGTCTCTCCTCCTCCGCACGCATTGCCAGACATCAGGCTGGTCTCTCACCGAACAAGTAAATATTCATTTTCATACGTACAATGCTAAGAACATGATCAAACTTAAATGTGTGAAATGAGTCGACGATACCTGCCACTTTCCGCCGCGGCGCAGGATCCGTACAACAACGTGGTCCGAACGGTGATCGAAGCCATGGCCGCGGTGTTCGGGGGGACCCAGTCGCTCCACACCAACTCATTCGACGAAGCCCTGGGCTTGCCCACGGTGAAGAGCGCCCGCATCGCCAGGAACACCCAGATCATCATCCAGGAGGAGTCGGGCATCCCCAAAGTGGCCGACCCCTGGGGGGGCTCGCACATGATGGAGTCGCTCACGGACGACGTCTATAACACGGCCATGGAGGTCGGTGGCGGCGTCAAGTGGGACAATTTTAAACTACATCATTTATTAGGAGCGTGGTGTCGTGCCTGTCTGATTTTTGTTTCACGTGAAGCGAAACGACGACAGGAGTAATCCAACGGAGACGCTCTTTCACCGCCCGTGCTTTCCTCTGTGCAGCTCATCAAAGACATCGAGGAGATGGGCGGCATGGCCAGAGCTGTGGCAGAGGGCATTCCGAAACTGCGCATCGAGGAATGTGCCGCACGTAGGCAGGCCCGCATTGACTCAGGTACTGTATAAATATATCATTTTCCTGACGGCCTTAAAGCCTCTCACCCTTTCATCTCTTCATCTTCTTCCACCGCTCCTAAGTAGTTAATACTCTCCGCCTCTCAACTTAATGCCTGCCCCCGAGGAGCGACGCGGCCGTGAAATTTATCGTACATCCAGTGGAGGTTGCAGTTTTGACGCTGAATGAAGCAAGCTCGTAATTTCTCACTGAATGTGGCGTGAAATGTTTGATATAGTTTTTTTGTCTTCCCCTAACTGGAAAGATTTTTGGGGTTTTTTTTGTCACCTGCAGGTTACAACACATTCTTTCTCTCAAGGACCTGTGCATTTCAGATTTTCGTTATGCTCTTACATTTTCATCGCGTAACATGGCTCTGACTCATTATTTCAGTTTCCTGTCTTTTTAAAAATCCGTGATAAGGGTCTTGATACTCTTGAGAATCTAAACTTTTGAACCGTGGCTTTCCGAGTCACAGCCGAAGTAAACTTTAATATTTGTACGTGTGAAGATGATCTTTTGTGAGCGGTGCTCTCAGGTGAGCGCGACGTGTTATTTTGTTTGCAGCGCTGAACCATCGAGTCTGCAAAGTGTTTGTTATTCGTGCCTGTTGTAAGTGCACGCCTTAACCTGAGCATTTGCCTCGTTTCACCCCCGAAGCCCTGATAAGAAATTGTGGGCTGGTATGGGGAAAGTGGCTCACACGAGATCTTATCTCGAATCCAGCCGGCTGTGTTTTTGTTTTTTTTTTGTTTCTGTGTTGTCTGTGGGGGTGTTGTGTGTGTGTGTATACATGTGTCACTGTGTTATCAGGGCTTTTAAATGAGGCTTCTTTGTGTGTCTTTGACATTAACTTATACATCAGACCCGTAATGCCAGAATGTACTGCGATGGAGCAGAGCAGAGTTTCACAGACTGGGTAGCTTTTCTCCATAATCCCCCTGATGCCTGCTCTCATTGATATTCATTGGCTTTCTGATTCACTCTGGCAGCAGCATATCTTCACCGCTGCCAGGCTTTATTGTGAGATTGTTTATGTTGGGATCCTCGGAGAATATAGAGAAATAAAAGCTTCTGTCGCCTTTTTTTTTTTTTTTTTTTTAATCTCCGGCACCCACCTTTTTTACAAATTAAAGAGTGGAAAAAATTAACTTAATGAAATATTTTAACAATTCCATGTAGTTAACAAGTACTGACAGTTAAGAAAGAGCAGGTAAAACGAGAGAAGGTCAGTGGGTATGTTGTCACACAGTTTCCTTCCTGTCGATGTTTGTTTTTTATAGCGAAACAAGTTCTTGTCGCTGCTCCCTCAATTACAGCCACTTTTGCCACTGGGTTGTATTTATTTATTTATTTTTTCTCGGTGATTCATTCACCTGCACAACTCTCGCCCCTTTCTTTTTAGGGTCAGAGGTCATCGTTGGGGTGAACAAGTACCGTCTGGAGAAAGAAGAGAGCGTGGAGGTGCTGGCCATAGATAACACCATCGTGCGACAGAAACAGATTGAGAAGCTGAGGACGGTCAGTGCTCCCTTGAGAATCAACTGAGAGATAAGTCAGTGGTATCTAAAAGATAACTGGGGGTTTTTTCATAGTTTTTTTTTTTTGCTCAAAGAATTCCACAAACAAAACGTATTGGTAAAATAAATGAAAAGACAACAACACGTGGAGATAAAACTGTGATAGTCGCACAATTTGTCCACTGATGTTAACCCTGTCGCCCATCATCCACACACCTCCTTATCTCCATGTGGCCGCAGGGGTAACAGGAGTCCAAACATTGTTTTCCATTCAGCCCGTTTTCACTCACGAGCCGGTGACTTGAGGACAAAGGCCTCGCGGGCTTCTGTGTGCGCTCGCACGCAGTACAGCATCTTGCGGGAGGATGTCAGGCGTTCAGCCATTGTTTGTGTTTGTACACGCTGCATATGCACGACGCATATGGTGGCGCGCGACGGGTAATGTGAAGTGACCCCTGCGAGCGGCCACCGAGCACACTGTATGCAAACTGACAGGAGAACGCTTCTGTACCGGTTGTCATTGGACTGTTTTGTATCTCTGGTTCACCGCCTCTGTCGAAATGTCAGCGGGCATGAAACTGGTCATTACATTCGGAGAGAAACTGTCAGAACAGGTAATAAGAAACGCCACACGCCTGAGCCAGAGTCCCCCTGAGCCGTAAAGGAATTACGAACTTTGCACGGCTACAGATGACACGCTCTTGTCCTTACTGTGACATGAACGGGAGGAAGACTGTAGGATGCCATCTGAGAAGAGCTGAATCGAGGGCGGCTGGAGTCAGCGTGGACGCTTGAAGACGTTTCTTCATATCTGCAAGTGTCCACGCTCGAGTCCGGTTTCCCTCGTTTCAGCTCTTCTTGCGAAATGAGATGACAGTCAGGAGGGTTGTCACAATATGACAATTCCACGTGGCACATGGTTCTGGATCAAGTGATGCTTGCATCATGACTGTAAGTGGACATTTACATATGCCACAGCAGATTGTTAAAGGGCCACACTCTGAGACGTGCAGCTCCCAGTTTTCCTTCAGTATAGTTTTAACTTCACAGCATTTATGATGGAACTTTCTCTCAGAATCTTTTCGACAAGCTAAAATATCATCATTCGATCTTAAAGTACAAACACAAGCAAGTCAGCCTAGCACATAAACACGCAGACTTTATGCCATGCTGACATCTCGCTGCCTCCTTTTTGTGTTTTAGGTGAGGGAGAGCCGCGACCCCGAGATGGCGAAGAGGTGCCTGGCAGCCATCGAGGAGAGCGCGCGTACCAGGGAGGGCAACCTTTTAGCCCTGGCTGTGGAGGCAGCGCGAGCCAGGTCAGACCTCCCACAGTCACCGTGTCCGCATGCAGCCGGCTTCAGAATCGACACGTATTGGCCTGAATGCGCTCCGCCTTTCCTTCATCGTTTATCTGAATGCGCTTCGAGATGTCCTCATTTTACACATGAACTCTGGAGAGGTTACACGCAGTAGACGCACCGGATGACTTGTTCCGTTGCGTCACAGCCATGTACTGATGTGAAATAATGTCTCCATTTAAAAGGATCCCGTCCGATCTTGTTCCTAATCCTGTTTTAAAAGATGCTCTCTGATCTTCCCTGCGGGCGCATACAGTAACGTGACCGCCATGTTTTTTTTCCTTCAAAGCACTTTTGTTTTCAACTTTCAGCACCATGTGCTTGATCGATATTTCTTTATACCCGAGGCTGTCATGTGGCAGTTCATTGAACAATCGAGACTGAATCGGGAGGGGTAAACGCAGGGCTTGAAGGGAAGCGTCCTTTAGGGCCAACACACTTGTGTGCAGCCCACATGCAGCGCCCAGCGTGCGGCTTCTCAGCGGGTGGGCTGAGAGCCCAGCATGTGGGAGGCACCGGCGCGGCATGACGGGGGTTGCTTAACATTACGACTCTCATAATGATCGACGACCTTTTAAACCTCCCGTTCATATGTGGCGCCGACGTGCGCCTTAGCTGATCTGCTCGCAAGTGGACAGATCCGATAGCCCGGACCAGATGTGGTCGGGGCTACGTCACCCGAGACGCACATCAGTGCAGGTATGAACAGGGCCCTGCACCTTTAATCCATTTTAATATAACATGTTGCATACTTTTATATCACCACAAAGTGACTGGGTAGTTTTACCTGCAGCCGCTGACTTACAAATTGCACTGAAGTCACTTGGTTGCAACAGTGATATTGTAGGAGATGAGACTGCAGTAAGCCTTTCTGCCATGTGACACTGATATTAATAAAGCAATGCCATAAACATTCAGATTATCAAGAATGCTGCAATAAAATTTGAAATTCTGTTAGGAACAAATTAGCATTTAGTTCAGTGGACATGGATGTATTTAAATGAGGCGGAACAAAATGATTGATCGCACGGCGATTTATTCACTTCTTGGAAAGTCAAAACGCACTGAGGGAGACGCTGTCTGCTCTCTGCTACAGATGCTCTGTTGGCGAAATCACCGATGCCATGAAGATAGTGTTCGGCGAACACAAGGCCAGCACCAGGATGGTGAGCGGGGCTTACCGCAGCGAGTTCGGGGAGCACGAAGAGATCGCCCTGGCCAACAGCAGGTAGACTATAAAACCGAGGACCGTCACGACGGAGCGACCGACTGCTTGTTTTGCGGGTGCGTGAAAAGTTTCATTTTTTCAAATCCCCTCTCAATTCTCAGAGTCGCAGAGTTTAAGAGCCACGAGGGCAGGAACCCTCGACTGCTGGTGGCAAAGATGGGGCAGGATGGTCACGACAGGGGAGCCAAAGTCATTGCCACAGGGTTCGCCGACCTGGGCTTTGATGTGGACATAGGACCTCTGTTTCAGGTCGGTGTCAAACAGCGGAATAGAGCTCACCATCTTTTGCCTCCGCCTGCCTTTAAGAACTGTTTAAAAAAAAAAAACTGAATTTCCTGGCCAGAAGTTGTTTGGGACATATCTGTCTGTTGCGTGGTATGTACAATAAGGAGATTAAAGACCATGAGGAGGTGTGCAATGAGGGGGTTTGCCCCCCGGGCACTAGATGATACGCTCAATCACTGGTCACAGAGCTCAGTGTTAAGCACAGCCTCTGGCAGCGAGTAAATCAGTGATGAGACAGTATTGTGGGAAACTGTTGGCCTTTTCGGCGCAGCGATCACGAAACGAGGGCCCCGGGAGCCACGTTCTTACAAGATGAATTGTGCTTCCAGTTCGGCAGGGTAAAAAAAAAAAAATCTTTTTATTCACCGTCACGTAAATGGAGAAATCCATACAGCTCACGAAAACGGACCTGGGGACTTGCAGCCTCGGCGAGTTCGGCATTAGAGCTGTTTGTCGTGATGTATCGACAAGTGACTCGAATGTTGTGTTAAATGAACACATCATGAGTGACACATACAGTGTTCATCGAGCAGAAGAGTATACTCTTAATGTTTACTGTAGTGCAAGTCGTGAGGAAGCGTGAATAAAGATAAAGGTTTTCGCACTTGCAGTCAATTCCGCGGCCCCTCTTCTCATTCTGAGCTGGATTTTTTTCTTCTTGCGTCTCCATGTGCGGGTTTTGGGAGAACAGACTCCGCTGGAGGTGGCCCAG
This sequence comes from Psettodes erumei, assembly GCA_016785225.1. Taxonomy (NCBI): domain Eukaryota; kingdom Metazoa; phylum Chordata; class Actinopteri; order Pleuronectiformes; family Psettodidae; genus Psettodes; species Psettodes erumei. The sequence continues at coordinate 305,544 of JAFBJZ010000382.1, read as the reverse complement.
CAGGCGGTCGATGCCGACGTTCACTGCGTCGGGGTGAGCACGCTCGCCGCGGGGCACAAGACCCTGGTCCCGGAGCTCATCAAGGAACTCCGGAAGCTCAACAGGCCAGATATCCTCGTCATCTGTGGAGGTGTCATCCCGCCACAGGTAACCTCCGACTTCTGTGATCTTCATCTGCTTTCACTCTTTCCAAGGCATTAGCCTGTAAGGTAACAATCCACAGCGTGGCCAGACTTAGCTTTATTTTTCATTCATTTGAATTAGTACTCGAAAATTCATGCACTACAGATCCTGTCCAAGGGGATCAGTTGTAATCGAGCGTGCGGGTGGAGCCATCCTGCTTGGCTTTCCCGGCAGGTGTGGCCACAGTTATTGTAACAGTCTGACAAGCTGATGTCGTGTTTAAAACTGGACTGCTAGACGGGAAGAGAACATCAAGTCGGTGTATATGTGCAACATTTTCTCTCCATAAATGAAGCGGATGCGGAGGAGTTGATTTTCCTGCGGTCGTTGGAATATATATAATTTGTACAGTTATTATGGCTGTGGACGCGATGTACACTGAAGCAGCATTGTGAATGTGAATTGTGAATGAGCTCTTGGTCTAAAGAAATTCATTCCCTTTCACAAGTATAATCATTCTGCATAGCTTTCAGCTTGGCCATTGTTGTCTTGGAGCCATAAAAAACACATTATTTAGTGTTACGTGATAAGCAGACGGATAACGTAAAATGTGTGCTTGTTGTCACGTGCACAGAGAACCAGCCTTTGATGACCAGTGGGCTGCTCTGGCTCATATAATTATCATTACCAAACCATAAGACCTCCTTGATTTCACACAGTCAGAGGTCTCTTCTCTGCCAAACACATCTCATCCCTTTTCTTTTGGGCACGACTCTTTGAGTTATCTCGAGCATAATTAACGGTGCGATCACAAAGGGACTACAACAGCTGGCATAATGAGAGCTCAATTCCTCAGTAGCTGCAGTCAGCCTTAACTGTGCTCTGCCTCTGTGTGTGCGCAGGACTACGAGTTCTTGTACCAGAGCGGCGTGTGCGCCGTCTTCGGCCCAGGGACCAGGATCCCGCAAGCTGCAGTGGAGGTTATTGACAACATTGAGAAGAATCTGGAAAACATCCGGCAGACCATGTAAAAAATAGAAAAAAGAGAAAAAAAGAAACCAAAGTGCCGTCTATTCATGCCGGGTCAAGTACAAAGTCAAAAGTGAGCGTTTGACTGGTAGAAATGTAATTATCCACAGCACCCATAGCAATGAAAATCCTTAACAACTAGTTGGGAGGTCATAGGCCTGTTAACATTGCATTCTCTGTATATTAGGTTTCATTCACTAACAGAATCCTCCACAGTTTGTTGTAATTTTAGTGTTTTTTCCTTGACTGAATCACTGACAATAAATACTTTCCCACATAACTTCTCTTCATAACCTCTTAAATGAGAGTGGTTTTATGTGAATCGCAGGGTTGGAAATATCACTGTAAATGTCCTGGGAATAGCAGAGTGGGAACCCGGACTCCTAGTCAACACTAGTTCAGCTTTACATACTTCATACTTATTTCTCATCAAAATCAAGATGAGCAGAACTGAGCAATTTAAATTTTTTTTTTTGCCATTTTCATGTGCAAAACATAGGACAACACCATATGTCTCAGGATGTAATTTTATTATTATGAAAAGTGTAATTTGCCATGCCTCGCAGGGTGTAATTAGTGCCAGTGATGGATAGACAGAAATTCTCCTCAAAACAGACCTACTGCTGTCTTTTATGTTCATGGATATCATAATCATGAAAGTGGAAAGTGGAATCTCTTTTCTCCCCTGCATCATGTTTAATTTAGTTTCTGTTTTAAGAGAAGACCCGGCACTGATCACAATTTATGAAGCAGTTGGAAGTAGTATTGGCTGTTGATTGGCTGCTGAATCAGATTCAGCTCTCTTTGGTCTAAATAAAGTGTAAATGTGATTTGCATCTAGAAATTGTGTAACCTTTTTCCAAAATCAGTTTTGAAATAAAAGTGGATGAATTCAGTCTCTTAAGTCTTATAAGGTAGAAGTCTGCTCTTTAGCCGATGGGGTATTATCTTAAACCCTAACTTCTGAGAGCTCCCTCATTTTGGGAGGATGATTTATGTGGACAGGGTTTCGACATCGCCTGAATTGCAGGGGGGGATATCCCACCAACTTGAATGGAGTGCCATCAACACATATTCACGTAGCTCTCACTGTGAACTGTAAGCACTTTGGTCATCTGTTAGCCTTCAATTTCCCTTTTTCAGCCGATGTCCATCATAAAGTATCAGCCGTAAAGGTGCAGCGGGTAGGTTGATAGAGTTATTTCTAAAACGCAGCACGTTTCCCCACATTACTGTGGTTACACTTTCATGCGAAGATGACAGAGGCATGCTGCTGCATACTGATATATGGGTATTCAAGTATATGGCCTGGTTTGCATGCAAATGTAGACATTGACATTTTAGATGGATTTTGATGCGTTTGTACGCCGAGTTCTGACTGGATTGAAATTGAGTTTGAGAAAAAAGACTTAAATCTCAAAACTGAATAAACTCCCTCACACACACTGTAGGTGACTGAACGCCCATATGTCCTGCAGTTACTGTGCCTGACTGGAATGCATAATTATCTTCACAGTGTGTTCATTAAACACAGCAGTTGCAGGGTTGTCTTTGGTGATAGAGGCTGGAGGAAGTCATTGTCTTCTACTATGGCGTGCTAGTATTTCAGTCAGTGTTTATTGTCAAACATGACCAATGGATTGTGCACACAAATATGCTTAAGGTTCATAGCGCTACATTCACAAAATAAAAGAAATGAAACACTGTCAACAGTAATTACAAGTTGCAAAAGAAATACAATGGAAATTGCAAAACAAAATGGAAAAAATACTTAAAATAAATACTATTTCCCCCTCAGAGAAACATTATCATAATCTTGGCAAAAGAACCGCAGGTGACTTTGCAGTCGAGCGGAAGCGCATACAGTGACATAAACTTGTTTTCATCACAGGCTAAATTATATACAGTAATGTGCTGTTGTTCTGCAGCTATGACACTTGTCAATACAGTGGTGACTCGCAGGTTTCAAAAGACCTTTGATTTTCAGAGATCTCTGTATTCACAAAGTTGAAAATAAAAGATTCAAAAAGGATAAAGCCTTATTTTATCTTTTTTATTTTTTACATGACAGATACCATGAAATGCCAAAAACAGCCATACATTTAGCCTAACAAGTACAGACTGTGATCAGAGTTTCATTTAGCATATTTCCTTCTGTCTTAGAACTCCATTGCTGTTGGCAAGACTATCCCTGCTTGACTATCCAAGTGTGACCGGTTTCCATGGAGACTAAGATATTCAAACTGTCTATGAGCACCTCTTATCAACATTGACACGGAAGTCTCAAGGACCATGGCACCTGAGCAGGCTCCTGCTGCTAATGAGGACTGTGATATGGTCGAAAGCTCCAGAACGAGCAAGTTAGTGAACCTTGAGTTGAAGGCTGTTTTGTCAACTGCTGCTCTCAAGGCCATAAATAGCCAAGCTGGGCTCTGCTAACGTTCAAAAGTCTTTATACAAAAAGTTCGCCATTTTGGGAAATATGCGAAGAAGGAGATGGGAAGATTGCTGATCATATTTTTGTGTAAATATGAAGCAATGTAACAGCCAGCTAATTTGATACAGGGAAACAGCTAGCCATGAAGGCTCTTACTAAGGTAACAAAATTGGCCTGCTCGAACCTCTAAAACTCACAAATTAACATGACATGTCATTTATGCAAAATATAAAGTGTATAAAAAACATGAGGCAGATTTTGTTGCTTTTGGACAGGGCCAAGCTAACTGTTTCCCCTGGTCGACTACAGGTCGTATGCTCAAATTAGCTAACTGGCTCCTGGCTGTTGCTTTATTTACTCTACAAACATATATGAGTGATATCAATCTTCTCCTCTATCTTGTGTTTTTTCCCAATTTGCCAAAGAATTTAAAAAAAAAAACCGCTAAAACCCTTTGCACTTAAATGACACCATTACAGTGAACTCTGCAGAGGCTACATGTGAAATATGAAAATATTTATTTGTTAAATAAGTTCCGTCTTCAGTTTTAGTCCAAATCCTTTGGTAGTATGAACAATAGTAAGTATCAGTCTTATCCTTTAAATATAACAGATGGTCACATTCCAGATGAAGCCCACATACAATAAGATGCAAATATTTCTCATACGACACAAGATTAGACTTATCAATGTGACATTATCTTCTTTACAGAACCCTTTTGACAACATGGACAATATTTATCATTTTTGTAAACATTTTGAAAGGCATTAAACATTAGCTACTCTCAGCTAACACTTAATTAAAACATCGAACAGATACAGAAATTGGAACATTTGTTGCTGTACTGGAATTATCAACTGGAAAATTCTGATTTTTGTGACAAACTTCTACTGCCTCATTCAAATCTTGCTGTATTTTTCAGAACCATGTAGTGTACATGGTAAATGAAAAACTCAAAGCTGTTCACTGTAGTCTCTCTGCAGTAACCATACGTCAGCCTGTTTTTTTGGCTACAGTGGTTCAGGGGGTTGAGCCACCTGTAAGAAGATTTAACTTCAATCTATGGCTTAGTTGGCTTTAGTTGAATTTCATCATCTATCCTGGCCACACACAAAAGAGACCAGAATCACTGTGCTTTCTACATTATGCAAGCGCACACCAGTTGCACTGGAGTTGTACTCCTGTCCTGGTCGTATGTGAGCTAACACATTATGAGACAATCAGTGCTTCCGCACTGTAAATCCAGATTTAGTTTCGTTTTGTAAAAAACATGGTCTCAATACTAAATCACATTATTTGCGTAGCGATGATCAGTTTTTCTCATTTTTTACTTCTTTTTCCTCACCACTTCTCCCTAACCTTTCCTCATCGCTGATTGGTTTGCGTGCACTCATTGCCACTCCTTATTCACCTGATTGAGTTCACCTGGTCATTCTTATTTGGAGACTGCACTCTCTTTGAATCACCTTTTTTTCTGTTTTTTCTTTAAGTATCAATCTCAAAACTTTTGCAAGTTTGACAAAATGAAACAAAAGCCTCACACGGTTTCATTCCCCTTTGGCACCAATACAAAGTAAACAGGTTGAAGAAGAACTTTATTTTGGGACAAGGATGCCCAGCCACTGGTGTTCTAGTTATAGGGGTGTATTCTCAGGACTGCATTAGTGCTCTGTTAGCACACTTTGTCCTTCTCCACTGACGGAGAGGTTTTAGAGGACTGTATCCAGATCTTAATGACTGTCCCATCTTTCAGAAAGATATATACTATATATCTGAGATCGTTAAATGCTGTGTGTTTATATTCCTTCAACAGGTAGGACCCAGCAGTTTTCATGACTGCTTTTACTTATCTCTTGGATAACAAATGCATTTCTTTTATTTGTCAACAATAAAAAGCACTAGAACACTTAAATGTATTGTCTAATTTCTTCCCTTCCATACAATTTTGTATTTCATACAATCTCAAAATCAGTAGCATCATTAATTAAATTAGAAGAAAATGCATTACTTATATTAACAAACAATAATAATTTCTGTGAACTAATGATTTTAAATGAAGACTTATGTAAACTAAATGTTTAGTTTCACCTTGTGTAAAAACTAGAATGGTTTAAAGCAACGGGTTTCCATGCAATTTTCTAACCAAATCAACTAATTCGCGTTAAGAGTGCATTTGTAAACTAACACATTATGAGACCATCAATCCACAGGTGACAACATAAAATTCTTTGTCTTAGAGTAACATCTTTCTTCTGAAGCACCCCCCGCTGCCCCCCCACCCAAAAATAATCTTTCAGCCCATAGTCACTGTGTTTGTGTGCATTATCTCCTGCAAGGTAGACCGTGCTGCTATTTTGGACTTGATGTCAACACTAACCATGTAAATGTTGTTGTCATCAATGCTGTTGGAAACATGACATGACTTTATCCCTAGGCACATCCCTCGCAGCTGCTTCACCTCCCTTTTGAAGCTCTGGCTAAAGATGTAGTATATCATAGGATTGTATAGAGTGGAGCTTTTTGCAAACATGCACGGCAGGAGACTGACTTCAGGTGGGATGGCTCTACTGTCATGAAAAATGGACCACATGCTTACCATGGCATAGGGTGACCAGCATCCTATGAAGCCTACACTGATCAGGACAGCGATCTAAAATAGAACGGCAGCATAGAGTCAGTGAAGATCAACAACATAAATGGTTTGACAGTTAAAGTAAGAACCAAATAAAATAGCCAAAAGTGCTAATTGATTATGGTTAAATAAATGGATAATCTGCCTGAAATAGTAAAGGTTACGTTAAAATACGTACATACGTATGTAAATAATGTCATAGCTAACTTACAAATATTGTATATAGTTTTACATTTGGAACATGCGGTATAATGCTGATGAAGAGTACTTGAGTTTATCAGACAGGGCTGTGGCCATAGGTCTGACAACAAAACCTTGGGAACACTACTCTATGCTGTACATCCACTGTGACAATAACAATTGATTACTAGTGTATTACATGTATTACATAACCAGGTACTGAGCGTGTTTTCATATTTTGCAATGTCTATGTATAACGAGTTCACAATGCTGAAATAATAATCCATGTGCATTTGCCCCTATAATCTACTATTGAAATGTCTTCAGCCAATGACAGTCCCCATCCCTGCAATAAAAGATCACACTCATCAGAAAGAATCACTTACGACTAACAGCCTCCGATGCAGCTTGACAATGTTGGGTACTCGGTTGCTGTTGTTCAGCGACTTTTTGTAGATTAAATAGAGCCTGATGGTAATGCCAAAGTAGGAGCAGATGATGATGACAGAAGGCATGACCAAGTTGAAGGAGAACATGGAGATGACGAAAGAAAAGCCCTCGTGTTTCATCTCTCCCCAGGCAAGTGAGCAGGACAGCCCGAAGGGTTCTGGGCCATACCGGCCCCAGCCCAGGAGAGGGAATAGAGCCCAAATCACAGCGTACAGCCAGGTCCACATGCACAGCATCTTCACATTTTTCCAGCTGATTTTCTCCTCTGCAGAGAGAAAAAGAAAAGTTGGTTATTTCAGAATTCTGTACATTATACACAGGGAGGTCAGACTGCAAGAATTAAAGCAAAAGTGCCCAAACAATAGAGAGGAAAACATATGGCAGATATAAGCTTTAAGTCAGGAATGGCTCTATTGTGTTCTATTGCAAAAATTCTCACGTGCCGTATGAATTACTGCTTGATGTAACATTGCCAAATAAAATATTTGCAGACTCAGACAGGGCTTGTTATTGGAAAATGTGAAAATAAGGTTTCACAGTTGTCAGAAGCTGCTGCGTAATATCTACATTGTAATTATGCTCATAAAACGATAAATCTTAAATCATTGGGTATATTTTTATCTGTGTTTTAGAGCCAAGAAATACTCACTAGAAGAATGAATGTTCAGGGAAACAATGAAGCGCACTATTGCCAAGATAGTCAGGTTCATGATGCTGGCGACGCCAAAGAAGAATCCGGCTAGGCCATAATAAACACAGGCAACTTCTCCCCCGAGCCAGTGGTGGCTCCAGGCAGAGGCTACAGCCAGGGGGTACATGGTGACAGCTGCTCCCAGGTCGGTCACTGCCAGATTCACACTCAGCAGCTCCGGTGGTTTCATCCTTGAAGATCTTTTGAAAGCCATGATGAGGACCAGGAGGTTTCCCATGATTGAGAGCACAGCTGACAAAGACATTGATTAGGAGAGAGAAAAAGGGAGGAAAAAGCAGGATAGTTATCGTGAGCAGTGGTGTTCCATTCCATCATGGTAACAGTATAAATAGAAATCCATCAAGCAACTAACCATAAAAAGCTCCAAGTCTTTGAAGGTTATTACGTCCCATTTTCTCTTTTGATGGGACAATGTTGGATAATTTCACTGCATCAGATAACAACATCCACATTTATATAAACGTAGTTTTCTGAGCTAACAGGTGCCTTGCACATAATATTTTTCATCAACCCCATTTCATAAACCGCCTTATTTGGCTGTCCATTTTCTTTGTCTGAATGCAGACAGCATTCATAGTCTATGTAGTGTAATGTTGTTGTATTAGTACAACTCTAGTTAAGAAATGTTTTTTAGTCTTCTTTTCCCATGGGTGCAGACATAGCTAGGGAAACATGTTTCTTTTGTTATTAGGAACAGGAAGTTGATAAGTTAGCTACCTCTGCCACTGCTGTGCACCTGACCTCATCCATTTACCTTCCACGGGATGCTAACTGTTGCGTGACGGTAGGATGGCACAGAGGATAGTATTCCTACATAAGACCATATCTCACATCAAACTATCAATTTATACTTAAGACAGAAACGCAGTTAATTCCATTTCCAGAAGGAAATCAACAGCTCTAGGGCGTGACTCTAGAAGATAGCACTGAATGAATCAATTGACCCTGTTATATCTAGGTATAGGTACTTTCTCCTTAATGCACATGACCAGCATTTATTAAACATAACTGTAGGGACTTCTCTCCTTCTCTCTTCCTTCTTCACCTCCTCTTCAAGAGTCATTTCCTCTCAATGAGAATCTTCAGGCTAACATATTAGCTTAAGCAGCAGGTAGTTGGTAGCGATAGATAGATAGATAGATAGATAGATAGATAGATAGATAGACAGAATTGACTGAATTTATACAAATCAACACATGCAAACCACATAAAGACAGAAATATCTTCTCATTTAATCTCCAGAGTTTAATTTAATTATGTAACGAAGGATTAAGTAATGTTGCTCTATCTGTTTCTGAGAATGCATATCATGTATAAAAAAGTAAAGAAGTACAATAACGGCAGTGTGCATTCATATTCAACAGCTCTAAATTTAAAATCCTTTTGTCTTCCCAAGACACTTGTGTCTGTTCTGTGACAAAGGGGATGGGATTCATGTGATGCATTATTCCCACGAATGGTCAAACCATCCCAGGAACTTCCAACTCATGCCGTATATTGGAAAAACAAATGTAGCATGTGCAGCAACAACACAAGTGGGCTGCCCTCCAATCCAGTTTTTTTTATTTATGTATTTGTCCATCTATTGTTAGTTTATTCAGTCTCCAGCAGCTGGCCACATTATTTTACCACAAATCCAGGTCAGAGGGTCCTTCTATTTTTTTCTCTCTTTTATTTTTACTAGCTAAAGGTGCAATTAGCCATATACATTTCCATCTCTGTATCATACTGATGCGTACTTTGATGGTAGAGGTTCCATTAAGATATCAAGATTTAAATTGTTGTGCACAAATGAACAAATTGCACATATTTAGCACTTATATGTTAACTACTATTATATATAAGTACTCGTATATGTTGGGTGTCACTGTCATTAAGTCAAGAGGAGGAATATTCCTGTTTATGACTTTAGTTGAAGCTCCTGAATTAACCTGTGTGTGTGTGTATAAGCATTTATTGACACTTTGCGTGCAATTTTTTTTCATGTCTGCTAGGCGAGTATTAGTATCTCATACTTATGCCGAATTTCTGTGTAATTCATGCTGACTGTGAGAAGAGGTTTGCCTCATCCTAATTACTTGGATCAGAACAGTCATCTGAGCATGTAGAGGAGACTGTATATTCATTCGGTGTGGGGAGCAGAGAATTGAAGGGAGACGGGATGCGTGATGAAGTGAACCGCCCACCCCACCCCCAACCCCTTCCTATTACCTTTAAAGCCTTTTCACATGTCCACCAGGGTGCTTGAACTGGCCCAAGGGCTTGTTATAAAAAACAATTTGGGTTATTAAAGCCTTGCCTACTGTAATACATTAAAGTTTGGTATATACACCTCACATGTTGTAGTAGATTTTTCCCATCATCTCTGAGCAAATTCTGTCTTTGTATCAAAAGTGCTGTATTTTAAAGAAAAGTCATTTACTTGCATATAACTTGAACCCTCATTTTCAATTTGCAGTAGATAAGCCAATAATCCTCTACAACAGATTTGAGTGAAAATGAAGCAGGAAGACATTCACTGCCTACGCCCTTACAAGGTGTGAAATAACAAGCATATCTAATATGTTTTAATGAATGAGTTCTTTAACAACTGTATAAAGTTGAATCAGTTGATATTTACATTTTCAAATAATGTCTGATTTATTGTCATATAAAATGCATGAAATAAAATCGTGCCTGACTTTGTGTGGTACATACTCTTGGGAAAAAGAAGCCACCGTGATCTGTATTTCAAGGCAGAAAACCCTGAGGTTCAGACAATGAACCCAACAAACCCTCCAGCTGCAGTAGCAGCAGCAGTAGAGTCTGCAATTGAAATGACATCCATGAGGACATTCGCTTGAGAAGGTTGTAGCCCCGGGACTTGTGCTACTTTAATGTAACCTTGATTATGAAGCTAGAATCAGCCTCCTACTCCTTGTGGATAACAGAGAAATGAGAAGGGATTACCTACAGGTGTGAAGTGAATGTCAACACTCAACCAACCTGCTCCTTCCGTCCGCTGGTAGAAACAAATCACTTTGCGATGTGAAATTTTTTATCGTGTGATGGATTTGGAACCTATGTTGTTTTGCATCCTGCATGACTGCCGCATTTCTGCTTGTTACCCTATTTATGCACAGTGTGCTTACGCCAAAACAACTATCACCCTTCACTGAACTCTCCCCAATTCTAGCCACGATGCATCCATAATAAACAAAAGACAGGGTCACTACAATAAAAATATATAAAAAACCTTTGTACATGCTGTAAAAAAGACAAAGACAAACATACATCCCGCTCCAAGTGTTTGGGTTGTTCTGCAAAATGACTTCATTATGATAAGGATGTACAGAGATATTGTGTGAAAGATCTTGAGTGTGGCTTAAGTGTCTGTCATGGCAGAATACTATTAGGTATTAGTACTAGGTTCTAGGTCTGAGTGGCTGTGTCAGAGCGCTCCTGTGGAGAGAGGATGCCAGTAATTGGGAAGCTGTAGGAATCGTGCTGTATATCTGAAAGCTACACAAGATCAAGCCTGGATTTACTGGAATGCAGTTTATTATTGCTTTGAATGTGGCACACAAACACGCAGTAGATTACAGTTGCAATATTTCACAACATTTAGGGTTCTCTAATTCCCTAATTAAGTTCATCTAATTGTGCATTTAAAATATGACGTCCACTGGACTGATTTCTCAACATGTTTATATTCATAGACCACATTCAACCTGAACCACAGCCAAACAATCTTAACTTAAAAAAACAAGCCTTAAAAATCCATGGTTAAGGTTGCAGGAACCCTATAGACATATTTCTGCCCCCCACAACGTTATAACAAATTTTAAAAACCAACAACAACAACTTGCTCGCTACTTCTCCAAAGAATGTGTTGCGCGATGGGATGAAATCATGTTAATTTTACGCAAAGCGGTAGCTCTCCGCTCTCCTGGAAAACACTTGACAAACATTTCCTCAGGTTACCGACATATTTATGTGTAAGAGGGAAATATACAAACCCCATTATCAGCCTTATTGTTGCGGTATTACAATGGGTAAATGTTTAGTCGAAATAAGGAGCGTAGAGACTGATTATGAAAAAGAACATTTTAGTGTGTGTGTGTGGGGGGGGGGTGTAATTCTGTTATCAAGCTGAGCAAGCGCCCTATGACAATTTATCTATAGCAATCACGGACATCATTAACTTAATAAGAATAAGTTGACGGCTGTACTCCAGTACGCGCCGCTTTGAGCTTACCTACAACCAGCAGGTAACAACCTACGCCGATGTCCAGCGCTGGCGATAAAGTGGAGGCGTAGATATCCATCATAACTGTGAACCCTTACAGAAGAATGGCTTAAGTGGTCCGTCTTCACGGGGTGAAGAGGAGTCAGTGCGCGGTGCGCTCTGCTGTCAGGTCCATCTGCCCTCGAGTAGGGGAAAGGCGCGGGCGGTCCTCGGGTCCTCGGGTCCTCTGCTCCAGCTGAGGCCTGTAGCCTGTGGTGTACGGTGCGTCGTCAGGGTGACCAATGATAAGGACCGCGCTCCCATCCAGCGTCCGCTGCTGTGTCACTGCATGTGAGACTCACTGAATTCATCTCAGTCATGGGAGCGGGAAAAAAAGAGAAGGAAAGGGGACCTCTTTGGAGTAACTCCACATAAACTGTAGGAGTCAGTGACGTCACGTTTAAAACATTAATTAAGCAACTGTGAATTGGTGGGATTGTTGCGCAAGCGCAATCCCAATATACGTTCTTTTCATTTTCAAACAATATTATTGTTATTAGTAGTAGTAGTAGTGGTGGTGATAGTAGTCGTATTAATATACTATTATTGTTGTTGTTGTTGTTGTTGTTATTAATAATATCAAAACTGACACATTACTCCTACACACTTTACTGTTAGGAACTCAAACTTGAAAATGTTCGGCTCCTGGACATCACCATGGCAACCTCGGAATGTAGGCATACACGGCTAATTCATCTCTTCATCTTCATCTCTTCATACAACGTCAACATTCATTCATTCATACAACATCAGGCGTTATGCATTCATTCATTCATTCGTTCAAAAATATAATTTGGACTAAGCTGCTACTTTCTCATGGTTTCAGTTGCCCCAAGTGCACTCGTGTTAGTAATTTCATGCCTGCTCTATGATCCTCTGTAGGACCAGAGGGCAGTGTGGTTATGCAATTTCTGCAGCTAAGACAAGTGTAAGCCTATATAATCTTTTATTTTTGGAGCTATTTGAAAGATTTTGTGCTTAATTTTGTGGGTAATTCACACGCTCACACACAGTGTTTTCACTTATTTGGGTTTAGATTATGTTTACTATTTCTAAATGGGGCTTTGTTTTCATGGCTTATTTTAAGTTACCTTGTACTCACCACTGAGGGCTCTACAGGTGTGTTGTTTTAATCCTGCTATGTGACGCACTTTGACTACATGTTTATATGAAAGGTGATAAAATATGTTACAGCTGCAAAGGTTTGGGTGAGTGGGGAAAGGGAGAAATGATAATATAGTTTAAAAGGCATTTAGAGGTGAGAATACAAAGCAATTTGCAAAGAGTCAGTGTTTTTTTTTTTTTTACTGTGTCAAGCATTTGGACGGCACAGGTGTTGATTAGAGTGTTGATTGTCTGACAAAGGTGGACAAAATGATGACATAGCCAGAGGGGAAAGCTGCTGAAAAACTGAACAAAACTTAAGATTTTAGGGTTTTAAATTCAATAGATGGTGACCAGTCGGAATTTTGTCGTCACTGTGACCTTTTCTGAATTCAGGGGTCATCATATGCATTTAAAATCTGTGAACATATACAGGACTTGTATAAGGAAATATTTTCCAAAACCCATGACACAATGGCCTACTGTATACACAACTTTTGTTGTGTGTGTCTGTGAAGGTAAATGGGCAAAATAACTCAGTGTGATGGAAACAACACTGGTATTGTTCACACTATCCTGAGAATCTGCACATGCCTGTGGCGTTGTGCCACAGCCTGTGCCTGTAGTTGTGGTGTGTAGTTTTCACTGTAAACAAGCACAGTGTTGTTCACATTTAGCATGTTTTATATTTATGGTTTGAATCACGTTTGTGTTGGTCTCATAACAGGGTCCCCTTTTCCTCCAGTACCTCAGCAATGTGCTGATGATGACTGTGGAAGGAGCCCCTCAATGTACAGGCCAGTTATGACGCAGATGATCAATGTGTTGGCCTGAAAATGAAAAACCTGGGCAACAAAAGGCCTGTTTTCCATTTTGAATACAGCACATCGTGGAGAGAAGGAAGGCAAAGAGGTATGAATGCCTTATTAGTTGACATTCGTTCCTGCCTTTTTTCAATACTGTGCAGAAGAAAAGAAAAAAAAAGAAATCAATTCACTCTTTGTTGGCTCGCCCCTCTGAGCTGCATCTCTCTTTAAGAAAATATTTTTTGCACGGACCCAGCGGGAGCTAACCTCCTTAAAAAATGTGTTAGGAATCATACCAGTAATAGCAGCAGCCAGGGTGTTACGAGGTGTAGGAACGAAAATGGGATGTTTAATTAGGGAAGGTGTTGGCTGCCAACGTCGGTGCTGATACTCCTTTGAAATGAGCTTCTAATGACGTTGATGATGTCGTAATTCTTCTCATCTTTCTCTGTGGAGGAGACAACGTGACTCATTTCTGTTATTACGTGATCCGGTACCTGTACATGCACTTTAAAGGCCTGGTTCAACCAAACCAAATAAAACAAACATTCTGTCTTAACCGTCCTTATTTTATTTGCTGCGCTTTGTTTTATTAATCAGACTGAATTGCCATTTCATTACTTTACATTCATTTGGCTTGACCTTGTATTAATGTTAGAGGACTTGTTGTTGGTAGTGGGGTTGTATATAATTTAATCCAAATTGAGTTCTGTAGTTAAGATTATGTGAATATAGTTAGGTTGTTGAAACAATACCTCAGCAAAGGTTACAAGAAGCACTTTTGACAAAGTTCATTTTTGCCTAGAAAAAACACATTTAAAAAGAGTAAATAAACATATATCTGAATCAACCTTTAATTTAATTTCTCAGGCTGCTTAAGCCGCTTCCCAGACACAGTACTATGGCAGTGGTTTAACGATATTCATTCTAATTCATCGTGTGTACTATCATTGCTCTGTTCTTCCATGATATACAAAAGCAAATTCTCTTATTTTGTGCTAAATTATGTGTTTTCGTTGAACATCATGCCAATGAAATACAGCTTTCCTAATTAAACTTAAAAAAACTATCTAATGTAGTATTTTCTGTGGGTGTAAAATACTCTTTCTTAATGACCAGGTATTGACCAAATTTGTTATAGAAATTACCTTTAACATTAGTGTAACTGATGTGAAGTGTAATTCAAATTTAACCCTCAGGTAGTGATATTTTAACTGCCTTATATATACTTATGTATCATGTAGGCTTTTTGAATAATGGACACTGTCATTATTACTTTAGTTTCTCATTTTTATTCTTTAAAAAGCATTCATTTATATCAGTGCAGTGAGTTGCCTGTGTGAAACCCCCCCCCCTCTTCTCATAGCAAAAAATAACTCAAATAACTTTTACACTATAACCCACTTCTCTAATATGCATTCATATGTTTTGTGTGTTCCAAGCAAAGAATGGCTCAATACATTAACAGTAAGCAACCACCCGCAACCTTCACCCTCACCCCTACTTAAAGGAAAATAAAACACTTGGAAGCTGACCTCTTGGCCCCAATTTCAGTGTACTCTGAAAATGGAACATGATTTTATGTTCTGTGTGCCAAACCACTTCCAGGTACAATGTGTTCCAAATACATTCAACCCTGGAGACCTGTTTTAAGGCTCTCTTAATCCAAACCACCATCAGTCAGTACTCAGTCAGTACTCAAAAGCACACACATATAGACATATAGAGTCAGAGTCAACTGTATGATACTTAAGGTAGTTGGCTGAAGATGGTGTCGTTAACAGTAGCAGCCCAACCCTTCTGCTTAGTGGGTGCAGTTATTAATTGGGATTTACATAATAAGTGAAGGTATTTTAATTTAGACAACATTGTACTTAGCTACATAGGTTTTTAATTTTAATTTTAATTAGAATTTAATTTGTAGTTAATAGATTTCTGTATCCACCAGTTTACAAATATACAGGTAATTGGAAATTGATTAGAAGGATAAAGAGGTCATTTAAATGTCCTTTAAAGTATCCATTGTATCTGCTCATTCATGAATTAAACAAAGAACATATAGTACGATGTGTGAATTATTAAGTATTAAAGGTACAAATTGGCAGATTTTGCTGCCTTTGGACCACACAGCTTCCCCATATTTTCAGTGATTATGCTAAGATAAACTAAAACAGCTTTGAGAGTGAATAGGTTTTCTCCTCTAATTCTCAGCAAGCAATTAAGGAAATGTATTTCTCCAAAGGTCAAAGTAATGTTGGCCTGATCAGAATTTAAGGCAAGTTAAAACAAAATTTTCAGATCAAAAGACATGGAAGATCAATGGGAATGGAAATCTTCATGCAACTAAAGACCCTGTGAGGTAAATCTGCTAAAAGCATAGCATGCAGTATTTTGAAGCAAAGTCACATATCATATCATATATCAGCATATATCAACTTAAACTTTCTGTTAAGACTTGTGTTTGAACAAACATAAAAACTGCACCCAAAGGCCAGCATGCATGAGTGAAAATAATAATATATATGTTCCAATTTGATGCACCCTCCTCATTTGTGTGCAGCTATTCCAAAAGCTTGTTAATTCTGTGAATACTTAAGCTTAAACTGCTTCATTTCATAAATAAATTATGACAAATGTATAGGGAAAGAATATAGGTAAAAGTTAATGTGAGCACTTATGTGATGTCTTTTGAATGAATGCTGACTAAATTGAGATTGAAACAAGACTCTCTGCTCAACAATTATAACCGGTAAAATTCTCAATGAAGCACAAGCTAGTACAAGACACTCACAACTCTGAATATTTCTCTGTTCTTTATTGTGAATTATATACATGCACGGGTCAACAAAAATGCACTTTTACATTAAACAGGTGGGTATCCAGGCCATTTAGTTCATTCATTGTTGTGTACGGTTGTTCATTCAGCAATGTGGCATTTTCCTTTTAAATCTTGATGGTACCAGTTCTTCTGTTATATGATACAAAGTAAAGTGAATGCCAGTCATCCTTTTACTATGATTCCCCTCTGATTCTTTCAGTAAAACAGACAACCCATGTCACCCACATTAGCTGAACCATTCCTCCCTGCAATCCAGCCACCTTCTCTATTTCTCACCATAAATGTACAAATGCTGAAAGCTGTCTTTGTTTCTCATAATCCAATTAGCGTAAACCAATGGAGAAGCCAAATCCTTTTTTTTATATGTGCTTTTGCAAAACTATGGGATAGTACACTAATGTCTAATGTGGAAGTGTCAGATGCAGCTTCATGAACAAGTGGCTTTAGCATTCTTTTATTCGTTTGGACAAGGGGTTGCAAGTCATCGCATCAGAGGAGATCCTTTTTTAATACTGGCTACTGGGTTTGTGTCACGCACACCATAATTCAAAGCTGTACTGTTTCACCTCACCCTCCGCCTGCTGGGGGCGAAATGATGCAGCACGCACAATGAGGACGCTACAGGAATCTGGAAACTTGGAGTTCACCAGAGACACATGCACACAAAGAATAATGTATCCATGCCTTTTTTCTGTCTGGCAGGTAAGTTGTTCTCTGCTCTTTGGAAATTATATCCACTCTTTCTGCTTGTGGTCACAAGTTGGTCGTTAAAAAATCCTAGAGGCCATGTTTTGTTCCAGTTCCATCCACAATTTTTGGAAAGCCTGTCCATTTGCTTTTTGGCTGAGAGCGAAATGAGAAGACTGATGAATGTGTCATTAAAAATGTAGCTGGAGCTGCCAGCCGGATACCTTAGCTTAGCAACAAGACTGAAAACAGGGGGAAACAGCTCGCAGTGAGTGTTAAAGGGGGTAATTGGTGGATTTTGTTATGTTCAGACAGAGCACGGTTTGTCAATCAGTTTCTTGCTCAAGCTTTGTGTACCGAAAAGAGACTGGTATTGATTTGTCATATGACATAAAAAAGCAAATAAGCACATTTTTCAAAATGTTCACCTATATTCCATTAATGATAAAGACAGGGGTCAAAGGAGAATATAGACTTTCTCACAAAAAAATTATTAGCCCACAGAGTTTACATCCTTCCCATCTCTGGAAATGGTGCAGTCAGAGACTTTAACCATTTCGCCTTCCATCTTCGACTCATCGCCAGGCGGACTGGCCTGATGAGAACAACAAAACCAATGTTGCTGCAGGTGCAGGAGCTCGTGCCATGAGGTACGCCGGAAGAGGAAATATATGAAAGGATTGTATACGGTGGAGCTCTTCGCAAAGAGGCAGGGCAACAGGGTGGAGAAAGGAGGCAAGTGGCCCTGCTCCTGGGACTGAAACATGCTCCAAAAGCTGACGGCCACGTAAGGGGTCCAAGCGATAAGGAAACCAGAGCTGATCATCACAGCCATCTGAAATAATAGGGGGCAGGTGGAAGAACAAGGGAACATGTGTTAATCTTAGATTACAATCCAACATTTAAAATCATTGTGAAACAACACAGTTGGTACATAGGTAAGACAAAATGGCAGGCCATCGATTTCAGCAGGCAATTTAAATCTTGATCACAGGGAGGAGAATGAGCTACAGTCCATCTCTGTATGAGGGATTTGACCGTCTGGGAAGGATTCTCTTATCAACAGGTACAGGTTTATTAGCTATCTTCTGAAAATTTCTGCAAAGATTTCTCCATTAAATCTTCCACATCATCAGTATTCTCATCTTCACATCAAGGGATAGGAAGAGATAAGAAATCACATGAGACATTCCAGTGTGAATATGGATCGCACGCCAACATGAAAGACATAAAAGCACTAGATCTGTCACCGATATGAAGCATTTGGGATTTACTCAACTCATTACATGATACGCATTTGATCATCAAAACCAGAAAACATATAGGTTTATCAGTCCCTCTTTCCCTGCAATCTGATCTAAGTTTAACCTCAGCTCTATGATCGAAATCAAAACAGCTTTGACAGCATCTTTAAATCTTCAAGAGGACATAAAATATAAATTTTCATGCTGTTTCATTTAGGTTGGTACAAATGCAAAGAAGAAAAGCGAATGTTAAAATTCTTGTGTTTTTTTCCCTTCTTTTGCTTGAGAATTTTACTTTACTTCAGTTTGGTGGGATTTTACTTTTTGTTATTATTGTGCGATACTTTTTAAAAAATTTCTTGAGCTGTGCATTTGATTTGCTTACCACAGTTTGATTTGCTTTCCTCTGTAAAGCAGGTTGTCCTTTGGGGCTTGGACACCTACTGTCACACGCTTACTGTCTTTAATTACAAACAGTGACTAAGAGCCTTTGTTAATCACTATTTTCATTTCACAAATGAGGATTTGTATGATTTCTTTCCCCATGAGATTGTTCAAATTAGTGAAAGAAAAATTTGAGGACAGATTCAATGCAGCATTGATTTTCTTATACTTACAAGAGTGATTTTCTTCTCGACATTGCCGTATTGAAAATCATTGCTCTGGATGGATTGGTAGGCCCTGTGCAACTTCCAGGCAATACCAAAATAGGTGAAGATAATAACCAGACAGGGGAGGAATGTGCAGAGGATGGACAGAGCCATGATGAAAGTGGAGTGGTTCAGGGACTCCCCATAGCCAGCCCAGTCTATCGAGCAGGCAAGTCCAAATGGCTCCGGCCCGTAGCTGCCCCAGCCAAGCAGAGGAAATGAGGCCCACAGACCGGCATACAGCCAGATCCCAGTGATCACAACTCTGACTGTTCGTCTCTGGAACTTGATACCTGTGTAGAGGCAGATTTCAAATTCACTATGTCAACTATGTGGCTTCATTGTGATTTAAATACATAACTGTAACACTGGCTTTTGTAGCAACTACTGTTCATCTCCTATTTAAGAGGCACTGCAAATGATTAAGGAGTCTGCAGTGGAGCAGAACCATGATGCTTCAGTCAAAGACATATAATGGGACTGATTTGACTATTTGTCTGAAAATGTTCTGGTCTTTGAGTGAGCTCTCAAATAATGTGAGTTGCAGTGAGGATTTTTGGGAAACTAATCCTCACACAAACATGAAGCGTGGAGCTTAGTTAAATCAACAATACCAAAACCAAGCACAAAAGGTGGAGGGAGATGCCACAGAAAAAGGCATGGCATGGAATTTTTTTAAGCATACAATTAAAAAAAAAAGAGCAGTAAGATTCACCTGTCCTTAATCTCACTGTGATTTTACTGTTAAGTAAGATCTGTGAGCTTACTTAACTTACCGTTAAGTAAGCCCTGTGAGCTTACTTAACAGCAGTTACTCAGAGTTTGTCCTCAGAGTAACTGGAAACTAAGTTGTTATCACAGAGTGGATTTTTTCAATTTTTTTGCTCCTGCAATAACTGAAGGTGCTCTAAAATAGGAGACACGCAGTGCAAAATGTTTATTGCCTGTAGAAAGTTTTATAGGCTGATGAAAGCCTAAGAATATCAAAATTGGATGGTTCCAAAATGTAAAACCCTGGAATATGTAGCCTAATATTGTGTGAAGTGCCAATGTTTTTCAAATGTATCCACTTACATTACAACAATGGTATGTTAAGGTATTATTAAGCAAATTAATAATGTAATCCTTCAGTTATGTTTTTCCAAAAATAATCACAAATATTTCCAAGGACATATACTGAGTAAGAGCGGATTATCCAACGCACTGACTGGACAAGTGTCTGGTGGCCTCTGACCTCAAGGAGAAGTCGAAACACCTACCAACTGTAGCCTTATCTGTTCAGTGTATCCTTTTTAAAAAATCAATTAAAATAAATTAATTGAGTACGTTAAAACGAATTGACAAATGTCGAGTTGCTTTACATGCAAATAAGAAAAATAGTGTGATTGGTTTGCCCGGCCGTGTCTGTATCGTGATGACGCTGAGTCAGGTGATGGCTGAGGTCAGCCAGGTCTAATGGTGACCGCGCCCCGAGAGAAAATGGCGCCGGAACGTCCTGCGGAGCATGTTGGAGCGGAAGCGCGGAAGGGCGAAAGCGAGAGAAGGAGAGAAAGGCGACAACAAATAAAGAACACCGGATAAACTGAAATTTGGAACGATATATCACCTATCTCGACTTTTTTCTCCCAAAAGTCAGTTTGCTAGCATTAGCAAAGAGCGCGGAGAGGACGATGCTAACGATGATGCTAAAGAGGAGGAGGAGGAGGAGGAGGAGGAGGAAGAGGGGGAAGACTCCAGCACCGCGGCGCCACCCTCAGCTCCACCCGAGACCTACACCGATGGTGATGGCAGAGACCCGCTGGAGGGTAAGTTAAAAGTGAAACAGCAACAGAATTGAGCCGTTATTTGAATTAGAAAAAACCGCCAAGACTATATCAACCACAACCATTGCTGTAAGATAACTGTTTTAACAATTCATGCTAGGCGCGAAGATGAAGTGAGCGACGGCGCTGCGTGTGATTTTTCCATACGCCGTTTAAACTACAATTTAAAAGAAACAAAGAATATATTTATCGTCAGACTAGACACATAACAAGGTCTGCCTGTTTGTTTGTGTCCTGTTTAACTCTTTAAAGCTGAGTAAACGTATGCATGTGCGCGCGTGCGCGGGTGTTCCTATTGTGATTGATGGGAGAAGCTGGATCATCTGTATGAGCAGAGGCTGGGCGGTGTGTCGCTCGTTAGCACCCGTTAGCTGCGGGCGGTGGGCCGATGGGATGTCGCTGCCGGCCCAGAAATGCATCATTGTCTGAAATAACCCGGGACACTTGTTGCATTCAGCCTATTGGTGTCTTGGGAAAAAAGCAATGAGCGCTCGTTATTATTATTATTATTATTATTGTGAGGAATACCAGTGAATGCCTTTAGCTCCGTGGGTTTTTTTTAGCGTCTTGGGGAGCCGTGTACAGCCCGCCTCCCGCTGTTCTGTACTCACATGAATCAATTGTGTAATTAACATCTGGCTCAGAGCTCCCTTGTGTGTTTGTTGGATTTACCGTGCTACCTGCATCCTGAACGACCGCGTCAATTTCCACTTCCAGATAAGAGCTCATGCTCAGCGTTAAGATGCCGAATTCAGCTTCCGTCTCTGAAACCAAAGCGCACACTGGCAGTGAAGTATCCCCCGTGTTGTGGCAACGACCTTGTCGGGATTTAAGTGTGATTTTCGTTGTGTTGTTGTTTTTTTTAAATATCTCCAGCTAATGGAATTCCACAGAGGGAATTGTCTTCACACCACACATCGCGCATGATAGATAGCAACATATTGCCTGCGAAGGATTTTGTGCACAAAGCTACACTGGCTTGATGAGTATCTAGTTCTCACACCACCGCTGGAGGTGTTTTGACGTCACCGCCGTGATCGTGCTGTACCCGGTGCACCCGGCTACTCTGATCACGCTCCCTGTATACAGGTGCTGGCCAGTAAATTAGAATATCATCAAAAAGTTGAATTATTTCAGTAATTCCATTCAAAACGTGAAACTTGTATACTGTATACTTTCCTTCCACACATAGTGATATATTTCAAGTGTTTATTAATTTTCATTTTTATTATTACAACTGACAGCTAATGAAAACACCAAATTCAGTATCTCAGAAAATTAGAATATTCTGAAAAGGCTCAATATAGAAGACTACATAGAAGCCACACTAATCAGCTGATTAACTCAAAACACCTGCAAAGGCCTTTAAAAGGTCCCTCAGTCTTGTTCTGAAGGCTCCACAATCATGGGGAAGACTTCTGACTTAACAGTTGTCCAAAAGACGACCATTGACACCTTGTACAAGGAGGGCAAGACACAAAAGGTGATTGCTAAAAAAGCTGGCTGTTCGCAGAGCTCTGTGTCCAAGCACATTAACAGACAGGCGAAGGGACGGAAAAATGTGGTAGAAAAAAGTGTACAAGCTCTAGGGATAACCGCACCCTGCAGAGAATTGTGATGACAAACCCATTCAAAAATGTGGGGGAGATCCACAAAGAGTGGACTGCAGCTGGAGTCAGCGCTTCAAGAACCACCACGAAGAGACGCATGAAAGACATGGGATTCAGCTGTCGCATTCCGTGTGTCAAGCCACTCTTGAACAAGAAACAGCGTAAGAAGCGTCTCGCCTGGGCCAAGGACAAAAAGGACTGGACTGCTGCTGAGTGGTCCAAAGTTATGTTTCCTGATGAAAGCAAATTTTGCATTTCCTTTGGAAATCAAGGACCCAGAGTCTGGAGGAAGAGCGGAGAAGCACAGAATCCACGTTGCATGAGGTCCAGTGTAAAGTTTCCACCGTCAGTGATGGTGTGGGGTGCCATGTCATCTGCCGGTGTTGGCCCACTCTGTTTCCTGAGGTCCAAGGTCAATGCAGCCGTCTACCAGGAAGTTTTAGAGCACTTCATGCTTCCTGCTGCTGACCAACTTTATGGAGATGCAGATTTCACTTTTCAACAGGACTTGGCACCTGCACACAGTGCCAAAACCACCAGTACCTGGTTGAAGGACCATGGTATCCCTGTCCTTGATTGGCCAGCAAACTCGCCTGACCTTAACCCCATAGAAAATCTATGGGGTATTGTGAAGCGGAAGATGCAATACGCTAGACCCAACAATGCAGAGGAGCTGAAGACGACTATCAGAGCAACCTGGGCTCTCATAACACCTGAACAGTGCCACAGACTGATCGAGTCCATGCCACGCCGCATTAATGCAGTGATTGAGGCAAAAGGAGCCCCGACTAAGTATTGAGTGCTATACATGCGCATTCTTTTCATGTTCATTCTTTTCAGTTGGCCAACATTTAAAAAAAAACCATTTCTTTTCATTGGCCTTTTCAATATTCTAATTTTTTGAGATACCAAATTTGGAGTTTTCATTAGTTGTCACTTATAAATATCAAAATTAAAAGAAATAAACATTGGAAATACATCGGTCTGTGTGCATTGTATGAATATAATGTACAAGTTTCACTTTTTGAATGGAATTACTGAGATAAATCAAGTTTTTGATAGTATTCTAATTTACTGGCCAGCACCTGTATAGTGCATTGTTCTGCGTTGAGACGTCAGACTCTCTTACCACAACACGTCATTTCTGATTACCACATTAGCCGCCACGGATGCAAATGCACGCTTCATTGACGTTTCAGTTATTTGGAAATGCGTGACAGTGGATATATTAAAAGGGGAAGGGGGCCCACTCAGTCCGCGCACGCACACGGGGCCCAGTTTCTCTTTTGCTCCACCGATGGTCTGCAGATGTTCAGCCACTTAATTACTTGTTTGAACTGACATGCTTTCAAATAAATTCAGGATTAGCTTCAGTTTTCTTCATTTCTCCTCTTAAACATCATATATTCTCTGAGAGCGTAATAGTGGCTAAAATCATGTTGGATTTGCAGTGTTTGCATACATTTTGGGAGTGTGTAAATTACATACTTCTGATTTTGGTGAGACATAGTTTCCTCATCACCTGTGGTTGTTTTCTCGATGAAAGAAAAGAAGCCCCAGATTGCTCCGTTATCTGGCCACACTTTTATGCGCTGCCTGGGGCAGCAGTCCGACTAATAATACATTAACGCAGGGTGCTAATACGCTTGCATAACTGGCTTTGTACTGAGGCATAAAAGCCTCGTGGCTTCTAAACTTGTAAACAGTATAAAAGTTTGTAGATTGTAGTGAAATGAACAGTCTCGTGGTACCGTAGCTTTGTTCAGTAATTCTCCTCAATTGCATTACTGTACGTATCCCTGCAGTGCTTCCTGGAAAAGAGACAAAAATACTTTTTTTCATGTTTGCTGCAGTTACACCAGGCCATCTGTCATATGCAGTGGCACTGCTTGGTGTATGGCGTGAGTTATATCTCTCATTCAGCAGACCATGAAGTGCGTACTGCTTGTCTCGGATCCCCTTAAAGGTTTTTAGGTAATAGCCTGTGTTCCAAAACCTGAAAGATATTCTTCCCCACAGTAGAGTCTTTGCGTTAGAGGTTAATCCCTATGACCTTTAAAAAGATTGACTGCTTTCTTGCAATATTGACTTCTTAATGTCAAATGACGTTCAATAAGAGGTAAGGCTTAACTGCTCTAATCTCCCTCAAATCCAAATCTAAAATCAACCCTACCTGTCTTGGGTGGATTTCCTGTTACCAGGTACCTGACCATCCCCATCACAGCCAGAGTCATGATGCTTGTTACACTGAAGATCATGCCCATCAGCCCATAGTAGAGACAAGTGGTGTCGCCTCCAATCCAGGCATGATTGAAAGCTGATGCAATGGACAGAGGGTACATGCTGAGGGCCATGCCGATGTCTGTTAGGGCTAAATTCACTGTCAGCAGTTCGGGAGCTTTGAGCAGGGTGAGGCGACGGGCTGTGCTGACCAGGACCGCTGCGTTCCCTAACACAGACAGGATGGCTGCAGGAAACAGTAAGAAAAGGACAGAGATTATTTTTTTTCACAGAGACAAAGCAGTTATTACATGGGACAGGAGATTAATTAATATAATGTAAAGTCAATGGGCATCAGTAATCTGATCAAAATAGCGGGTGTGCTGTTGATGATCCCGTACCTTTAGTCCAGTGGCAGCCTGTGCTGCTGAGACCAGGCAGGATTCATACAGTACATCCATCATGATTCATGGTGGTTCTTGAAAATTAAACCGACATGACATCTTTCATGTTCACCATTAGCAGACGGAGAAAGAGCCCGCTTCTCTGCTGCACTTAACCTGTTGTGTATTCTGGAATGTGATGCTTCACAGCACTGGTGCTGGGAACCGCCGTTTCAGTTCTTGTGATCTTCCCTCCTCAAATAGTCCAGTTGTTGCTTTTCTCCTGACCTCGGTCACCGCGGGGTCCTGTCCTCCCCCAGGCTCAGTTCTCACACCATGCTTGGTTAACTCCAAACACCTTCGAGCTCAGGGGGCTGGATGTTTATGACATGTTGAGACTGGCACCTACGATTGTGAATGTTCTGCTCTGTGCCAGGGCTGCCGCTTTTTATTCGAACATTTGTTTTTGGTCGTTTGGGGGAGAAGTTAATATTCAAACTCCGGTGATGCTTTTGAATTTACACGTTATGAGATGAACAGACCATTTGAAGTAGTTTGGCTTCTGATCCAGCAGAGGGCGCTCCAAAATTGCCCTGTCAACTTGACCTATGGCCTATTTTGTGATGTTTGGTTTTCTACTATGTGCATGTGTTCATTTGAATCAAGTGCTTGTCATTCAGACTTTGTTTTGCCTTCACTGTTGGAACAGCACATTACTATTTCCCTTGGTGGGCCCATGCCTTAAGAGACATATTATACAGCCACGACACTATGTATGCAACAATTTTCTCCAAAATAAATGATTTTTCATTTACAAGACAGGCTATTGTGTATTAGCATGATCTTGCTGGTTACACATATCTGCCCTTGTCTAAAATCCATGAAGTGATAACGACGACTCTGATGTGATGTCCAGCTTACTGGAGAATGACTCTACACTATTTCTCCCGTATATGTATCGGGCTGTTGTGGAGTGCGAGTGATTCAGCCGCTCTCTCAATCAATTCACAGTGAAGCCTGCCATCGATTGTAAGCAGGTAACGATTAATATGAAAGAGATTTGATATGGGGAAAATAATTTCTTTTATCACTGTGCAGCAAAGCGCTTCCAGTGCATGGGATTTAAAAAAAAATAGAAAAATATTGGACCATTAATCACAAAATTACTGCTGACATCTCTCCAGTTAGAGAGCTTAGTTGATGTGTTCTGGGTTCGACCAGTTTTACATAATACCTCTTGTTTACATAAGCTTATGGAAATTTGATTGATACAACATGCAGTATTGTGCCTCCGTTCTCTAAAGGGTCTTTTCCCTCATGGAGGTTTCTCTCCATGAGCAGCCTTGACACGCGTGACCTTATTCATGAACCATGTTGCCTTAATAGTGCTAAAAGGCATCAGCGCAAACTTCAGGCGATTCAGCAGGTTATTTTTGATGACTCCTGTGCATAAATAAGTGCTGCGAGCCGCAGACCTTGGAGATAGTAGCTGAACACAAAGAATCTTAATTGAAAATGTTTTGTGTGCATGTTGAATGTGATGCCATGCCGTATAGCCACATTTCTCAAGAAGAAAACCAAACAATTGGATCCCCTACATTCAGCACCGAGGCCTTACCCTGGTGCGATATGAAAGGTATTCATTTGAAGCCAGTCCAGTGGACAGGAGGCTTTCCAGCTCTCTGCAGAATTTCATGGCTTTTCATGAGGTTCTGTAAAATGATTGTTGTTCAACATCCAGATTCTTGGGCTTTTTCATTCCTCAAAGTATGTTTTTCTTCCCTGCATTTCCTCCATTTACCCTAGAACTGTGGTGCACTACATACTGAACATTACAGAGCTGAATTCATTAAAGCCAGGGAGAGTGTATCCTTGCGCATGACTTCTCAGTCACAAGCAGACCTCTACCAGCACCTTCCTGTCTTTATCTAGCCGTAACCTGACATGCTCGCCTTTGGGCAAACACTTGTCAGCTGTCAATCTTTAAAAGTCAGCTGTCGTCTCAGTACCGTGGAGTTCGGTCATGCTGCTTTACCTTCTGCATTGTTCATCCCCTCTTATGCTGCTGCATCTGCTTCCCTCGCCAAAGCATGTCACATCTGATCATGTTTTGAAGGCATTCGACCTGAATGGCGAGCTACTGCCTGTATCGGCTCAACCTCCAGGAGCTCGCAACAAAAGCGACTGCATCGCATCCACCAAATCTGCTATGGCACAAAGCGAGTAGTAGCTTTCCAGTGAAGCTGGCACGCCGAACTGCGTTTAGCGATTCACCGAAATGTTCTTCACCTCAGCTATAAAGAAATTTTATCCAGACCTTCTACATCTCTCACCCTGGCTCTTCTTGCAGTTCCTGCTGCGCTTGCTCTTCCTGCCGCCGCAGCCCTCAGTACAGCCCCTGCTGTCTTGCTACCTGCATGCGGTTGATTCATAATTGATGCAGGAAGTTTCTAATAAACATCACCTCATTAATTTTCAATGCTGAAATACTGTATTACGTTTTAAAGTCTTCACTTCAAGACTTTTGTCATAGTCACTGGTGGGTCAATGGGGACAGCCATTAACTCTCCAGTGTTTGAATTATCGCGTGCTGTGTGACTATGGGTGTCTCGCAAGATGCAAATATCCCTTATCTGGCCCCAACCAATTCAGGAAGCCGTGGCAAATTGCTCTCAGGGAGACCAGGAGGAGTCGGGATCAATTATCTCAAGGCACTGGGAATGAGCATCCGTCAAAAAAAAAAGCTGCTTACTCTGGCGGAGAGGGGAGGAGATACTGTAATTGGCATCCTGTGGCGCTGCAGCCTACTTGAATTAAAACACTCCACACACACTTAAAGCAGGATAATGCAAAGCACTAACGTCTGTAGTTTTAGTTGCACACTTGATTAACCCTTTTTGAAAGGGGAGAGCCGTGCGGCGAACACGTTGCCTGCAATTAGATTATCTTCACTGCACTGGTGGAACACAAAATGTCAAAAATGTTCCGTACCATATACAGCATCAGATACCTGCTTGTCCTTGCAGCATGAAGGGGATGAAAGGCGATCTTAACATACCAACAGATACACAGCCAAAGGTTTCATGTGTTAGGAAGCACGTGGGCTACATCCAGCAGTCGAGTTGTCTTCTTGATCCACCTGATGAATGTAGCTCCGGTATAAAACCTATTGTTTCACTGGGTTTCGTTCTGAATCAAACGATCTGGTTCGTTGTCCACAACAGTCATTATACGCTAACCTTACTTGTTTTCAAAACGGTGGTTTGCAGACCTGTCGTGTACAGGTACCAGATACTTTTACGAGACACTGCCCGTAGAACAGACTGAACACATGCAGGATTGTGTGTAAATAGTGTTGCGTGTACGTACAGTATTTTTGTGGGTTTTTTTATGCACCATAAAATAAAATTTGCTGTCTGTGGTGTCGTAAGAGTAACGACCAGATGCTTTCTTTGTTTATTTTAGACATTTGATAGGTCATTGCTTTATCGCTGCTCACTGAGAATATCAGTATCAGTTATCAAAAGATCAAAGCTGTTTTTGAGGTGCAAATAATTGTTTATGGTAAAACAGTACATTTCCATGTCAGTTGGAAGTTTAATGTTAAGTACAGTGTTAAAGGATACAAGCTTTTCATGGAGTTAGCAGTTCTACTTGAGTGGAGTTGTGTAAATACATTCAGAGCAATTGAAAACATGTAGTTATCTTGTCCAAAGAGTTGACGGCAGTAAAAATGAACAGGGGTTCACTGTCAGTAGACACGTTAGCCTTCTACCTGCAGTGACTGTGATTTGCTTTCAGCAACAGATGGAAGTTGCAGCAGCAGCTGAAGAGTGCCTGTATCGTGTCATGTATCGATGAAGGTTTTTGTAGTCCAGTTCCTCGCCCAGTTCCTGCAGGACTTGCAGCGAGCAAGCGAGTGATCAGAAATCCGGATCAGGACTTTGCACGCCACAGTGTCCCGCCTTTTTCTGTCAGACGGCTGGAGCCACCATATCCACGTTTCTCAGAACTGGGATAAAAGGCTCATCCAGGTATCCGAAGCAACAATATAGTGTTTACTTGTGAAAAGCAGAACCGGGTCACTCCAGAAACCAGATCATAACTAGTACACGTAAGCACTGCTTACTGCTTACACAACTGTTATCACGTAACATCTTATTTAAATGTAATGAAATAAGTTGCTGCTTGGTATGAAAGTTCAATAACGTCATGAGTTTGTTGGACACACCGCGCCAACTGTAAGTAAGTGTCAAAGATAAGATAGGTAAGAGAAGGTAACCTCACCCATTCAGCCAAGTTTCTTTTCAGTTTTGAAGTCATAGGAACAAAATGAAAAGATGCTAATCCGGCTCATGATGTAAGCTCGGGCAGTTAGAACTGAACTGAAACCACGCATCCGTAATCGCACCTTTTGACCTGAGGAGCGCAAGCAAACCAGGACTCTCTGAAGTTCTTATTCCCATTAGTCACTAACGGAGTTTACCGTCTTGTCCTGAGGAATGCGGAGTAGAAATATCCCGTGGCACGCTCGGAAACATTTCATATTCCCGCCACATGTCAGCATAATGTGACAGTGAAACAAGTAAGTGGTGTACTTACCAATTACCACCAGGTACATCCCTGCCCAAAAATCAACAGTAGGTGACAGTTTGGATGCGTATTTATCCTCCATGATTGTCCAGTCAGCGGTGAGAACAGGCTCACTAATGATTTCCAGTTGAGGGGTGGGGGCAGCACCTTTAACACGAGCTACAGACTCGGCTCGAGTGCCCCGGAATTGAATATCTTAAGAGACTGAGCGTACGCTTTCTTGTCTCCTCGGTCAGCCCTCATGTCCTGTCTGCGCGCCGCCGCCTCTGACGCCCAGCACACCGACATGAAACACAAGTACACAGTGACACAACCGATCAGACCCCTGTCTCCCCTCCTGCATACATGAGCCACACCAACATCCAATGACACGCAGACACCCTCCCCACACACACACACACACACACACACCTGATGCAGATTATAATTGCTACCAATCACTTTGTGACGCTTTTTGCTCTTCCCTTTAATAACACGTTCCACTCAAACACAAACGCGCACACACAGGCTGGATCTATAAAACTCCGAGGTAATTACAGAATATGATGTCAGCCCGAGCAGAGTGAGGTGGGAGTGACTTGACAGTGACAGGTTGATTGTAAAAGCAGCAAAATTATAAAACATTTCATTTCAAGCATTTCATCTCCTGTGTCAAGTAAAGTATAACATGCCAAGTTCCTTAAATCTGTATTAGACTCTATTGCTGACATCATTTGGAAAAATGAAGAAGGGACAGAAGCTTTATTTTCTATTATGCTTTAGATTGACAATTGAATTAAAAGAGAAGAAGATAGAGTGGGATTAATATCTTAGCCAAGGGGATTTATGTTGCAAACCAGGCCACTGTCTGTCCATGAATATAATGTGTGTGTGTGTGTGTGTGTGTGTGTGTGTGTGTGTGTGTGTGTGTGTGTGTGCTGGTGCATCTACTGTAGGTTCAGGGGGGTTGAAACTGATAATATTTTCTCTAACGTGGAGGGTCGACTCGTTGAGACGACCGCCTGCATCACATCTGATGTATAAATTCTGAATTAAGATGCTGTTTCTAGACACCGTAACATGGAGCCTGCCTTTTCTATGATTTTGATTAACTTTGGGCCGCTTTGCCTCTCTGGACTGGACTTGGTTAATAAACTAATGGAAAGTCCCTTCATGGTTTTTTTTTCTTGTACAGGCTCCCGAGATGCCCGAACCCATGACCCTGCTGGATATAGCCCGCAGCATGCCTTACACCTTTTTATCGGAGCGGTCTTTGCACCTCTTTACGTGTGAAAAGGGCAGAGGAGAACAACTCACTGCTGCGATCAAGCCAGCAATTATCATAGTGTCACGTGCCGCGGCCCTCTCCCGGTCTCTGTTTGAGGTGCTGTGCAGAAGCAGACTGTGTTCAAAGCTCGCAGACAGTTTCCAAGGTGGAGAGTCTGCTCAGGAGTCAGTGGAGATCTCATGCAGACGACCCGTGGCGCTATTTCTGTGAATGTGTTAAAAGCAGTCGCGGCACGACGCGGCATATCCAGCCTTGCTAATGGACGGTGAGAGAAGAGAATATGTCATATTTCTTTCTTTCCCCCCGAACATGACATTTGGTTTACAAATTGGCAAAAATGGCATTTTTATTAGCAGTCAAATGGGGCTCTTGTAGCTATTGTACATTACTGAAGCTGCATATTAAAGCAGCTCTTAGTGTCGCACCAACACGCCGCTGCATATGTCCTGCCGATCATTACATCCTGCTGAAAATACCCACTGAACACAATTGCTCCGATTTGACACTGTCCATTTTCTCCAAACGGAACATTTCACACCGTAAATCAGGCGCCGTGTGTGGCGCGTCAAAAGTACAGCACAACACAGTCGCACAAAAGCCTTACGTAAAGGTCCCGCCTTATCTACATTATTATTGAGAGCCGAGGGTTATGCAAGTATCGCCTGGAGTGGCGTATTCAGCCCTTTAAGCGTTCATGTCAATAGCGCCGCGTGGCTCCTGCAGTATCACCACATGCCTCATCCACATCCAGGAGGAGGCATAGAGCCACGCACGCATGCATGTATAGGGTTGGTATTCATACATCTTCTATTGCCATGCCAATAACAAGTCTTCCTCACCTACTAATTCGCACCAGCTTCCTCTATGTGTGTGTGTGAACCCACAGGACGAGTAATGGCCTCGAATAAACATCTACACGCACCCTAAGATTAATAATGGAGAGTGGCATCAGGATAATGTCAGCGGAGCAACAGAGGTATTAAAATATGCATATTCTGGGAGCCAGGCCAATAAAATTACACATCACTTATTATCACAGAGGTTGATCCTTCTTCGCTGATGTGCGTTTTGTCATCATCTGAGTTAATATGTTCCTAACCCCGCTGACGGTGACAAGATGCCCGACGTCCAACACCGACGACAGATTTTTCTGTATAAAATGAACAAAACAATTGGATATCGCGCCATGGTCTTTTGTCATGATCCTTTTTTTTGGGGGGGGGGGTTAAAATAATATTTTATAGGAAGCCAGCTCGCTGTAGTTTTTCTGCGCTCCGTGTGTGCGCATACTGATGCACTAAGCTGAACAAGTCTCTGTCTGCAGAAATCTGGGGGAGGGGGGCTTCTTTTGCTCTCATTCAACTTCTGATACGTAAAAAGACACAGAAGACAAAAAAGACAAAGCACTATTTTTCAGGCACAGCGTTAATCTTTTAATCTGTGGTTTGCCCCCTCGTCCATATGTTTTAGTCCAAATCCTACTGTCTTGGATCAGCTCCCGTTCCTTTTCCACGAAGACCACGAAACCGTTAAACCGCTGATGTCATTTGAGAACGCCAAATCTTTAAATGCTACAGGAAAGAAATCGATCAGCAGCGAGTCAATAACGGGCTCTGCAGATTAGAATGACATGTTCATTGTAATAATGCGGCGCTCAAATCAAATCCCTTCCCTCTCACGGTGCTCTTCCTTGATTTCTTGGAGCTGTACAACAAAGAAGTTAATCTGCTGAATTAATCTGTCATCTGTGATAACCAGCTCTATATATAAAATCGATCTTGTGGTTATTTAGTTCGGGGGTTTATCAAACTTTAAGCCCATTACTTTGGACATTTGTTGACGAGATTTGTTGCTTTCGGTTACGTCAGAATCTTTCACAATAACTCGCTCGGGTGAGCTCACCTATCTCAGTGAGATGGAGGAGTCTGCCTCCTGCCACGCAGTTCCTCCATCCTTGGGAGTGATGGACGACACCCAGACTCACGCCCGGGTTGTTCTCCGCGGACAAACGAACCGTCGACTTGGGCCTCATTGTTTATTGCTCCTGTGTTGTGATATTGAGAGGATTTAACCTCTGACCAAACACTGGCGTGACGTTGGGTGAGACGCGAAGCAGGCTGACAGCCCAGTACCGGAGAGCTGTAGTCTGAGAAATGGATGCCACACCGGTTTGTGCTTTTCACACGTTTGCTGTCAGAACTGGGATCAATAGCGGGAACAGCAGGCGTGAAAAGCCGCGTTTGCGAGCGCTCGTTACCGCATACCTCCTTTCTGTGCATTGTCACTCCTGAGATAATCTTTGAGGGCCAGGCCCGAAGATACGAGGGATCCAGAAATAGCGCCGCAGTAGCTGTGGTTACGTGCGCGCGCTTTGTCTTTCTGGTCCGGATCTGACTGGAGATTCACCTGTCTACGCAGGAAGCGACCCGTTACGGCCTGCACATTTCATCGGCATTCGTCTTGCTCGTTTGCGGACGTGTTGGAGAAGGTCCTCGTTTCCGGATGGAGCGCTTGCACCGAAACACGCGCCCAGAAAGTAATCACATTACATCGCTTGCATGGCGCGGTTTTCTCTTGATTGGTTGCATGTCAAAATCTCAGTCAGCTTGGACCTGTTTGCTCTGACAGAGGTGTTTATGTGGGTTATTTTTTTAAAATAATTGGAATCAGAATGTTAGGCTGCGTGTGTGTGTGTGTGTGTGTGTGTTTTGGGGGTTCTGCACAGTATCTTGGCTGTTCCCCGGACCCCGCTCTTCTGGACGGAGACCTCAGACGTTGCTCCTGGAATCTGCTGCAGCCGCCCTTGGGGTAACAGCCCTGAATTACCACAGGAACTGCTTCACCTTCCACATCTTTTCCGGTTGCTCCGTCAGCTTCATCAGCGCTTCTCCATCCTCTCATGGACCCTCTCGCTGATGTTGCTGTCAGCTGGGACTGCCACGTCAATCCCAACTGGCCTCTCCTGCCCCTCGTCAAACCGCCGCCGCGCCTGGAGCCAGCTGGAACCTGAAGCCCCGCAGGATCTTAGCTCGGCTGTTCGGAACCACTTCGGGCGGTGCGTCCCATCGGGACTTGGGGCGCAGACGTTCCTGTGCCCTATCCCGGCCACTCGGTTACGCCTGTCGGCGAATGCTCTTCCAGCTTGCATCTAACGCCACAGACGTCACAGACCCCTGCCTCTGTGGATGTGCTGCCGCGATCAAAGCCTTTGTGTTGTTTTCAGCGCACGTGTTCTTATATGATGTTGACAGTCAACGCTGCAGGAGTGGGCGGAGCACGTGTCGTACGGGTGAAGGTAGGAAGAGTTCCTGCGGTGACATCGCCATCTAGTGCTGCACACAGCGCTGAAGGAAGAAAGCAGTGTATCACGCCATAAACAGCAATGCTTGATCAATTGTTTTCTCAGTAAATTGGGTCCGTTTGCCACCTACTGTTTATTTGTTTCAAACATGACAGTAAATTATGATATCAGGCACCCATACTGTCCCTGTTGAATTGTTTGCATGCTTGGAAATAGCATGTTCCACATTGCTGGCATCCGGATCAAGGGACTTCTTAAACAGTCCCTCTCCACTGCCCCAGTAGCGAAAGAATAGAAATACAACCGCCTATTAATATTGAGATTTAAGTTTTGAAATATGAAAGTCATTAGTTATAAGATCATTAATACGTTTATAGGAGGACCAAGAATAGCCTGCCCTGTGTCATATCACTCAATGTCTTCGCCATCAGCTGCTGGGCCTGAATAAGTGCAGGCAGAGGCATGATGTTTTGGTTTGTAGATCATGCTGAGATATAGACTCAAACCTCAGACTCACAGGAAGTCGGGCTCAGGCGACCCGACAGTGGTGAATTGGAACGACCTGCCAGAGTCTCAAGTTGGACCCGTGAAGTGAAATTCTAAGTCCACCTGTTTCATTTGAGACGCGAAGTTCAAATTTCTTAAATCCAACCCTGAACTCGACATTTCATTGTTGGCGAGATCCTTTTTTGTGTACGACAGGCCCTCTGGTGTCTCTACTGTCTTAGTGGCCTTGATGGAACGTCGTCATATGCATTTATCTGCTCATTTAAGGAGGAATCTGCCGCAGTTTAAAATGAGATAACGTTCAAGAGCAACGTCTCGTCTAGTCAGGAAACAGCAGGAAAGAGAACAGGTATTAGCAGCAATGCGTGTCTTTACAAGCCTTTGTCATGAATCATACATTCATTGCATTGTTTCATTTGTCACAATCCCTTGGTATGCGCGATGATGCCCGGCCGTCTCGAGCGGCAAAGCACGTGGGTTTAAATGAAACCGCGTTTCAATAATGCAGGATCTTCCGGAGGTCTTGGCGTGGTGTGTTCTCTGCTCTCCGCCGCGTGCGCAGAGTGAGAGACTCATTGTTTGAATATTAAATCTGAAGAGTCCTAAAAGGGGGATCATTTATTATTCAGCCATCTGTCATGTCTCAGCAGCGCGCTGGAGAAATGAGAAACGTCTGAGTGTGTCAGTTATAAATAGCGTGCAGACGTCGCTCACATGGATGTCTGCACATTATAGTTT
The DNA here is from genome assembly GCA_016785225.1 of Psettodes erumei. NCBI lineage: Eukaryota > Metazoa > Chordata > Actinopteri > Pleuronectiformes > Psettodidae > Psettodes > Psettodes erumei. The sequence goes on along the minus strand of JAFBJZ010000382.1, from coordinate 269,942 downwards.
GCATGAGATGAAGGGTAATGTCAGACAGTAAGCATCTTTTTTTTTTAAGTCAGCGCTGCTTGTTTTCTTGAAGCTTTAAAATGTGAAAGAAGCAACGTAAGCAATTTAAAAAGTTGGTGTAAAAGCAGGATGCACACAAGGCACTTTTTTTTTTTTTACTTCAAGCAAAAATACGTCAAGCAAAGAAACAATCTAAGCTGGAAGGTTCAGACTGGTTGGATTGTTTGCTACGTTCAGGAATTACAAGAGCACGACTCTCCGTTCGCTCTTCACCCGCTGGAACAGAAATGAAAAAAAAGTCTGTCTTTAGATATGTTGTTCTGTCTGATCAGCAGCCCGAGACCCAACGTTAACCAGCCTTAAATGATTAATCGGCGATCAAATAGTTGCTGTTTAATTATCTTTGGCTCGGTCAATTGGCTGATGTCCTCAGCTCACGATGTGACCGCGGCGTGCGGCGGGAGAACGATGGATCAGTGAACCGTTGATACGCTGCAAGTCCGGACATCGCCACTAGAGAGCAGGATTGCTCATCTCATTTCTTCTGTTCATCCAGACAGTGATCATAAACAAATTTTACAGTGCGACGTTGCTGACTTCTGCAGATTATACGCAGCCCCCTGTCTGCTCTCTTATTCAGATTTATCAATCTGACATTAAATTCAGCGTTGGGGAAGTTACATACAGAGCAAGAGAGAGAGTTACTTTTTAAACTGGTGAGACGATTATTAGTGGAGGACACTCAGAATTCAGCAGATATCCATATCCTCTTATTCAAATAATACATCCTAATTACACCATCAGTTATAGTTATGATAACCATGAAAATTGGAAACAGCCAAAGACAATTCTTCCTTTTTGGAATTTTCTGAAGTGCATCATTTATCACCTCCTAATCACTAGTGTGGGGCTGGCATCAGGTTAATCCCACAATCTATTAGTTAAGCCACAACAGTCCTATTTCCAAATCTTGTTGTGGCACTGTAAATAATCTCCCGTTGAAATTTATTGGTGTCAGCATTCTGCGACCACTAATGCAGATAAAGTTTCAATATTTATTTTTCACATAAATAATCACGCTCATTCCGTTTAAAAAAAAAAAAAAAAAAAAGTGGCCGAATGCTCCGGAGGGGCATGATAAATTTAGTTTCCATGCGAGAGAGTAAAAACAACTTTGACAGCAGCGATGTTTTAACAGGGCAGTGAATTCTGGCACCACCGAAGGCACTTTCCTGTACTTTCTTTTTTTTTCAGAGGGATACATGCAGCTCAGCTTAATCAAGGCCGCTGCGCACAAAGGAGGTATTTGTTTAATCATCTTGGCACGGGCAGAAGTATTCGCAGACAGCTCGGACCCCCCCCCCGCTTGTGCGGTGTCAGCGCGCCGCGTGCCTGCGAACGCGCGTGCTGTCTCCGTCGGCGGAGGGGCTGCAGATTGTTTAGTGGGTCGCGACATGTCTAAGACAACAGCCAACAGCCGTGCGGACACAATGCTGTTTTCAGCTGAATGCTCCAGATGCTGCGACAGACCGTGCCGCAACACGTCCAGCTGTTGATGTTAAACCGGTATAATGTTTACCGTGTTTCGCCGGCGCAGTTCAGTGGGCCAGCGTGCTAACATTTCTTAATTCACGCCAAGCTGAGGATGATGGGAATGTGGTTTTGCATTTGCTTAGAAATAAAACAAAGTACTGGATGAATTTCAACTTGACGATTGCACGAGGAGAGAAGGCAGATAAATGTCTGCACCAGTTTTCGAGGCAATCCGTCAAGGACCCGTTGAGACATTTCACTCAAAACTACATATGTCAACCTTCGAGTCCAGCTAGAGGAAAAGAGGGCATCAACGCTAATCACTAAAGGACATATGCACATATGATCTTACCATCAAAGAAAGGCAGGATGTTACAGCACGTGTCGGCCTTATGCATACTGTGGGCAATAAAGAGGATTCATCATCAGGGCAACGAAGGTCCGAATTTTTTTGTGGCGATCCCTCGAGGGGATTTTGAGATATTTTTTACAGTATAAGTGAAACCTCCCTCAGTAGGCTTCTATCCTTTGTGGAACACGAACGCGTGCATCGAATTTCACGGCGAGCCGCTTGTCACGATAATTCGAGGCACGAGTGGAAAAGCCGGTAGGCCTCCATCTTCCGGGTGCTGCGAATGTCTGGACAGAACTCCGGGATAATCCATCAAGTTGTTATTAAGGCCCAGTGTTTCAGCGTGAACCGGGGCGGCGGGCTAACAAACGGCTGCTACCAGCTCTGCAAACAGCATAGGTGTCAGCAGAACCAAGAACGTGCGCGTGTTTCTCGTTACGGGCATTTTTCTACGGGGCCGGTTGTCAAGCATTTGTGTCCGAGTAGCTTATAGCAAAGTAGCAGCTATTGGAATTGTCTCAGAAATCCTTCAAGCCACTGAGGCCGGATCTGGTTTCGCCCGCTCGGGCCGGGCTGTTTTGATCAAGCGTATCTGCCCAGGAGCCGTTTGTTTCTTTTTTTTTTTTTTAAGCTGTTATTTCTGTAATCTGCCGCACGGCAACCCGTGGAACCCTACCCCCGTCCCGTCAGACGCAACTTGAAAAAGTGCCTTAACGACCCCGCGGCGTAAAATATCTGCCCGCCGCCCGAGGCCCTGACAGCGCACTGTCAGCACAGCGTCCACTCTAACTGTAGCGCCGCCAGCCTTTGAACCGAAAAGAAAGCAACGTGAGGGGAACCCGATACCTGTTGACACAGTGTTGAAATGACAGTATTCCACAAACACGGGGGCGGCGGGCCTCCTCCGGGGACTTGTATGAGCCCGCAGCTCCTGTGTACAATTTAAATAGCTTGTTGATGATTATAAGGATCAAATGGCCAAGAGATAAAACCACAAAGGGGGGAGGGGGGGCTCTGCTCCGTGCAAAAACATTAAGGTGCTCATTATGATTACTTACGACCTGTTGACTCACTAAAATTGCTGTGAAATTGGCCATACTGTTGAGGAATGCTGCACCCAGACAGACAGTAATTGCATTTCCTGTTAGTCCCTGACTTCTCCTCTGTGTGTGTGTGTGTGTGTGTGTGTGTGCGTGCGCGTGCGCGTGTGCGTGTGAGACACCTACTTCAGCCGCTCTTGATCATAGCGTTTAGACCGAGCTGACTGCAACACAGTCATAAGAAACCGAGCTGCACACATCACACCCAAGTCCCGTATGAAGTGAGAACCTTCAGCGAGTGTTTTTCATTAGGATTTTTATCATGGTCACGAAAACCGCTTTTTTCCCCCCAGACCTCACAAATTGACCTAACCCTATTAGGTTTAACTCAGCTTTAATGGGATTTTTTTTTTTTTTTTTTGCGATGCCATCGATTGTCAGGAGAACGCTGGGCCCCAAACCCACGATTTTCACGCGGGGCGTGTTAGCGTATGTGCCTGTATGGCGCATATATATATATATATATATATGAAAAAGCCCCCGCTGATGGGAAAGCGCAACTCCCGCGAACGGTCGAGCGCCTCTGGGCCTCCCTAATGGCGCTGAGCTGGGAGAACAAGCTCGCTCCTCCGTGTCCTGTTCGATAAAACCGGGGTTTGGACGCATGCCACGGACTCGGGGCTTGGCAGGATGCAGTGACTCTCTGAGGTTTGAAACCCCATTAAAAATTGTCACTTTATTTTAAGCAGCTGCCACACTTGCGAGTCCCACATCCTTCTGGAAAACCAATCAGAGCCCCAGAGCTGGCTGGGGATTGGCCCCGACGGCGTTCACACTGCGATTGTCTGAGTTGTTAAAGTTTGTTTCCCCTAGATGACTTTAGGGTAATGAAGGCTTTTAATTTTCTTGTCAGCTGAATTAAAGGCGTCTGTCCGGCGTGTTGTGTCTTGAGACGCCGGGAAGATTATTTATGAAACTTTCACTGCATACCTGACTAAACCATGATGGTTGTGTGTGTGGGCCAACCCATAATCCCGACTAGATTTATTGAATTTGCTGCAGCTCGACACTTTATGGCACGAACTGCCAATTCTCAAGGTTACCTTGCTACAAGCCTCCTTTGTCAGCTCGTAACTGCACTTTCGTTATCCGCTGAAACTTACTTATCAGTGCCCCTTTTCTGGGATGATGATGGGGGGGCGACATCATATCCCCTGTGCCTGAGCCCGGTGCAACACGCATCGTACGAAAGAGGTCGCAGGACATGACGCTGGATTTGCAGTCAACCTGTAAAACAAGTTTGGCTTTTTTGGCTGGACTGCGACGACTGCCGCTGACTGACTGACATAGCGATAGATTTACGCTCGCTGGTCAGCTGAGTGCCGCGTGAAAACAGCACGGCGCGTCTCGTTGGTCCGAGCGCGCAGCACGTGACGCAGGTGTGAATGAGCCTCTGGACTTTTCCTCTTCTGTCTTGAACGTACGCGTGCGGTGGTTTTGTCACGGGATGTTGAGGGTTATGAAATGCAGAGCAGCAGCTTGGAAATAGCTTTCATCATTCCATTTACTCTGAGACGCAGATACTTGTCGGGCCGGAGTTGCAGCCGGGCGTCTACTAATAATGTTTTGCGTTTGTCTTGTTGCAGAATTGGAGACAACTTGCGCTACTGAAAAGATGTCAAATCTTAAGACTTATCGTTGTCCTCTGTGTCGACTCGACTCGTAGAAGAAAACACGCTGACTGGGGACGCCTCATGTTTTTTTTTTTGTTTGTTTTTTTTCCCTGCTGAAAACTGCTGCATGTTGCATCTGGAAATAACAGCGCTCAGAGTGGAAGCAGCGAGCCAAAACACATTTTTCAGGAGCTGTTGTTTGCAAAACCGAAACAATGAGCTGACACGAAGCGGCTCCGGCGAGGGCCGAGACGAACTGCAGAGACGGGGGTAATTTTCCGTCGGCCCGTCACCAAGAGCATCCCCTTCCAGCGATTTGATAAAAAAAAAAATTACCATTAGATCTGCTTGAACTTAACATGGAGCTAGAGAAAAAGGTCTTCCGCAGAGCGGCAGCTGCCGAGTGCGACTGAGCCAGCGCTTGGGCGTCTCTTCTCCGACTTTGTGTTACCGTCTCCGTCTGGTTCTCTTGTACGCATACATACACAAAGCCGCGCAAAACACACGCACACACATGCGCGTACAGTACGTGGAACGGTTTTTGTCTCGCTCACCGGACATCAAGCTGGCAATTTAGTCCTTATAGCATGCAGATGGTTGGTGTCACTCCAAGGTAAACCTCGGCTCCGCCAGACGGAGCGCGCGCTACCTGCCAGCAGCCTCCGCTCTATCATGGTCTAGTAGCGTCCACCAACCCAGCGCCGCGTAGTGGGCGTCTGCCTGGCACATCCATACACACAGCCTCGGTTCCTGTTGTGCCTCCGTCCTCAAACGGCGAGGGATGAGTATAAACAAGCCCAGGAAACCCCAGCTGTTTATTGTTACAGGTACGCGCAGTCAAGGCCGAGCGACAGGGGGCGAAAACTCGGCTGTTTATTTTACATCCCATTCTGAAGTGTGCCTGGAGACGCGCAGAGCGGGATGAATAACACATTTAGGAGGAAAGAAAAGACAAAAAGCAAAATAATCAACACCGGAGCAGAGAGACGGAGGGGCCCGCGCGGAGGAATTTTGGCAGAATTTCGCAACAGTGGCGTAAAAATTCGCGGGACGAAAAAGTTAGGTAGAAACATGTCCTCTCTGTATTTTTGAAAAGGGGGGGGAGTGGGGAGGCAGAAAGGCGAAACGGTTTTGTTTTTGTCTATGAAAGTTAAAATGTTTGGCTAGGCAGGCGCCAGCGCCGGGGACTGGCCCCGCTTGCAGTTCCCCCTGTTCTGGCGGGCCGTGAGGCGGAGGTCAGCTAAATCTGCTGAAATCAAATCCAGTGTCTCCCACCCGCAACAACAGTGTGGCGGGATGGCCCAAGGGCAATGACATGATTACGCTGCCGTGTTCTGGGCTAAATCTGGGGAGAAGTTCGAGCCCCGCCCCCCCTCGCTCTGTCTCTCCGGATTACGCCGACGTGCGAGGCCTGCCTGAGCAGAAGCCAGGTGCCTTATCCTATCGCCCTGTGTGGCACAGAAACAGCTGAGTCAGCAGAACCTTGGCTAACGTCGGTCTGGCGAACTAATTGAGATCATATCCCCTTTCATGTTTTGAAACCTGTTTGACATCTTTGTCAAACAGTCCTGCAGCGTTCGGGGGCTGATGACAAAAGCAGACGCACCACGGTGGCAAGACACCTCTTAAAGTGTAATTTCTCCTGCAGGATGCTAATCTAACAAGCCCCCCCCCCCGACTCCCCGCTTTTGAGGTTCAGATGAAGTTTTTTTTTTTTTAACGCTTGGGTGCACGCATGCTCAGCGCAACGAAGAAGCCGAACTCCGCAGCGGACGCACGTTCGTTCGCGAACGGGGGGGGTGTTTGAAACGTTACACCGTTACAAGACCCTGCTTAATCAGAATGAGCCACGGTTTTCAGATGGTATTTAGATACGTAATGCTAACAAATGAGGCTTTGCTATTACAGTAACAGGCTCCTAATGTTATTTCAGCAGCCAGTTGTGTCTCTTTCTAGTGGTTAGAGGGGCTCAGACAGCTTCCTGAGGCATGGACGAAGCATGTTTGGGTACGCACATTCCCCCCCTGGCGTGTAATTGCGATATTATTGCCATGAAATATCGGTATGCAAAGTCCGCGAATTCAACATTCGACACGGCGTCTTTTCAGCGCGGCCTCTCACGTGGTTCTCCTCGAGAGCCGGCCACACCTGGACCGCGGCGTGCGTGTGGACAAACATGAGCGAGGTAATTGGCTGCTATCGGTGATGAGATTTTGACCCCAAACATCACCGGGGGGAGTGATGTAAACACAGTCCAAATTCTGGCCACTTAAACCATTTTCGGAGATAAAATCTACACTCGGTGGTTTGGTCTCCAGTTGTTCTTTTTTTTTTTTTTTTTTTTTTCCTTGCCCCCCTTCCCCCCGAACCTTCCGCACCTCTCAGCCCTCCATCAAGGAATGCATTTCTTCAGTCACGCCCCTGTGCTCCTGACAGGTAGCGACTGCATGAGAGGACAGTTTGTCCCGCAGAGCTGCGCAGGCCGCGGGGGCCCGTGTTTGGCTTGGATGCCAATGAATAACATTGTATGGAGAGAGGAAATTAAAAATGCAGGGTTGTAATTTACTGAAGAGTGGAACTGATTTAAAAGCTGCTTTTTTCCTCTCTCTCTCTCTCCTCGACGCTTTGCTTGAACTTTCCCAAATATGCCACAGCTGAGTGTGAACTGAGCTCCGTTGTGCCGGCGGTAACAAGCGAGGCAGAGCTCCCGCCGTGCTCTCTCGACCTTACCCCCCCCCCCCCACCCTACCCTTACTTTTTTGGCAAAGGCGGGACCATGCAAAAGGTAAGCCCTCGTGAAATCCAAATGCTCGACGTGCCCGACTGATTTCACGTCTCAAGCAGAATGCAGCGTCGTGCTATCAGGAGAAACGCCAAGGCATTTCCCCCCGCCGGCCTGCCCGAGCGATGACTGATATCACGGGCGGCCGTTATTGGTCTCGCGGCGAGCGCGCCTCGCCTGCCTGCGGTCGCTGTGGGTGGGTTCCCTGGTGTGACACAGGTAACAACGGATTAATGGAGCAGTGAATCAGACTTTACAAGGCAATCAAGGCCCCATGAAATGGGAACACCTGCCTTTTTTTTTTCGCCCCTCTGATGAAGCACACCGCTGTGTCATAAGGCTCAAAACAGTCGCTTTTTATTTTTGAGTTGCTGCGGCGCTAGAAACTCAAAACACAGACTCATGTTGAAGAATTGCATATCAGGATTGAGTACCTCACTCTGGCTAGCTTGCTGAGTTAAAGGAAACTGCACTTGGATTTTTTTTTTTTTTTTTTTTTTACGGCTTTCTGCCTTTATAAACCTCAAATTTGCTGCTGGGTAACTCGACCACTTCCTCCCTTCCTGTGAGATCGGGCGGGCGGGCAGGGTGAAGCCGAGCAGCGCCGAGGGGCCTGCCGCGGCTCGCAAACAGCTGGCACGGGCGCCGGCCGTACCTTTGGCACCTGTGGGTGGGCGTCAACACTGCCGGCTAAACAAACACGGCCGGCGTCCAGCTCCCACCTGCGGTCGCGGACGGGAGCGGACGGAGCCGGAGCGCCACCTGCAGCGGGGGAGGCCGGGCGGGCGGGACGCTAACGCAGGCCGCGGCGTCGGGGCAGAACTCGGCCGCGCCGACCTTAAAAAATAAAGTCTTGCTCCTCGTTTCGTTAAGCGCTGATGTGTGGCAGATTTTTTCTCATTGGTCTGAACCTTCTGTTCCCCTGCAGATGGCGACGTTGTCCTGATTTGAGACTGCGCTCCGGTGAAGGCCAAGCCACTATGTGTCAGGCCTTTTTTTTTTTTTTTTTTTCCTAATTGGCGACTTTTAACAAGTCGATGCAAATCGCTCTCCCGATCTCCATCTCCCATTCCCTTTCTTGGCCCCTGGCCTGATATCAAAGACTCGGTGACATGTCGGGAAAAAAAATTAAAAAATAGTGGCGCTGCGGCGGGGAGGTGACGGGTCGGGTGGGGGTGGGGAGTTTTGGACCGAGGTGTGGCCAACGTCCAGAGCCAGCACGCCCACGCGGGCGTCTGGTAGAACTTCCAGGACGGAGAGGTAAACTAAGATGGATGAAGTGGCAGCTGATCTGTTTGTCTAAAACAAACACAAACTGGACGCGCTGCCTCCGTGACAGTCACATGGAAGACGTTAAGGGGCGCACACCGTCACCGCCGGCGGAATTTTCCCTAAAAAAAAAAAATCGAGACGAGGAAAAAGGCGGAGGGGCCCCGGATAGACGGACGTAAAACGAGCGAGGAGAGAAGGGGACCCTCCAGAGAGGAGCGAAACTTTCCGCGGGTTTCCACGCCGCGTTTCTGCGGGGCTTGACCGCCAGGAAAGGGACGGCGGGGGAAGTTCGGAGCCGTCGCCGAGCAGAGCGTCCCTTCCTTCTGATCCCCTCCATCTTTCCATCTCTCTGCTCCCCTCTCAACATCTCCCTCCTCCGCCTCCTCCGCCCCCACGTCCTCACACCCGAGATGTGCTGATGTGCGTCCAGGAAAAGAAGGCATTAGCCGGCCTGGAGGGCAAGCCTGGGAACCAGCCAGATTTCCCACTCCACTAACCCCCCGCCCCCTCCGCCGCCACTTCGCCCATGATGACACAGCCTTTTCTTTTCCTTGATGGGCGCCCAGAACAATAGCGGACAAAGCTGAATCACAGACATTTTTTGCGAGAGCAACAGCTTTCGTGGAGGAACTTTGAAAACGAGCACATTTTTGCGGGCGGCCTGAAGCAGGTCAGCGAGCGCAAATAATCGTGTCAGGGAGTTTTTGTTTTATTCTACACCTTACATGTCGTCGAATACATGGAATATACATTGAGAGATGGAAAAAACCCCCAACCCTCCTCCCAAAGCTTTCAGTCAAAGCACATAATGTAGGCCATGTCACCGTCGCCTCATCTCCGTCAGCGCGCAGACGTTTACTCTTCAGCCCTCAGCCCGACCTCGGCCTCCGGGATGACAGGCACCCTTGGGACTTTTGTGTATGATAAACTATGTGATATGTGACCCCCACTGACTTTTCCCCCATCCGCCTCTTCCTTTTCCCTCTCCACATCCACCTTTTTTTTCCTTCCTCTCCCCCTTTAATAACCCCTCCTCTCGGATTTCTCCCCTTGCCCTCTGCGCACCCACCCCCCCCCCCCCCCCCGGCCGCTGGCGCCCTGCCCACACGCCAGGGGTGTGAGTGCCCGGCGACGCCGGCAGGGATCCCCTGGAGGGGGGGGGTGACGGTGGTGGTCAGAGTCTGAACGAGCTGAGCGGCCGCAGCAGAAACCACAGCGTGCGTTCGTGTGGCGTAGCGCGTGCGTCGGTGCAAAACCGCCCCCCCCCCCCCCACCCCCACCCCCACCCCCGGGTCAGCGCGTGCGACGTCCCGTGCAGATCCAATACTGGCAGAGCAGACCCCCTTCGTGCGCTTTGCGTCACACGTCCGCAGAGTCGGAGGCGATGGCGGCAGCGGCTCACTGCTGCTGAAAGCATTACGTATCCAGCCGGACCAAAGAGCGAGCCATTAGTTAGATGTAGCTGTCATAAAGAGATTCCCCTGTCTAATAATGAGGTTTGTTAAGCCGGGCCAAACAGGGCCACTGCTGCACGCTGCGGTGCAGCTTGACCACTAAGCCCGGCACTGGAGAGGCACGTGTGAAATCGCAGTTGAGAACAGCTTTGTTTTTTTTTTGTTTTTTTTATAATGCATTGTACAGCGGAGACTCATCAATTTTTAGCCAGCGGTGATTTGAAATCAGTGGAATGTTTGGATGACGGAAAATACACATACATACCCTGCCAAGATAATTCACAATAATTCCAAAAAAAAAAATCAGCATGTACAAAATCTCCTTTGCACTCCAATCTGCTTGAAAGTGCGTTGGAATGGAAAAAATGGAATAAATTAGAAAATTATTCTGCTCCTGCGACATTTCGGTCAATATATCTGGTATTTGATGTGTTTTTAAATCGAGAAATTGTCCAAGAAATCCACGTTTGTGGCGAAAAAAAAAAACAAGAGAGCGCAGCCAGGCACATTTATCAAAGTGGATGAAGACATCAGGTTTCATATTCCACACAACGCTCCACAACAACTTGTCCGTGCTTGTTGCAGATCCAGGGGATGACAACGAGAGGGGAAAAAAAACCCTGGATGTCGGCTTTTGGTTTTGCTTAATTAACCCGACGCGTCAGTGCGCCTGGTTGGGTTTTGACGCGAGACGTGTTTAAAGAAACGCCGCCATGACGTAAACGTACGGTAGTTCTGAAGATCGAGTCAGCTGAGTGATGTTTTTCAAGCAAAACAAACTGAATATCGTCAGGTTTTGAACTTTTGCTCAAAAAAAAAAAAAAAAAAGATGTGTGAAGACATCAGTGTGGCTTTTGGGAAGTTGTGATGGAGATTTCGCAGCCCGGACAGTTAAATGGAAAAAAATAATCCGCGGATTAATCGACGATGAAAATCATCTGTAACTTTCACAAAAAAAAGAAAGCTCAGATTTTAAAGCGGTGCCAATTAATGCCGTCTTGATAAGGAACACATGGGAATCTCTTACCCCCCCCCCCCCGTATAGTCAGGAACGGTTGGCGATGGTTTGACGGTAACCACTAAAGAGGCAAACACAGTCGCTCTTTTTCTCCTGTGTCAACACCCGTGATCCTGGCGCGGCGGCGGCGGTTTGACCCGTTGTCGTATTGGTCCTGACAGGCCCTAACAGGATTAAACCCCCCCCATCCCCCCACCCCCACCAGCACACACCGGGAGAACGGCGTGGCAAGCGAGAGAGAAAGAGGGAGAAACACGGGGACGTGGGGAGGTCGCGCCTGTCATAACACAAGCGTGCGTGCGATGGCCGTGTGTGTGTGTGTGTGTGTGTGTGTGTGTGTGTGTGTGTGTGTGTGTGTGCGTGTGAGCGTGGAGGGCGGCGGCGCGTGCGCTCGTCACCCCGGGAATGCGGTGAGCCCCCCCCCCCCCCCACTCCCCTTTTCACACGCTCATGCGCTGTTTGTTTTTACAATTGCATTGTGGGACACAGTTGCCGAGCTGCCCTTGCTCCCAACTGTCAAACAAGATTATTGGGGTTGCCCCCCCCCCTCCCCACTTACCGCCCCCCCCTTCCCCCATCAGTACCAAAGACCACTAAAAGACTAAGCCCGCAGCTTTGTCCGTGACGCGCAAACGCATGAAGAAACACACACACTCGCACGCACGGCCGAGGGCTAACCAAGTACAATTTTTTTTTTTTTACCCAACTCCGCGGCCGAAATAGAGACGCGAAGCCATAACAAACGAAAGCCTCTTAAAACAAAGGGTCCACTATTTTGAGTACAAACATACCCGAGAAAGACTGTTTCCCTTCTTCAATGACCGAAACAAAGGCTCTTTAAAAAATTGCTCTTTACGGTCTCGAGTTGCGCCGAGAAATTGGACTGGGGTTCAAAGTCGACTCGCCGAAGGTCATCCCGGTACAGCGGGAACCGCGGAGCTTGAGAAACAGCACATGGCCCGAGACGTCGGACGGGGTGCGGGAGGAGAAACGCGGGAGAGAAGGAAGAGGTGTATGGCGACGGGAGAGGGGAGGCGTGTCATCTCGGCGGGTTAACGGTCAGCGCGTTGATCTCTTCACACGCGCGCGCCGCTGTCAAAAGCGCCGTCGAAAGCCACGGGTCGCAATTCAGCGGCAAGATGGGCCAGATTTATGCACGGGCAGGGTCGGACCAATCAAAATGCAGGGTTTAGTGACGGAGCCAGTCCCCTGCTTCCAGACCCGGCGCGCTGTGCCCGCTCGACTCTATTAGACACGTGCGCCACGGCAGGTTTGAAAAATTTCCCTGAAGGACAACCCGGCGTGGAGGTTTGTCAGGTGACATGTCACAGATTGCCCCCCCCCCCGGCCGTGAGCCGTACATGATGTCACATCCTATTAGACCTCCTTGGAAGCAGAGCCCTTTCCTGTGTGTGTGGGTTGGCGAGGTGTGGTGCTAAGTCAGAGTCCAGACACCTGGAGGAGAGAGGGGGGCGAAAAAGAGAGTTGAGGGAATTGCAGCTTCAGCACAGAGGAGGGGGGGGGGGCAATAGAGGAGAATAAAGGATGAGAAGCTAGCTGGAAACTGTGGCCGTAAATCAGCCCGTCCCCGGCGTGAGGGTTCGCGCAGGCACGTGATTTATGAAGTCTTTATGACCGAGGGAGGCGGCGTTAAGTGCGGCGAAGGGTTACAAATGGCGAGGCATTAACCTCTACCTGCGGCTGTCACGTTGATACGGCTCCCCTCTTGCTCTGGGGGGGGGGGAACAACAAAAAAACTACCGTCTGAAGCTGAGCGACGAGCTGGAGGAGTCCGAAACCCTCCGCCGCACGGCCGGCGCTGGAAAAAGAGCCGCGAGCGCGCTCCCCTGTCATCGCTTAGTCGGAGAAAAGCGAACCTTTTCGCTTCCTCCCGCTTGAAAGAGAGGGGCTCTTGGACAGGTTGCTCTCTCTCTCTCGTCGACTCGAGCGAGGGAGATCCTCGTGCAAAATGAAAAATCTTCCGGGGGCACAGAGGCGGCCTCGCGTGTTCTCGGCGATGAAAACGAGGCGACGGGCGCAACGCCGACAAAAAAAAAAAAAAGTGAAAATGATAAATGCAGCGGCCGCGCTGCGAAAACACATCAAACCCCTGCGAAAAAAAAATATAATCCCCTCTCCAAACATTCCCGGGGCCCCCGTTCGAGCACCTTTCGGCTGCGTATTTGTTTTTTAATTCCTCCTCATGCATTTTAATAGATCCGTTACCTATAAATATCCTAAAACGTACACAGGGACGTATCCTCAAGCCGGACCAAGAATAACAAGCCCAGGGAAGGCTCAGATAGAGGGGCCGTGTGTTCGGCGCGATATGCCGCGTTCAAATCGCCACATTAATTAAGCAGCTCGGGGCGGCCGGTGGCAGGATGACGGACAGGCCCGGTCGCCGGGGGCCCGTCTGATACCCTGCCAAGTCCGAGCGCCGCTGTCCGGCCGCTGATTTATGGACAGAGCCGGGAGTCGGAAAACTGTCCGGGAGTCATATTTATAGCGGCGGCGGCGCATGTGGCGGGGGCTTAAAGCCGGGAGCCCCCCCCCTCCCACGGGACACCGTCCATCTCTCATCGCCGCCATCCCCGATAACATCCTCCTCCGCGCGAAGGCACGCGTCCCATCAGGCGGGGTGGGGGGTGGGGGAGCCGGCCCCCTACGAGCGGGGTCGCGTAAATACGGCGTGTTTAGATGACACCGGGGGTCTCCGGCGCTCGTCTCGTCATCCTTTTTTGTGAGTTTGTGATTTGCGGATGTTTAACAGGAAGTTATCGAGGAGTGTATAAAGCCCGGTTTCCTTCCTGCTCAGACAGCACTGCAATTTGGCTGTGTTTTAACAGCGCTCGCAGCCCCCTCTCCCCATATTTTTTTTTTCTTCTTCACCCCCCCCCCCATGCCTCCCTTCAGCCCGTTTTAATCTCCACTTTTCCGAAGTCCGAGGAAAAAAAAAAAAATGAGAGGCCGCTCTTGTGCCAGCTGTCCCTTGATGTATTCTGGTCCTCGACTGCACGTGTGCGAGTCGTGTACCCCCCCTGCACTCATTTGAATATCGGGACGGCTGATTAGGAGGGTGGCATGCGTGAGCACAGACCCCCCCCCCCGGGGCACGAGAGCGAGAAAGGAAGATGAAAGTCCGCTGGAGCTAATCGCACATCACACGGGGGCCTGAGAGGCCTCGGCATCAGTAAACAACGCGATTAAGATGGTTATTATATTCAGTAGATCTGTCATTTTCAAGTCGGGGGGGGGGGGATCATTGAATAATTGGCCCTCGGGTCAGCGGCGACTGCTCCCCTCTCATGTGGACTGGAGCTTTTCGATTTGGATGCTCATGCAGTTTGAAACTGCAGATGCCTGCGTTTCAAAAACACACCGAGCTACTTTCCAAAACAATATAATGCGATTAGTGTTTTCAGCCGATTGGTTTAAAACGGAGACGGTCACCGGGTCAGGGAAATGGAAAACATCTCAACAGCTTTTTAAGTGCGGGGAAAGTTCTTGTGTGTGTGTGTGTGTGTGTGTGTGTGTGTGTGCGTGGGGGGGGTTTGGATGTCAGACTACCCCACACAAGTAGGCGATAACTCAGAAAAACAGCGTGGAAAGGAGAGGCTTGAGCGACAGAGGGCCTCAGGAGAGGTCGTGCCATGTACTCACGCTGAGCGCTCGGCTCCCGGGGCGTCCCAAATGTCGTCGCGCTCCACGTGTTGTGGGATGTGTGCGTGTGTGCGGTGTTTGTGTGGAGCGCTTCCCTTTTTATTGACGGAAACTTCCTGCCGCCGGTGCGGAGTTTCAAAACTGCTGCCGACCTTGCTTTCTGATGCTGGAGCGCACCTCGCGGACGCTTGGTTCACTTTTCTGAGGACGTGCACAGCCAATGCTCGCAAGAAACAGGGAACGGGTCATATATATAATTATAATAATAAAAATGATAATAAAAAATTGTATATCAGTATCTCACCAGTTATTCTGTAGTTATTCTGCCTTTTTTCACGTATTACGGCGTTCACGTGCCGAAATAAATTTGCGCGTAATCCAATTGTCATGTGGACTAAATGGGGCCCCCCTCTGCTAATCCTTACCTGGGCCACTCCGAGCGAGTTAATCCAGCCCTTGTTCATTACGCCACACATGAAAAGTAACTTCTAATTGGACGAATCTTCCATGCGCGATGCGATTGGACGGGTTAAAAGTTGGGAATGCACGCTGAGGTCGGGGCTCTCGTTGCGGTGATCCAAACGCGCTGCGTTTTGCATCAGTGTCAGATAGCGGCAGAGCGACAGTAGGCCGGAAACTGGCCTGGAGTGCCCGGCTCCGTCGGCGCGCAGTGACGACCAGGTGAAACGTGTTCGCGTACGCCGCTTGCCCGCCGGCTCGGCCCGCGACATGCCGCCAGACCAGGCCGCCCGCATTTGAACGCCACTTTTCCCGTGCGCTAAGGAGAAGTCCACATGATAAAGCGTCCAAATTCCGTCCCAAATCCAGTCAAGACAGACGGTTTGAGCCACCGAGGGTATGTGGCTTTTGCGTCGACGCCGCGCACAGCGTGCTGCGTCAGGCTGGCACCATCTCCTCATCGCCAGTTTCGAAATTGATAAACGCTCTAATTTGCGTGGCACACAAACACGGAACAGAATTCTAATCAAATAATTTCTCCCGTCCCAATTTGAATAAATCATTTTGAAGCGATATCAGAATGGAGCCAGAGACGTAATTGAACCCAGCTTTCATGTTGACAAATGGGGGGGAAGGAAAAAAAAAAAAAAGGAAACTGACTTTATTTCATTTGCCACTGGGATGGTGCCTCTTTAAGAATGAAAACCGCAAATTGCTCTCAACAATTCCTATACCTCTGCAGTTGACCGCTTTAAAATTGGCCCGTTCGGAGATTATAAATATGGCTATTTGATGGCTCTGTTATTACGCCTGAGAGGGGGAGGGGGCGTTGGGGGGGTTGGGGGGGGGCGTAGAGGGAGGGCTTGTGGCTGTAAGGCCGGATGGTTTCTCTTGATGTGGGCGCGAGCTTTGAGCTTCCACACCGCACGCTTCTGTGCTCTGCAACAGGAAAAACACAGGAGATCACTTCCAAATGAAAGCGCGCGCACACGCACACGCACACACACGCACACCCCATATGCAGGGCCACAGAGTGAAGCGATAGAGAAAATAAACAGCTCGCCCCGCTGCTGCGCGACACCCCGAGCGTTGGGCTGGTGGCCCGCCGCTGTAAACGGTAGCTCTGTAAATCGCAGTGCGCGTTAGTGTCTTAATTAGCTATGCCCCTCCCCCATACGCGCACACCTAATCTCATTTTCCTGAATGTTTCATGTGGGTTTTTTGTCGAGCCCTCGCTTTGCGTCCTTATCCGCGGTTTACCTTACGGTGACTCACGCGGTCCGTGGAGTTAACCGTTCCTCCTCCTCCTCCTCCTCCTCTGTATTTGTATACGCCGTGCGCGTGTGTGTGTGCGCGGCTTACGGGTGTAACAGGAGCCCTGTATGCATCATAAGTCTTTATTGTTGCCGGCGAGCGGCGTTTCCAGTAAACAGGGCCGCTACGGAGGCCGAGTCGGTCAGCGCCGAGGTCGGGAGCGGAGTCGCGGAGTCAAACGGCGAACGGCAAAAAAAAAAATCCCAAGCAGGAACCAGGAGCGATCTCGTTTTTAACAAGAACCTGGGGTTGTTTTCTACCCCCCCCACCCTTTTTTTTTCTCCTCCTCTCCCTTCCAGTTGCATCTGGCCATCTCGCAAGTACACACACACACATCTCTCCCTCTCTTGCTGCGGGTAGCTGCAGCGAGGCTGACTCAGCCCTCCGCACTATTCTTGGGTCCTGACGAACGGTGTTGATGTAGCCTGTCTGATGGCCGCACGCCATGAACCCAGTCTTTGTTCACCCCCCCCGGCCGCTTCTGCTGAGCTGTGCGCCCTAGCCTCTCCTTCCAGAGCGGCTGCTTGACCGGCCCGACCAATTGATGAAGCGTAAGCAAACCACTTTGGATCAACAAAGGGAGTTTATCTTTCGGTAAGTGAGCGGGCCACTGTAGTGAAACGCGATACCGCAACTACGGCGGAGGCCTCGCAGGGAAATTTAAAAAAAAAAAAAAATGACCGCAAGTATCCCCGTGTGTTCCCGTGGCCGTTGGGGTCATGGCGATGTGATAGGAGCCCAGAGGGAGGGCGGCGAAAATCATGACTCACCTTATTAGCCCGGGTCCAAAGTCAGCACAGGGCGGGGGAAGAGGCTCGGGAACCTGAGGGGTTTCGGGATGTGTTTTCCCAGAGGGAAGAGGGCGGCGGAGAAAGGTTTGATTGTTCGGGATCGCCCGGTAATGAGGTTTATTATCAGACAGAAAAGCGTCGGGCGGCTCTCCTGACCGCAGACTTAACATCCGAACACACGGCCGCTCACCGCCGAGCTCCTGCCCCCTCTCACTTTCTCTGCCTCTCCCTGGCGGGGGCCGATTTCTTTTTTTTTTTTTTTTCCCATTCCTCGGATCCAGTCAAATAAATACGGTAATAAACAGAGGGGCGAGCGGAGCGGCCCCGCAGTTCGCCAACCTCCTCGTCTGTGCTGTCGTCCATTAAGATGTGAGATAAATTCAAAGCGCGTCTGATATTAGCGCGGCGGCGGCGGAGGGGCTCCGAAACTGGAACCATCTGTCTGCGAGTAATCACGCGACGCGCGGAGCGAGGTGCAGCCGTCCCCGCAGAAGGCGCGCGCCGCTTATTATGGGTGTTGAGAGACGCAAGAAAAAGAAAGAGGCCGCGGCGTCCCTGAAAAATAGCGGAACCGTCATCATATTATCGCATCTCGGAGGAAATTCGCGTCGCCGCCGCTCTCAAAGGGGACAAAAGACACCTTCGAAAAACGGGCTCCCCCGAGACGCGGAGGCGAGGATTCTGGGGCGGCGCGGGTGATTGATGGGACGCCCGAGGACAGCGAGTAGACGGGAGGAGTTTGCGAGAGTGGCGGAGATGTGCTGACAGAGAGCGCCGATCTGACAGCGGGGTGAGATCGCGTGTCTGGTCTCTCGCTGTGACCCACATGTCTGGAAAGCCAGCGAGGGGAGAGCACACACGCACGCACACACACACACACACACACACACACACACACACACACACACACACACACAAACGCACGCACGCACGCGATCGCCCTGATCTGGCTACCATCTCTCATCAGTCATCCCGGGGGAGGCAGACTCGGCTTTTTGATAGTCGACACGGCTGCCATCGGCTGGATGTGGAAAAAGCTCAAAAGTCTCACGCTCCGTCGAAAAAGTGCGACCGACTTCAGCAGATTGCGTGGAATGTTTAAAGAGGAACGCAATCCTTAAAATAAGAGCCACAGACTACTTTTATCGGTTACATAAGGCCGAACAGATGCCAGCCGCTAATCTAATGATGGATATCAAGTGCAGACTTTGTCAAAAGCTTTTACATCGAAGGTGTTGTGATTTTTCGCAAATCTCCAGATCATTTTACCGGCTGAAATCGCAGGAGCTCGGGTAGCCGGTCATAATAAATTATGTCACATAAATCAATCCGCCGAAAAGCAGGGGAAGAAAAAGAAGAAGAAGAAGAAGAAGAAGAAGAAAAAAGACCTGTGGAAGAAAATCTCCATTCACGATCGGGAAAGAATGAACGCATTGTCCGAGCGGCGCGGCGTACAGCAGGAGAGACGAATTGCCCCGGGCCTACGCGAGCGCGTGGGGCGCGGTGGGAGGCCGAGATGAATGCTACGCCCCCACCCCCCGTTTCCCGCCCCGCTAAAGACGTAGCAATTAAAAAGTCCGGGTTCGGAGGAGCCGGCAGCTCAGTGAGAGACGCAGACCACGGCCACGGCTCTAATTGAAACAGGGCCCGGAGTCTAACGGCAATACCCACATTTATTTATTTTCGGCCGTTTAACATGTCTGAGATCTTTGTCTCGGCGAGCTAATTGCTCCTTCCGACAGGAAGACAGTGAGTCAATGGGTAGTTTATGTGCAAAGAGATTTTAATCTGACCCCCCCTCCTCCTTGTTTTGAGCCCGATGGAATCAGCAGAAAATATGGAAAGTATGAGAGTCTTTTCTCAGTGTTATAACAATACAGGATAATCCCCGACTGTTTTACTAAGGTCGGTAAATATTTAAAGCGTTTGCCGGGGTGTAAACTTTTGGTTATTGCCCGCGCGGCGGAGGGGAGTTTGTTTTGCTGTTGGCCGCATCGCTCCAGTTCATTACATCATGAGGTCATTTGTTTGAAAGTTTGATTAGAGATCTCAGAAAATCCACAAAAATGCACAAAATTGTCCACAAAATTGTCCGTCCTCTTTGGCCTGGCACATCGTGAATAAAGGGAGAGGGGGGGGGCTGCCGGGCGAAAGGAATGTAATCATGGCGCGTTCGTGGATGTCAGTGCACTGAAAGATCTTTTTAAAATCCCATCCGATGAGTCTCCCAGACCACTCCAGTAAAGTAGAAAATGGGAAATGTTATACTTTCTCTCTCATCGACCACACACTCGCTCCGCGAGCTAAGTAACAGGGGAGCAGAGGCCACTTCTGGAGTAACCAGAGCTTTTGATTTCTTTGCACCCCCCACCCCCACCCCTTCTAATTTTTTTCTCCTTCTTAATGTCTGCATCGCAAGATCCCTCGTGTGTCTGCACATTATTTTACATGTGCGTGATTCCCCCCCCCCACACACACACACACACACGCGCGTCTTCACGCCGAGCGTCAGGTGAGCGGAGGAGGGGAGGAACGCGCGGGCACGCGGTCGACCGTCCGAGCACATCTGTCCGCCAGCTGTGCGCGTGTTTACACCTGACCCCGGCCGAGTCACCGTCTGGGTCCTTCCCTCACCCCCCCTTTCCCCTTCCTCTTAAAAAAAAGGGTTTCCTTCCTACTGTCGAGGAAACACTTCAGCCCCCCACCACCGCAGCACCTCTGTCACACGCCGCCGCAAACTTCTTGAGATCGGTTTTGATTCGGCGGCGATTAGAGCTGAGGCTATTAAAAGTGTGGGGCCGCGGTGAAGCGGCGGCGGGGCCCCGAGCCTGAGGAGGGCGGCGGGGGAAGAGGCCCGGGCCGGCGGCGGTCCCTGCCGCGTGATGTGTCACGGCTCACATCTGACTGATACTACAATTACCGCCCCCCCTTCCTCGTGTAAACACTAACATTGCATCATGTGCTTCTGCTTTAGCAAACAACACGCAAAGAAAAAAAAAAAAGTATACCATCTCGTCGACGGAGACGTTTCTGTCCTTTCTTTATCCAAATGAAGCTGTTTTGAGAAGACAAGTGTTTACACTCGCACGGACAAGGGGAAGTCTCGGTTTGACTGATTGCTAAACAACGCTAATCGCCATGATAAAAATGGAGCATTAAAATCAGCGTTCGATAAACACGGGCCAGGGAGTCACCAGAAGATAGCCTTTGATACAAAGGGGTTTTTCCCTCGCCTTTGTTTTTGCGCCGTTCTGTAGGTGGCCGAGTTTGGAGTGGAGTGAGACTTTGGTTTAGAGAAGGACTTGGGGTTTTAGCTGTCATTTCTGTGGAAACAAACAAATCCCGGTAATCAAAGTCACTGTTTGGATCCGGTCAGAGTCCCATTCCATCTCGTCGACCGACCGTGGCCTGTTTCATTAAAGGAATTTGTATTGTGTTCGAAGCGCTCTTTAGGTTCCCGTGTTTACGCGTATCTGTTTTACTGCAGATATCGTTGGCGGAAGAGCTGCTTTTTATTTCGCTCGCGGCCCGCTTTAAAAGCCTGCCCCCCCCCCCGTGAGTTCGGCTGCTTACGTTACCGCGCCGACGTTGTGCAGAGAAAATCGCAGCGCTGTTGTTGTGGCCCTTCAAAGATCAACTCTTGAAATCAATCAGTGGCATTGCTCGCTGTTTGTTTTCCAACAATAGCCGTTGGCAGTATTTACATTCTGTGTAAGTGTGTCGGCCTGAAATCGAATCGCCTTCAAGGGGTCAACAGGAAGCGGTGCACGTATGCGTGCATCCAGCGTTACTGTTTTTTTTTAATCGTGCATCACTGACATCATCCTCGCCGTTTCGTGTTTGTCCTTCTCCCGCCGTTGCTTCGCATTCAAAGTGTTTAGCCGGTGAAAAACAAAAAAAAGTGTGGCTTTTATTGTGAAGCACTAACAGGAAACGCAAAGTATTTGCCGCTGCGGTTTGGCGCTCGCTCTCCCTTTCCTTTTTTTTTTTTTTTTAATTTCCTGCCAGGGAAGAGTGGCCGTCACGCCTCCAGCTCCTCGGCCTCGTTTGTGCCCGACGGACTTTGCGGCGGCGCGGATGCGTTTGGTTGCGTCGTGAACGGATGTGCCGCTTGCTCCTCTGTTCTCCCGTGAAAAGAGCCACGCCAAGCCATCTTGGGCCGTTACCCGCGGCAACCGCAGGTGTCAACAAATCAACCAGAAGTGAAATCCGAAGGGTTGCAGCTTCAGACCCAAAATGTAACGTTTAAATACTGT
The DNA here is from genome assembly GCA_016785225.1 of Psettodes erumei. NCBI lineage: Eukaryota > Metazoa > Chordata > Actinopteri > Pleuronectiformes > Psettodidae > Psettodes > Psettodes erumei. Next base: position 248,335 of record JAFBJZ010000382.1, on the reverse strand, counting down.
CGGTATTTTTCCATCATGCACAATGAAAGCAGATGAATTTGTTGGGGACCTATTAAAGTGAACCCCTACTCTTCTAATTGAACTTCATAAATACACTGTAATCCCACCAGCGTTGCTTCATAAGCAGCGACTCATGTAATTTTTTTTTTTCTCCTTAAAATCGCTCCCATGCAGCGGCCCAACCGCCGTCGTCAGGGGGCCAGGGGGTCTGCCGAAGCCGACTGGGGGGGGGGGGCACGCGGATGAGCAGGGGCCCCCGTGAGCCAGACAGTTACGGATCGCTTGCTTTTAATTAGCGGCTTCGCCGTACAGTCCGCGCGGAGCTGCGAGCCCACCGCAAACGCATGGAAGATGTGACAGTCCCCCCCACCACCCGCCGCCACCACCAGCCCCTCCGGGGGAGACGCGGCCCGGGGAACGGCTCTGGCATCGCCGCGGCGTCTCGACTCGACACAATGCCCAATGTGCGCGCCAGACCCGCGGCAATTAGCTTCTAAGGTTCCCCCCTCGCTCTTTGCCTTCTCCCTTTCTTTTTAATGTCGGAGCTTGGAAAGGCTCAATATAATCAAGTCAAGAAAAGTTTATTCTGTTTAGAATTCCATCTGGTTCCAGGGGGGCTAATTTTAGCGGCGCGCAGGAGCGGTATGCAGTGAGGCTGCATGTACCATCCTACTTAGAGCGGTGCATGTGTGCGTGTGTGTGTGTGTGTGTGTGTGTGTGTGGGGGGGAGGGAGCTGAGCGCAGACACCCAGGCTCCTAGGCAATAGACTGGCCGACTGGTGTTTCTAAACACTGCTGTAGCCGTTCTCCCATCACTCAGCACACCCTGTGTTCCAGCAAAATGTGTCCCTCTGGCACTCACCACAGGATCCGAGACTCTCGCGCCCCCCCCCCCCTCCACCCACGATTCCTCCACACCCCCACCCCCTTCCCTTTCCTTGCTGCTCGGTATCGGTAACTTTTGCTGCGACTCAGCGGTCAGGGTATCACCTCAGCAGAAGGCCCCGAGAGAGAGAGAGAAAGAGGGAGCGAGAGACAGCGAGCGAGCGAGGGCGCTCCAAGCTGTGATGCTTTGTGGTGATAGTGCTGATTGGATGTGGCACTTGAAATTACCTCGGTCTGACTACACGGTCATTACGTACGCCTGCATCATTTACAAGCAAGCCGGAGCGGCAGAATTCAATTCACAGGGAAAGTATCGTCTTTGTTTCCCCATACGATGATTGCAAGATTGTGACAAAACATAACTCTCTAATTTCAGGGTTAAAGAGCGACGTCCCCCCCCCCCCCTTTCCGAAAACTCCGACGCGCACACATGGACTTTCCATTTTCGCCGAGCGCGGCAGACGCGTAATGTATTCATTACACGCCGCTGCTGTACCTGGCGAGGAGAGGAGCCGAGCGGGACGGGAGATTAAAAAACGCGTTTGATGCTGATTTATGGCCACCTGTCAGCACCCTGTCACACCTGACGGATCCTGTAGCCGGGAAGGGGAGGGGAGTCGCGGCCTGCGCGACCGTGGATGTGGCCGCCTCATCCCTTTTCGACGGGGTTGGGGGGGGGGAATAGAGGCGGGCTTGTCCTCCGTCAGGCTTGCGTTACACAAGAAGGGAAGCCTTTTCACGCCTAGCTGAAGAAACTTGAGAGAGCTTATATACGAGCTCTGTGGGACCCGCGGAGTCCAGTAGTGATTCGGACTGGTTAAGAATAACACGCCCTCGCCTACTAAGTGCTGTTTGGGCTAATATTTTCTCTTTGGAAAAAAAAAAAAAAAAAAGCCTCCTCTGGTCAGAGCGCTGATTTGTTCCCGTCTCTGGACCGTCATTTGTCATCTCACAATGCATGTCAGCGTCCCGCCCTCGGAGAAAACCCCCGTGAATCCCCGCTGACCAAAAGTAGATTGTTTATGGTTTCACTAATTTGATTTTAGGGGTACGTGATGGATCGTGTGCATGGGCCGCAGACGCATAATCACTGCAATGAGGCATTTATGCCCTCCATAATTAACAGTCCTACAGTGAAAACATCACAGTTTTTTTTTTTTGCGTCCTGCTAATCAGAGAAACGTTTATTGCTCTCAGCGTGCGGCCGTAATGCCTTCATTTCACATTTTATAGCGGTATCTGGAGATTTTAGTTTCCTGTAATTAATAAAGTTTAATTTGCGCGAAAGGGCCGCTCGGAGGAAGGGAACGAGGAGCGCGGAAACGCAATCGCACCGTTTAATGCTCGACCGGACGAAAACGGTCGTTCGGCCCTCGCGTGCGGTCGCGCCTGCTATTTCTTTCTCCCCCCCATCCCACCCCCTTTCTTTAAATAACCCCGAGGTGAGGTATGGATCGGTCATCAGAAAAAAAAAAAAAAAAAAAAACGCCGTTATTAATCTCTGTCCGTAGTCTTAACAAATGAAGGCTACAATCATATGGAAACAATCTGGCCCTTGCCCCCGAAGAGACAGAAAACAGAGCCAAATGAAGAACATCCTTTCTCTTAAGGTCCGTAATTTGTTTTTATTACCTATTAGGTGAAACACCTCATTTATCAATGTCAAACGCCTCACAAAATGATAGCTGTCCGCATGTAAATCAGCTAATGCGACGTATGGTTCAGAATTAAGTGGGCCCGCTCTCATGAAACGCTCCACTCTGTGGGCTCAGTGACCCAGCTAAGCCACCCACGACCAGACGTTTTTCTTTCGCCGGCGCTGCGCTGGAAAAGCCGAGCGGAGAACACTTAAAAAACAGAGCTGATTAAGCACAGACCCGACTGTGTGTTCCCGTACCCCCGCGCGGCAGAAGTCGGGGGTGGGGGGGGGGGGAATTAACGCCGAATAATATTAGACGCCGAGCGAACGGGAATGATCGCTCGCCTGAGGCGCGGCGCCCGCTTCGCCCCTCTCTCACATAATCGATAAGAGCTTTGATTTGGAATGTCTTCTCAACTTCATTTCTCGCCGACACGTGCAAAGGGAGGGCTTTGCTTCCGGCCCGCGCCGTTTACGACTTACCTACGCTACGCGCCGCGCCGTCGCGAGCGGACCCTGGGGCCGCCGCTTCCCCCCCCCCGGCAGAAGCACGTTGAATGACACGTCTCGCCCGCGCCGCGCCAAGCAACACAGCTCAAAATACATGATACGGAACCGTCCAATACCGGCGAGCCGAGCGTATCTGTCAGTCTGGCACGGCTCTCCAAAACAGGGACCACACACTCTTTATTAGAGCCAGTAAAACGTCCCAAAGACGTGGCCGGACTGTGCTTTCTGCCGAGCTACCACGAACAATAGTCGGATTGTGCGGCTCCTCTCTCTTTTTCTTTTTGTAGGCCCATTATTTTTTCTAGCATTTGTTATTCTCACTTAAACTACAGGCTGGCTCCACGAGCGGGCCGCGGCGTCTCCGAACCGGGGCCCGCTCAGGCCAGGAAAAACCCGGCGGAGCCAGACGAATAAAAAGCCAAAAGCGCCGACGCCGCGCGGCTCCCAATCTGGTTCCTGTCAGGGGGACATCAAGGGAACACCCGCAACGCAATCTCCAAGTCTCCCCTTCCTTTTTCCTCCCTCCCCTCAGTCCCCTCCCCACCCTCCGAGCGATACGTCTTACAGATGACTGAACCATCGCCAAAATGCTCCCAAAATGCCTTTTTTTTTTCTTCTTCTTCTTCTTCTTCTCCCCCCTCCTCCACGTCTCTTTTTTCCCCCTCTCGTGTCTCTGCGTTTGGAGCCAGCCCACATGGATTGGGATCAATTTGGGATGAAATGATAATTACCCTGTCAGTTTCAATTCCGACGTGATGAAGTGAGAAACAGGAAATGGAATAAACATAAATGGAATCTCAAGCGCTTTTGATTGGGAGCGGAATTGAATCAGACTCCACAAACCGGGCCGAATCGTCAATGCCGTGCCATCCCCGCTGAGAGACAGTCATGCGTTTATGCCTCGTCTCGCGCCGAAATGCTGGATGAGGCACATTGCTGCAGATAATTACCGAATTCCACATTCAATACCGAAAACTATATGCCTGGTACTGTTTAGTTTGGAAGTCGGTGCGCGAGAAATGATCCGCGTCGCATCTTTCCAGGGGGAAACTCGGGAGCCTTTCCGTCCTCCTGAGCCCCCTCGGCGGGAGCCACGCGCCTCGGGATCGCCCGCGTCCGCCACCTGAGACGGAGCGAGTTTGTCGTCGGGAGACGGGCGATGGCGCGCGGGGGGCGACGGTAGCCGGGCCCGAGCCCTGTCATGTCGGGCCGTTCCGCGGGCTGATGTATGGGGCTGGCTCCTGGCGGGCCGCGCCGCGCTGCCTGGATTTGTTTAACCCGGCAGATCAACCTTCAGACAGGAGCATGTGTGCAGGTAATGGCTGCCAGATGAGGCGAGGCCAGCTCTTAGAGGCCTGGTGGATGCTCCAGAGGAGGAACCAGGAAAAGCACACACACACACACACACACACACACACACAGATATACAAACAAGCACGTAGCCCCTGGAACTGTTATGAAAGACAACAACAAATGTGCAAATAAAAAAAGTCAATATTTGAAAGCATCGCCGCCCCCGACGCACGGAGGCGGTTCATTGGGAGTTTAAGTTTTTCGGATTTCCAGAATGTTGATACAAACCCGAGCTAATCCCCGGCTCCGATAGCCGCCGCGATGCCAGCGTGGCTTTGCCGGCGGCGGCTGCCAGGTCCTATCTGAACGCCGGCTGGCAGCGGGCGGGACGCGGGGGCCGAACGCGCGGCCGCCAGACGCGGCGTCTGGACATCGGCCTGGCCCCGAACCGACCGCAGTCTAGCGGGATGAACGGCCCCCCTGTGATGAGGACACACTGGAGCTAATAGGTCTTTTCCAGCTTGCATATTCATTCGCAAAGCAAACAAATAAAAGTCGAGGATTAAACACGGGCAGGGGCATCTTTGGCACGCGCCGCGACCACCCAGGAGGCCGCAGGGGCTCCGGATGACGAACTTAGCCCAACAACCGCCCGAAAGAAAAATAAGCAAAAACAACACCCTCTTACTGGGGATGCAAATAATTGTCGGCGTGCATGCACTCCAGAGCGAGTATCCCAAACGAACGCGTCTCCGGCAGGGGAGATTTTTCAAACGTGGCCGGGCTGTAGGTGTGGGCGTCTTTTTTTCGAATTCGCAATTTTAGTATCTGATTTCATCTCTCTCACACTGGTTTACAGTGTGGCTTCCAGGGGCCAGCTAAAAGTAATTCTTTCCTACCGAACGTCATCATGTTCTAAACTGGTCAGCGCGACTGTAAATTAATTTGTTCCCTTTTCTCGCTGCACAGGCGGCGGACTCGAGCAGTAAATTTCCAAGAGCGAGCTCGGAAAAGGACGGAGAAAATCCGCCTCGCAAGCGGTCATTAGCGAGCGCCTCTCCTTTTCGGCGGGTCAGATAAATTGAGGCGGCTGTCACGCGGACCGTCTTTTTCCTTCAACGTGGTGATTAAGGGTCCTTGAGCGAAGCGGCGCGGGAAGAGGCATAAAGCGGACGGCGAGGGAGGGGCGGCGATGCGGAGGGGAAAACGCGGTGGAAGAGGGAACCGGACCGCCCCCCCCCCGGCTCAGGAGGCCGCTTTTTACGAGCCGGGCTTCTTGTAATTTAAAATTTTCTTTAAAACCGAACGGTGTAGCCGATATTTCACTTTGACCTCCAGTGCGAGCCGCCGTCGGGGGTCTCCGCGTCTCCCGCGCTCTTAATTTATAACGGCGACCCACCGAGCTGCAGCAACAGGAGAACAAACTGGACCCAGGGGTTTGATAAAAGACGCTCGGTGATGAAAAGGCCTCTGCTACCGGTAGCCGCCCGCCCGAGAGAGAGAGAGAGAGAGGAGGAGGAGGAGGAGGAGGGTGGAGAGGGGGGGGTGGGGGCGGGGGAGTCCAGCCAAACTCTGCACCTGGCCTCTGGAGTCCGCCAACTCTCTTTCCTGTTCCTGTTTCCTGTTATGACGTGTGTGTGTGTGTGTGTGTGTGTGTTTTTTTTTTCTTTTAATTATTCTTTCTTTTTTCCACTCTGGCCGTGCAGGATCAGGTAAATGGGCCATTGAGGCGCCAGAGCCACCTGCGACGGCAGGTTCGAGCGAAGCCCCTGGGGAAGCCGTCGCTGTGGGACGCGTCCGCGGGCGAGGCGACGAAACGACGTCGCCGATCGCCATGGCCCCACCACCACTATCACCACCCGGCAAACACGATACCGCTGCGTGACGGAGGAAACGCAGTCAGGTTCGAAAGAGTACCACACAAAGGCAGTACAGTAGTAGTTAAGTGAATTATGTATTTCATTCATGTGTTATGTCAATTAGAGATGGCACAGTGTTTCAGTTTGAGATGATTCAAGCATCAGATGACACATTTTGTGTTTGTCAGCTGACCCCGAGGCCGCGTTCTTTCTTTTTTCCTTTCGTCACGCGTGTGACGAAAGGAAACTCCAGTTAACTCGTGTAAATTAACGTGACGTATTTTTCTTCAGCAAAATCTCAGATTTGGCTCTGGTCTCCCGGGATTAAATCCCGTCCCCTCGTTCGGGAGCGACGGCGCGTCTTGAGCTGCGGCAGCCCTTCTCTTACGTTTGGACAGTAACGCGTGACTCGTCTTTTTCATCAGCATTTTACCACGACGCGCCTCGATCCGGCAGCCGCGCATCGCGGCCCTTTTCCCCTTCCGGCCTCTTCGGCGTCGCTCCGCTTTGAGAACCTGCGGCCCCGAATGCAGGCGAATTCATCGCAAAGCAGCGGCAGTGCATTCCCTATTATTACCCGTTGTTTTTTTCACTTTTAAAGTAGACTGACTCTTGTTTTTCTTTTTCTTTTTTTTTTTTACACTTTGCTTTATAAATTTATACCGGCGTATACAAAACATATGAGCAGTTTATGAAATATTCGCCGCCCCTTCGGCGGCAATTTTTGGAACAACTACGACCCTGAAATGCTGATGACATGTCATGCAGCAGTAGTTACACACGTGGAGGTTTTTTTAAACATTTTTGATACTTTTAATCACCTTTTTTTGCCAACAGTACTGGACGAACGCAGCGTTTCTGCTGCTCCCGCTTAAGGAGCTTGGCCCCGGATTAATACCGCTCCGCGCGGCTCCCCTTGTTTACTCGTTCCCTTGTGTTGTGAATCAAGGCCCGCGGTTGAACACTGGGTGGCACTGTGTAGGCCGACGGCTGACGGCTTGACAGCGGCGATGCAACAAACGCTCGGAAGATGGAGAGAGAGAGAGGGAGAGAGAGAGCAGCAGCAGCCGGTCTAACCGGTGGTCCTCTCTCCTCACCATCCTCCTGCATCAGCACAACGCCGGCCGAGAGCGCCGGGGGGGGGCGGGCAATATTTAGCCGTAAGAAAACACGAAAGCCCTGTTTCTAGGAGTACACAAAGATCTGGAATGAAAACATTTTGGAAGAAATACACGCACGCACGCACACACACGCCCCCAGGAAAATGTACTCGCATTTCAGCAGAAGTGTACATAACAATTAGTCTGACCGCTCTTTTCCTCCTCGCTCTTCCTCTTGTCCGCGGCCTCCTCCTCTCCCTGCCTCCTCTGGAGGACAGAAATAGACGCTCGGATTCCCATGCAGGGTGGCTCTGCTTTTCCGTCCAGGACGCACTTTCGCTGCCTCCTCCTCCCGGCGCCCGCGTTTTCGAGTCCTAATCAAAAATTGATGGCGCGCTCCGCGCCGCGCATCTCTGCGCGTTTTACAACACGTGTGCGCCAGCGCGTCTAAACATCAGCCTGCGTTTGTGTGTGTGTGTGTGTGTGTCTAATAGTATTATGTATTAGAGGGGCTGCTTATTATTGAATGGACTCTCTGTGAGGTTTTCCGAGGCAGGAGGACATCTATTAGGAGGTTAGCAAAACACTATCAGCTAATACGACCTGTAATTACGCCAGCAGTGAGGAAACGCAGCGAGCTAACACCAGTATGGAAACAATCTGACAACGCAAACACTGCGACTAAGCCGCCGCGTGCGTGTGTGTGTGTGTGTGTGTGTGCGCAGGGCGGGGGAGTGCGCGGAACGGAGGCCTCCTCGCGCGCCGATTGTGGGTGTGCGAACTGTCAAACTGGAGTGGGTGGGTGGGGGCGGAGGGAGCACATCTGGAGGGAATTTATTGTATAATTCAGTCTATTATTGCTGCGGTCGGTGCTTAAGGAGCACGCACACAATTACCGTCCACTCTGCAAGGCTACAAGTGGCCTCTGGCCTAAACTAATAAACTGTGGAGGAGGGTGGAGAGAGGAGAATTCATTTGAGGTTATCATCATCACACTCCTCTCGGCTACCTCTCACACTGACACTCACCAGAGTTTACAATAAATCAGCGAGGAGCACCTACCGTCCGGGCCCAGATTAGGGCTGAATTCGATTTTCAATCTGCTCTTAAAGAGCACGCCACTGCAACACCTCTGAACTAGAGGGAAGTGTTTATTTTGTATCTTTATATCTGTTTATTTTTTAATGCAAAACATGCCAAACCAATGAAAACGCTTGTATGTGAAATATGTAGTGGCGGTAGAAAATATTCAAACCCTCACCACGGCGTTAAAACCCCCCCCTCCCATTACAAGAACAAGCCTGCAAAAAAAATAAAAATAAAAAAAAATATCCTGATTAAGTACAGAACAGAGTTATGAAATTCAAAAGTACCTAAAGTGCTTTTTTCATTTCAAATCTGAAAAAAGTAGATAAATGATGATAACTGTAGTGCTGTAGAAATGAAAATAGGAAAAAAAAAGTGAAATGCTAAAGTAAAGTACAAGTACCTCAAAAGTAGTTATATAATGGTACAGTGTTTTAGCAACTGTACTTACATGGAGTTGCTTTCCATCACGATCATATCAGTGGATGTGATGTATCAAACCGTAACCATCACATATTCTAATTATCAGTGAATCTTCAGATTATCGACTGGATGAATCAATTATTTTGTTTTATTTTATTTTATTAAAAAAAATGTCAGGAAGTTGTGAAAAATGCCCGTCAGTGAGTGAGAATCGAATGATCAGTCTTTTATTATTATTATTTTTTTTTTATGCTATGAATCTATTAATCAGTTGTGATCCACTGCTCCCCGTTCGCTGTGGCAGCTCAGGCCGTTACATGAACACGTTTCGCAGCTCTCCTGTTCCGATGCGCAACAAGGGAACTCCGCCGCTTTTTACGAGGTGACGTCTTTTCATATACATTAGTCCGTGTCGTAAAAAAAAAAAAAAAAAAACGGCCCCGAAATGAAAGCCGCTTCGTCTTTTCCATTTCGGCAGCTCCCAGGAATAGACTGGTGAGGCGTCTCGGATAAAGACTTTACCAGGGGAAAAATCTGCTCAGTCCAGGCGGTATCTGGCTCAGGCGGCCCCGAATGACCCCGCAGCGCGTGTCTGTGTGTGTGTGTGTGTGTGTGTGTGTGTGTGTGTGTGTGTGTGTGTGTGCGCGTGTGTGTGATTTAGGAGCTCCCAACAGCGCCGGGCGAGGAGCTCGTAACCCAGAACAATAAAGCTCTTCCCCTCCGAGCCTCCCAGCGGCAACCCCTGCTAAAAGTTAAAGGGTCAACAAGCTACACGTGTCGGGGCCGCGACCTTTCACCCCTCAGCATGTCGCTCGCTTGCCCTCTTTTTTTTTCTCTTTTTTTCTGCCCCTGCCTCCTTTTCCCTTCCTTTCGCCCACTATCTCTTGCTTCCTCCTGCTCTCTTTCCCACTGTTAAACCCCCCCCTCCTCACACACACACACACACACACACACACACACACACACCTCTTCCCTCCTCATGCCGCCTAATGACGCCGTGCCTCACCGTCTAGAATCTACAGTTCGGACTCTTTGGTTACTGATTCATTAACCAAATGCATTTCTCTTTTCGGCGTAATCAAAAATGTATGCGGCTACTATTTTGGCCAGGCAGCCTTCCAAAGCTGCGCTCTGCAGCCCGACGAAATTACTGCCTGCGCCTCGCGCGCACGCACACACACACACACACACACACACAGAGGAGCTGAGACGCACACGTCATTGGTTCACGCACGATGTTTGGCTGCCGTGCACCTCAGTTCTTAGGAACTACCTGACGCTCCCTGTTTCCTGTTTTGATATTATTTTTTTTTTAAAGCTGCCTCGTCTGGTTCTGCGGGTTATCGGTCCGACGCAGATTAAAGCAACAGCTCCGCTCTTTTGGCGACCGGCGAATGAGAAGCTCGATAATCCCTCCCGCGCCCGTGCGCTGGACGCGAGGCTGCCGGCCGCCACCGGTCAGCGCGGTTTAGCGAGGAGACCGGACGCTCAATTAATTACACGTCGTATCTTCTGTGGCTGATCTGCGTTTTTTTTTTTTTTTTTTACGGTGGCTTCTGTGCGGCCGCTGGCTGTGGCCACGCGTTTACAGATAAGAAAGTGATACCGATCTTCCCGCTCAACTCCAAAATTTCCAATTATTCCTTTCTGCTGCCAAACGACAGCCGCAAACTCTGACGTCAAACTAATGGCTGTGGTTCTGTATTATTTCAATTGAACCTTGATAGATAGATAGATGGTTTAAATGCTATGACAGTTACTTGAGCTTTCTTTTTCTGTTATTTCCTTTTTGATATCGCTTCCTGTTTTACGATGCAACCACAGCCCCCCCCGAGGTGTTGTGTCTGTCCCCCCCTCCTGTGGACACTCTGCACTATTTACCAATATCGAAATAGCCTGGGACGAAGTGAGTATTGAATCAGGAATGTGCTTGTGGCAGATCTCCACCCCTGATAATATAGGGTGTTTTTTTCCCCCCCCGAAGTGGTTTTGCCCACTTGTTTTTCTCAAACGCAACAACTCTGTCACTCTTCCAGTAAGCGCGTGTGTTTGTGTGTGTGTGTGTGTGTGTGCGTGCGTGTGTCGTAAGGAGGCTTGTTTTTCGTTCCGGTTGCCGTCTGTGTTTGTCGTTATACTATCTTTAAAAGCCCGGGCCAGTGAGCCGGAATGTAAAAGTCGCACATCGTCCAAAGAACACAATAAGGTCGGCCGGTTGCGCTTCCTATGCGCAGACCTCTGGGCTACGAGTTAACCGTTTATCTGGCTTATTCACATCGCCGCTTTAAAAAAAAAAAAAGAAAGAAGCTGGCTCCTGTGGCCTGTTGTGGTAAATATCCTCAGCGAGCGCCGCTGCGTTCAGTCACCACCGCGCCTCTCTTGGCTCGTTTTACCGCGGAACGGATTTTTAGAAGCTGAGGATACGTCCGTAACGTTTGCTGCGGGCGCCGTTGGGAACAGTAACGACAGCGTAAATAAGACGTTTCTTGAACCGAGCGGAGCGCGCGAGGTAATTCTCTCTGCGAGGTTATTACAAAGAGCGTTCCCGACGGGCTGCGGTGACGTAAAGAAGACGCGCTCTGGAGCATCAAAGCGCTGGAGGCACTTCAGAGGGAGATCACGCGCCTCATTCGTTCATTCATTCATTACGGCGCACGGTAGTCGGAATGATACCCTGCTCTTTTGTCCGTCCCAGTTTGCAATTTACACAGCTTCGGCGATTCGGATTCAGAGGGAGACCACGCGATGAAGGGCGATAGACCACAGGCCGAGTGGCAAAAGTACAGGAAGCGTCCGACGCAACGCGCAGCTGGAGCGGATGAGGTCACCGAAAATCAAGAGGCTCGCGGCCTCCGGATTAAAGGTAATAATTTCTGTGACCTCGTGACGATGAGAAGCTTCTGCTGGCCTAGTACTTTTTTTTTTCTTCCCCTCCCCAAAGTCAGCCTGAGCGTACATTAATTTAAGCCGAGCGCAGGGAGACCACATGAGAGGAGGACGCAAACAGAAGCCAATTAGAGAATGTTGGGGGGGAGGGGGGTAAAGGAAAAAAAAACACCAACAACAAAAAAAAAGGACAAGAAAATAAATGTCACGAAACAGCTGCGGTCACCACTTGCGCGACAGTTAACAGGCCTTCATAAAACGGGGAAGAGAAGAAACGCTTTACATATCTTGACAAGTACAAGGGGATGTGGAGCAGCCGCCACCACGCATTCCTCTTTTAGTCGGCTCGCTGTTTTTATTTTCGCCTCTCTGTCACTTAAAAGGATCAGAGTGTCTTTGTTCTCTGGGTGGCGTGGAAAAGCGTAGTTGGGTAATTGGGTTTCTTTTTTTTTAAAATTTTATTTGATTCGGCAATTCAGGGGACTCGCTCTGAGGATTAGAGGGCACCTGAGCTCACCAACGTCCGTTGTGTAGAATATTGTATAACTATCGGGAGAATATGGCTGTTTTGTGTTTTTATAAATACGCCCGTCCACCCCGTTGTTCTGGGCTGGAAAAATGGATCCGGTCCCCATGAAATGTGTTTCAGACATTCACGGTCCCCAGGGGATGAATCCTCGTGACATTTCTGCAACAAGTTAAAATTGTAAAAAAAAAGTTTAGGACGCGTCCTTCCAAAGAGTTGGGTAGAGCGCTGTTCAATTTTGTCCACACGTTGCTGCTCCTCAGAGGACGAATCTTTAGCAGATACAGTACCGGATCTGTCGGCTTGAAATTCGTGGTTCCCAGGTGGTGAATCATAATGACTTTGGTAATCCCGATAGTTTTCCTGCAGCATCACCCCGGGGTTGGCAGTCGCAGTTCGGAGTGATGCGTCTCATCGACCATCGGATGGATGGCGGTGGAATTTACTAAACACGTTCATGTTCCCGGGAGGATCATCTTGACTTCTTCATCTGGTGCCATCACCAGGTGGTCGGTCATGAAGACCCTTAGCATGCGCCGGCGTCTGCGCGTTAGCATTGGCACTGTGAGCATTTCGGCCTTTAGCTCGTCCGCGTCGGCCGCCGTTCGCGGCGTTGTCCTGCTCGCTCGAATTTTCGAAAAAAAAAAACAACCTACGCTGAACAAACGGTCAGCGGAGGGACGGCTGCGGTGCGCGAAGCCACGCCGCTGTCACGTTTCAGAGGCTAAAATGCTGTGTGTGGCAGAAGTTCGCTCCAAACTCAATCACTCCGAATCTTACTCTGTCAGAACCCATAAACAGTGGCTCCACAATTACCAACAATTACAGAGTAAACTTCCATCTACTGTTACCAAATGATTTTTGTGTGTGCGTCTGTGTGTGTGTGTGCGTGTGTGTATTTGTGTTTTAAGGGGCCTTATAAATGAATCTGCGTAAAGGGCTGTTTGTTTTTTTTTCATCGGATCCACAATCTTCTAATCCCGGAGCCCTTCAAAGTATTTACAGGAACGAGCCATAACAGGATCAGCCTCCCAACCGAGCGGGGGAGGGGGATCAAAGCGAAAGGTCTGCCGCCGACGTAAATATGGAAATAATGTGACTCAGCGGGAACGCCGGGGTGGAACGGGGACGAGATGGTCAGGCGAGAGAGAGAGAGAGAGAAGAGGCGCTCATTTTGTACATTTCTCTTTTGTGTAACTCAATTCCTCGTGTTTTTTAAAAAAAATAGTATTATTATTATTCCTCATGAGCAATTTGTCTCGCAGTTTCATGATTTTTTTCCTCGACCTAAACTTAGCTTTGCGGGGTGACTCCAACCAGACGGCTCTGCCTGTTGAGTGAGTTATTCCTTTTGTGCAACCCCCCCCCCCGCTAAAAATAGCCGACAACAAGGCCGTGCGGCAGGAACTTTGGCTGATCCGTCTGTGTGTAGGTCGTCCGAATGCTTGTTTAACAGCTCACGATGTTCTGGCGAGCGGCGGCGGAGGCGTACGGTAGCTCGCTGCCCGCCGCTTTCTGCTGACGAACGTGACCCGTGCTCACTTCCGCCACCTCCGGAAATGTCGACTTTGCAAAATCAACCAAAAGTCCCGAGTACTTGCTGACGCAAACTAAGTGCTTAACGTGTGGAGTGCGTACTTGTACTTGTACTTGTACTCGTACTCATAGGTTTGGGTGTAAACCAACAGGGTTCAGGCTTAAATTTGCACCTTTTGTGAGGTTTGTCTTTGCCTGTTCTTTTTTGTCGCGTTCAGATTACCGTGCGCTCGGGCCGTTCCTGAAGGCCTCATCAGCAGCAAGGGGACTTGTGGGCGGTACGGCAACATATCCCCTCTCTCCTCTGTGACCTCAGAGGTCGCCGCCGCCTTGTCCGCGGCGGATCACTTCGCACTTCGCTTGGCGTGTCACATTTGCAAAAAGGCTCAGAAGCGTGCATGTTTCCAAAGCCTTTTATGGGCTTCCCTTGAGACCAGATTGGCCCAAGCGTGCGAGCGAGTTCGGACGGACAGCTCCGCTGCGGCGCCGCGCTCGCACACGCGACATCCCACTGGGATGTTGCTGAATGCTGTGTGGAGACACAGCGCTCCGCTCTGCCGCTGCAGCAGACCTCATTTGCAGAACCGGCGACGTTCTTTGGCGAGAGTCGACGCCTTCGCCCGGTTCCCGTCTGCGCTGCGCGCCGTTTTATTGCCCTCCTGTAGATCCGCTCGCTCGCGTCCGCCTCGGAACTTCGGCTCTCCGTAAATTCTTGCGCTTTTGTCTTCGAACCTCTTTATGGGTTTGTGGGCTCAGTGCGAACTCTCGCCCCGTCTCCGCCGGCTGTTATATCAGGATGTAAACGGGACTGGCGTCTCGCACGCAGCCCGTCCACGTGAATATTTCCCTCTACCGCGTGTTGGCTTCGTCGGAAATTAATCGGGACTTTTGCCGCACAAAGGATGTCCACATTTTTTTGTACATAATTAATATGTTTGATATTTCAGCTCTTCAGTTCAGTACGCCTATCGACCTGAAGATCGTGTTCGTGCGCCGACGTCATTCGCCGCTCATCAGCACGACGTAAATCTGATCAGATGAACGCGGCAAAGTGTTGCAGATTAAACATGCCTAGGTTAATGGTTATCTGCTGGAGGGCTGACTCAGCAGACTGGAGATGCGTGAGCAAGACATGAATCACGTTCGTTTCCATCCGTTAAAATGTAGGGGGGGCGGGGGGTTCATAATGCGTGCGAATCCCGTGACCCGACCATCGTTTTTCGAGTTACTGATCAAATCACGAACCGGTTTACTCGCATCAGCACGTATCCCGCGCTGCAACAGTCTGAATCGCAGATGTCGCCGGAGCTGCGTGTTAATCAGCGGCCGCGTCCGCGGGTGTCGCGCCCGTTACGTTCACCTCATGTGTCTCCCGTTTGAAAGGAGTTCGTGTTTGCAGCTCCGCGCCACGCCGGCCCGCAGCTCGCCGGGGCGCCGCGCGCTTGTTTTAAAGGAAGATTTAAGTGACTCGCGTCCCTCTTCGAGCCCGACACCATAAATAAACTGCGTCCTCTTCCTACTTCCTTGATCCCGGCGCGTGTTCGTGTCGTGCGGGGGGGGGTTAGCCCTGCGTGCGTGCGTGTTTTCTGCTCGTGTGTGGGCGCGGGGCAGGAATTAAAGAGGCCCCGGGATGAATATGTAGAGCAGATGTAGCGGCCCGGCTCAAAGGCTCACGCCTGGAGCCCATTTGACACTGTAGGAAATGTCGTCTCTGACAGGAGGCAGCGGCGGCCGCGGGGGTCACCAGGTTGAACTAATAACCGGGATCCTCGAAGAGCGATATAAACGCACACAGGAGGACGAACGCTTGACCCCTCCAGAGGAGCGTTTCTGTTTAACAGAATAATGGAGGCCGTTGCCATAAGTCTGGGAGTGCACTTTTTACGACTTCCCCATTTAATTTCTGTTCCTAACATAAAGGCATTTGTAATATAATAAATGCCAGCAACTTCTAGGGGGAAAATCTATAATTCACTCCAGTTGGGTAATTTATTCCATTTGTTTAGTCACAAAGGGCTTTGGTCCGGATCAGGAAACTACAGAGACAACTGTCTTTCGAAAGCGAGCAGACTGGCCGGTGATCAGTCAGTTCCTCCGGAGCGCAAAAAAAAAAAAAAAAAAAATGAATGAGGAAAGCGTTTCTCTGTAGTCTCAACAACGCCTCCGAGCTCACGGGCCGTTTCTGCACCAGAAGGAAACTCCATGTCAGCGTTTCATCTCAGGACTCCCACTCTCTCTCTCTCTCTCTCTCTCTCTCTCTCTCTGCCTCCCTCTTGGATTCTTCTCTCAAGAAAAAAAAAACAACAAAAAAAACACACACACATGCCCATAAACAAGCAGGAGGAAAAAAAAAAACCAACACCCATTAGACGTCTGCGAAATGAAGCACCCTGAACAGGAAAGGAAGAAGTGTTTGATTTTTAGCATCGAGGTCGACGAGGGAAGCCGATTCGTCGACATGGGGACGTCGCTCGGGGGGTTCGTCTGGCGGCCCTCGTCCCCGTCGCCCCAGGTCCAGCAGAGCTGCTCTGTGGCTCGCGCTTTGATGATCTGATGATTTGGGATATTTTTTGCGAGCGACCAGGTGCGAATGCGTGTGATTCTCTAAATGCGGAGGCAGGGTGTCGCTGAGAAGAGCGCGTGTGCTCTGTTGACTTTTGCAGGAAAAAAATAAATAAAGGCTCCAGAAGAGTTTTAATCTCCTCTGTGATTTTTTTTTTTTTCGTGATGGAATCGGGACTAAAACTGACACGGACCTCCGCCACCCTGAACTCTCTCACCCGCACAGGTTCACGCGGTGACTGGAACCAACAGGAACGATTCCTGAAACTAACGCGGCTTTAACGTGAACGGGACATCACGTGACCTCACCCTTGAAAGCGCCAAGTTAAAACGCTGCGCCATCCTAGATCTGACTCCGAAGAGTTTGGAATCCACGCAGCGGCGGTGGCGGCGGCGGAGGTGCCGCCCCGCGCCAGGCGCTATTTGGGATCCCGGGTCCCGGTCTCGACTGATTGTGTTTATTTTCTTGGCAACGCGCGCGCCGAGTGTTAGCGCTAGGCACCGAACAAAGACGGCGTAAGTAGGTTTGTCGTGGGGCTGGGTATATTTGGACGGCGGCGCTTGTGTACAGTAGAGGCCCCCGGGGCGCGCTGCGGTGTGTGTTTGTTTGCACCTGTCTGTCTCTGTGGATACCCGGGGGGGGACCAAAATAAGTTTCACCGCTGGGTTTATCGAAGCTGCGGAACAGACGGAGCTTTTAAAAACCCCAAAACATCTTGAGCCGTTTCAGAATCCCGCCGGACGTAAAGCGAAGAGCGGATTACGGCGTCGCTCTGTGTCTCGCGTACTTATCACTGACCAAGTCCCGCGCGGTCGGTTTTACATCTTTCTGCAATTCGTGGCATGGAACTGGGGCTATCTATTGAAACCATGTGTCTCGTATTAAACACTTCCCTTCCACTTCAAATAAATCAGCCGTAGTTGACATTCTAACTTTATTGCAGCTGTACGGGGCTGCGTCGCTCCTCTCCGACGGCCGCACGCGCTCCTTCGTTTCTTTATCCGGCTCCCGTTTGGCCGCGCGCGCAGACGCACTGGGGCTAAACCGGCTACTTCCCGGCGATTGTTGTTTTGCTGCGGATGAAGTGGAAAATTCCGTGTTTTTTTGCCCCCCCCCCCCTTTTCTTTTTTTGTCATGCGCTCGCCGAACTTTAATCCTCCATCAAATTCAAGATTTGCTTTGCTTAACTTGATTTGGAGAGAAAGCCCTTTCGTCCTTTTTCGGGACTTCAGCGGCATAAATAGCGGAAGGGTCTATTTTTAGGGTGCGCTGTTTAGAAAAGGGGGCCGCCGCAAAACCCCCGAGTCACCCCACCCCGCCCGTGTCCCATCACACCGCCCCCCGGTCCACCCACGGTTCGAGCCTCCTCGGGGTCTCCGGGGCCTCCGGGGGGGTCCGCGCTGGTCTCCGAGGTGAGGGCCAGGCTGCAGGGGAAGGATGCCTCCGCCCACCCCCACTCCCCCACTCCCCCCGCCCTCTCATTACTGAACTCCGTCTCCTGTGAAACCCCAGTCTCACGGCTTCGGCCCCAGTCTCAACCTCAGCCCAGGGCCCTGAGACAGCCAGGCAGCCAGACCCCTCGGAGAGGCCCGGTGCCTTTGTGTGGCTGCGCTCCCCGGCCTGTCTGCCTCCCATTATTCCCCCATTCGAGCTCCAAATCAAAGCCAGCGCACATATGAAACGCTTTTGAGGTTTGAAGCTTAACTATACCACCAGGGCGACTACTGCAGCTACTATTACCGATGCAGCATGATGGATTAATATTCACGCGCGATTCCAACTGCACAGCATTACAGGCGCGGCCGTCCTGTGGCGGCTAATAACTCTGATACGGAGGATATGTTTGCGTTTCCACGCTAATTAGGCCCCATCAGATAAAAAAGACGGGTTAATATATTTAACTTTCATTAATAACCGCTCCGAGTCCTGCGGCGAGTCGTAATTGCAGGTTTTTTTCCCTCCTTTCTAAGTTTGACAAGTGGTCAGTCAAATGCAGAGCCAGAGGGCTGGAGACTCCAGAGTACAGAGGGATTTTTTTTTTGTTTTAATTTAAAAAGAAAAAAAATTTTGCAGCCTGCTCTTTATTTAATCTAGCGCAAGTGGAAATGAAATGACAGCCGCACCACGCTCGCGCACTCCTCGGTGATGATGGATGCTTTTTGATTCCTCTTTTTTCTCTTTCTCCCTCTCGCTCTCTTTCCTGATGTTCACTTTTGCTACGGCGCCCCTCCAATAAATATTTTCGAGTCCGTCAGTTAATTCTGAAATTCCATCGACGAACTCCGTCCAGAAAAATAAACATGGCGGCCGCAGCCGTTGGCCTGGACGGGGAGTTGTTATTTTGTTCGGGCTATTGGCAGGGACCCTCCGCAGAAATATTGCTTATTTTTGCTTCGCTTCGGATTCGAGCCTCTGACAGCTTATGTGAAAAACTGCAAACTGTATTGCCGTTTAAACACAACTGCCCCGCTCTGTAATTACAAGCTCCATTCACACAGATGAATGGGACGGGCGGCCACAGGACGACGATTGTACCGGAGACGTACGCGTTCCTGGGATCCATAACAAATTGTGGTCAACTTGCAATCAGAAGGGGAGGGGGAAAAAAAAACGTATGTATAATTTTCCTCATCATATTAGTCATCATATTTGTATCATTCCCTGGTTGTTTTTTAAGCTTTGAACTGGAAACCTTGGAAATCCCAACAGGGCAATTTGTTGGACACAATTTGGGAAAACACTGCGGTGGAATTCGGCGTCCGCTCCGGCCGTCATGTTTCTTTATAAAGGACGGAGCAGCGTCGAGATGTTGACACAACCGCCTCAAAAATGTCCTGCGTCAAGAAAGGCCGCTCCGCCGGGCCCCGGTCCGGGCTCAGTCACCGGCCTTTGTCGTAAAAAAAAAAAAAAAAAAGTCGTGAGTGGGGCAGCGGCCATCGTGGTCCACAACCCACCGAGTGGGCCCGCTCGAAAATAGAACGGTACATTCCACACCAATATAACAGCGGCAGAGCACCATCGCAAGACCGCAGTAAATGGCAAAATTATTGTGCATACTTTCTGAGGCACGCCCAAAAAAAAAAAAAAAACCACTGTGTCCACATGCACTCCCCGCTAACATCAGGTAGCACTTAAGTGTCCTTCGCCCTAATGTATGACTAAACACGCTGCCCCTGCGCCTGATAGGACGGGCCGCCATGTGCTGCTGCCTCACCGGGCCGTAAAGACACCCGGCCTTTTTCGACAATAGGATGTGGCCTGCGTTTGTCATCGGGAAAGTGCGCACAAACAGCTCTTTTAAAAACAAAAACGCAGCTTCTGTTTGATAAAGGGGGGGAAGAAATAGAAAGAGAGGAAAGACAAAAGAGTCGTTCGAGCAGCCACCCACTTCCCTGGGAAACTTCGCTGTGTCGCCGCTGCGCTTTCTTTTTTCTTTTTCATTTCTTTTTTTTTTTTTTCGCTGCCTAACTAGCGGCGGTCTGCAGCCCGTCCCGCTCTCGCGCTGTAAAAATCAGCAAAGTCTTCGCCATAATGAAGCGCCTCTCCGAAAAAGACGGGGCGGGAGAAAATTGAATTAATGTTAATATGGCCGTTAGGTTACCACCCAGCAGCAGAAATACGGCAAACCTCAGCCATTCGTGCTGCACCACTGTTAATCACTTTGTTACACTCCAAACTTTCATCTGCATAGTTTTGGCCAGGGAGCAGGGAGCGGGGGGGGGGCAAACCGAGCTAAACCAGAGATCTGTCTGCAGCGTAGTCTGTCTTCCAACCACGCACTGAAAGCTCCTGGTGAACACACAAACTCCGCTGTGAGGAATCCTTGAGGAAAATATCCATTTACTGAGCAGCGACGCACAAAGGTGCGCCTCAAGCCGTGGCGGAATAGAAAAGCTGACACACGCCGACGCGCTTGGCCGCGTCCACCGCGCCCCGCCCGCCCCCGGGCTCTCGGGGGCGAGCATCTGCCAGTGCTCGTCGGCCTTCGGGTGAAAAGGAGCGGGGGACTCAAAAGTGAAATCTTGACGGAAAACTTCACCTCACAGAAGAAAAAAAATGAAGTGACGCGTCCGTCGGGGGGTTTAATTTGGTGCAGAATTTACGGTCTAAATATTGACTTGAAATTGGGCCCTCTCGCTGGCTGCGCCGGGGGTTTGAGGTAAACGCCAGCAGAGGCGACGGAACCGAGCGGCGCGGGCGCGGCCTCCGCGTTTCGCAGGCCCCAATCCGCCCGTCGCCTGTC
This sequence comes from Psettodes erumei, assembly GCA_016785225.1. Classification (NCBI taxonomy): domain Eukaryota; kingdom Metazoa; phylum Chordata; class Actinopteri; order Pleuronectiformes; family Psettodidae; genus Psettodes; species Psettodes erumei. The sequence continues at coordinate 227,789 of JAFBJZ010000382.1, read as the reverse complement.
AAAGGAGTTGTGTATCATCTGTTGTGTATCACGTAGATCCACGGTTTCGTCTGACAATGGGAGTAGCATCAACATCAATGTGTTCCAGATCTGGCAACCCGATAGCCCGCCTTTCTTCTCCCTGTAAACAGATCATCCGTTCAAAGCCCCTACATTTTACTTAAGACCAGGCCGGGCTCAGTGTCCGCTGACTGGTTCCACGTGTGCGCGGGCGGCGCCGAGGTGTGCGTACGCACGCGTGTTTCGCCGAGGGGGGGTTCATGAGTCACTGGAACAGCGACGTGACCGATGCTCTCACTAAGTCTTACTCTAATTACCGCTGAGGTGTCCATGATTGCCCCGGCGACAATCCTGAGCTCAGCCGGTGTGCTGTTTCAGCCCCGCCAACAGGACACTGTCACAAAAACCCCAGGCCCTAAGCTGTAATTGTGCACTTTCCAAAGCGCCGCGTTACTCAATCACGGCGCACCTTGACGTTGGGACGTGCGTAGGTCGCGGCGAGCGCCGACCCTGTCAGCTGCCGTCGGTAATTGCTGCTGAGTAATGTTCCCGCTTTAGCTCGGACGGAGGAGGGAGGGGAAAAAAAAAAAAATCTCGCCAATAAATCTGGAGGCCATTTTAGGACGTCGCCCAACAGGCTATGCGTTCACATGGGGGGGGGGTGGGAGAAAAAAAAACAAACTCCGCCGTTATAAGCCAAAGAAATGGCAAAGTTGAAACCATACAACCTTAACAACATCGAATTAAAGCTCTCATCAAAAGTTGGCCGCCTCGGGAAGAGGGCGAGGAGGCGCAGAGTCGGCCCGCGGAGCAGCGCAGCGAGAGGAAATGCCCGCACCGCCGACTGCACAGAAGCACGGCCTCCAGTCGTTTCCAGCGCTCGCAAAGACAATGGGGATACGCCGGGGCTTAAGTAATAAGCCCAAAATGACTTCCAGAGCGGCGGGGGCCTCCTCGTTTCCAGCGTGGCAGCGATGCGGGGAAATCAGAGCCACGCGAGCTGAGGGTTTTTTTTCGTGGGAGATCAAAGATCGTGATTAGCCCGCGCTGTCCGTCCAGCGTCGCGGCGAGATCTGCCGCCGATGGCAACCATATGCCGGCCGGATTAACCTCTCCATCACAATCACCGCGCCGGGGGGGGAGGAGGAGGGGGAGACGGAGAGGAGCGCGGGGCGGAGAGGTGAGGGAGAGGGGGGGTGGAAGTGGAGAGGTAGAAAACATCAAATGTCAGTCAGCGACGTGTGGCGTAACACGTGTGCCCAATATGCAGGAAGCCGTTTGGCAGGTTTCCCTGACCTATATAGTCCGGAAGTCGGAGAAACTGCCGGCTGAAACAAGTCTTTCAACTTTTAAACGAGCCACAGTGGATGCTCTGTGCCGCACATTTGGACTTTTAATAACGCTGCTACAAGTGAGCAGTCAGGCGGCGTCATTTCTCAAGTCGTGTCAGAGGAAAAGGGGGGGGGCGGCGTGTAATTTAGTAAAAAGTTTGTCATTTTACAGCATCTGTTTTTGTGTGTGTGTGTGTGGGGGGGTTCTGCGTGTCACGCCTTTATTGGATGGCGCCGGGAGACAGAGGACAGGAAATTAATGAAGCGCGAGATGAGAAACACGGAACCCGGTTGGACACAAACCAGGGGCTTCGCAGTCCGCGCTCGGCGCCCTCGCTCCTGGGCCATCGGGGGGGGTGGGGGGGTCGCGCCCCACGCTTTACCCGTGTTTTTCCATTTCGTCAAATGAGGACGAAGCAGTCGGGCGACGCGGCATCTCTGCTGCGAGGCTGGCGTCGAGCGGAGGCGCTGCCTGTGCTGTGTTACTTACTGCAGGGAATGCTGATACACCCCCACCCCCACCACCACCACCCCCACTCCACCCCACCCTTCTCAAAAACTTCCATATGGCGTTTGCAATAAACCATTTACAGCACGCACCGTTAACTTCGCTGCACCCATCCTGCAGATAAATGCGTGCGGGAGCTCGTTAGCCTAGCTGTTGTTAGCTCTGCTCAGTGCAACGTGGGGAGCGAGGCTTAGTCGGCGGTGGGACGAGGCGCGCGCGGGTGAACGCGGAAACCGTAGCTCCTTCAAATCCCCGAAAGCGCACGCAGACGGCGACGGGCTCAGGAAACCCGCGCAGTTTCGGGACCACCCGTCCCGGAGGCCGAACCGAGTCGAGTGTTTGGCAAATTCCGTCTCCAGGCAACGGCTGACGCTGGCGGCCCCTCGGCTAGTTAACCTGCGCTGCGCGCCAAAGGAAATTATGTTGTGAGCTATTCTTAGTGCCCGCTGGAACAAATATTCCACCGGTCAAGTTACGGCACGTCCACGAGGGGGACCCTCACCGCCCGGAACCCCCGCCCTCCCACCAAACGTGTCGAATCCAACGTTTATTTACCTGGGAAAAGGGCTAAATTTCCGGTCGGCCGTAAGAGCCGAGCCATGGGATAGATGTTTTTTTAAAAAAAATAAAAAATCTGTAGCTGTTTGTCAGCCGCTCGCCTGTCATTTCTCTGGCTCGCCCGCCCACCCGCCCACCCCCAGCTGCGTGCCTGTTCCAGATTACTCAGATGAGTCGATGAGTCGTAAGGTTTAATGGGCCTCTGCTTTCTTTCATCAGCCCGGTCGTCACTACTGAGTGGAAAGCCTATGTGGGCTTGGCCGCGCGGGGGGAATGGGAGTCAGGATTATGTGATATCGCATTATCTGGCGGGGGGGGTTCCCCCTCCCCTCCCCTTGGCAGCGCGGCGGAGATTCGGTCATGCCTCGGATAGGTGGGTCGCCGTCGCGTCTCGCGCGGCGCGGCCCCTGCCCGCCTGCGCTGGCGATATTTCATCTGGCGACCGGCGGCGACGGTAAATTGCAATTAAGAACGGAGGCGTCTGTCAGGAAAGGCGTGAGTCACTTGTATATCACGCAGACACATTCGCGCGCGGCATCTGCGACTGCCTGTCTGCTCTCTCCAGCTGAGAGAGCGAGTGGGTGGGACCAGTCAGCAGGCACCCACCCCCGGAGAGGTGGGGGGAGGCTTGTTTTTTTGCACAGCTATCTGATGAAACCGTGTTTTGCGGAGCGGCAGTTATGGTTCCTATATTTTCTGTGTAAACCGTTTAGCCCCGCTTGATGTCGCCGCAGCGACGGCAGGAGGAGCGCGCTCGCCCCCCCTCTCCGAGGCTTCTCCCAAACATTTTGCGCTGACGTCGTGTTCGCGCGCTGGCGCTGGTGGAACTGAGATGACCCCGGGAAAAACCTGGTCCCGGTTATAGGAGAAGGTCAGCGCAGATAGCCGCCGCCTGGAGACTCCGTAGTGGCGCTTGACGCTGGGCTTCGGATGGCTCCCCCGTGGCGCTCGCAACAAAAGTTAATGTCGCTTTATAGGGGCCTTGATCCGGGGGGTGAAACCCGAACTCCCGCAAGTCTCGCTCCATTGTGCGGAATTCGTCTCCGAGAGATTCATGCTTTGCCAAATTCGGCTTCACGCTCGGATAACGTGACATGTGTACCTTTAATTAATTTTGAGGCTTGCAGAAAATAACGAAAATGAGGAGATACTGTACCTGAAACAACACAAAAAGCCCTGCGGTCGCATTAGGGAAAGGCTATTTGGGAATCTGGAGGGGCGGGTGGTGCCTGCGAATAAGCAGACCCCTCCACCCCGCCGTTCCACTCTAATTAGGTGCAGCAGATTCAATATAAACGTCACGGCCTTTTCGTATAATCCTGCCCATTAAAATAAGAACCGCCATTAGGGAGCGCTGATGTCATGACCGCTGCGAGCGGCTCCAAATGTCAAATGTCATTCAGCGCGGCCACCCAGGTTTCTGCGCGTTAGGAAACCTGCGCCAGCTCGGACCAAAGGCACAAACCCGGGCAGTCCTGCATCAGCGCCGCGGGCCCGCGGGCAGGTGGATGCGGCAGCGCGCCTCCATGGATCCACATCGCGCATTACGAGTGCGCCATTGCACCGCCCAGTTCTCCACCTCTACATCATGGACACATTGAACCATCCAAACGAGTGTGTAAATGTGCATCTGTACGTAAATTGTGTGTCGCTAGCCTCTTGTGTAGTTTTAACTAGCGACGCACCGATACCACTTTCCATTTCATACCCAGTACAAGCGCGAGTACTTACATGTGAGTACTTGCCCCGCTCGTGCCCTTACAGATTTTAATTTACGTTATCATCATCAGATGTTGCTCCGCTGTCCGACTTCAGCGAACTAAAAGCACAACCCTGGCGTTCTTGCCACATCACGTTGTCGTCGTTGAGGAGCGGGGACCGCTCAATCGCGATTCAGCCCTGTTTGTGTGTGCGTGAATGAAGTGAGGCACGAAATTCTTTTAAAAACCCTGTTTTGTCATCCCCGCACATCTTCAAATATCTCAGAGAGAGGTCGACGACACGTTGCGTTCGAGTGCCATCGGAGTAGTTTAACGTTTACACTAGCATAGCGACGATCCGATACCCGATACTGGTTTTTGGTATCGGCGCCTCCCAAGTTTTGACAGTATCGCTTATTGTCCCTTGTTGCAGAAATGACCCCCCTTCCAAGCTGATTTATGGGCTCGTTTGATCCCCTCCCACACCGCCCTGGCTCAAACGCTGCAGGAGTAAACAGGAAAATAACGACACGCAGCTCATCACGTGTCACACTGTGAACCCTCATGATAGAAAGTATGAAACTGACACCATAATTTAACCCTGTTTCTTTCTGTTTACGCATCAAAAAGCAATAAATTAGAATAGTTTTGGATATTTTCAGGTCTGCAAACATTTCCCCGGCTCCGAAGGACCACAGATGCTGCTCTCCAGCATTAGTTAACGAAGAACTTACTTAAGTACATAAATGCCACCGAGAACTGTACGACGGTTCCGTGTTACTACGCCTCGGAAGCGAAAAAGCAGAGCTCGGCGCGTATTGATTCATTCTCCTCCTGCTGTAACTTTAGCAGTGCCTTCTGGAAATATCTGTTCCTGCGGCTGGAGATCCAAAGAGCAACACCAAAAAGACACGTCAGGACGTTTCATCAAATTTCATGACGTGGAGAAAAATACGAGCGGACAAATATTATTTTTAAGTTTATGACAGTTGACGTTAACGGTGATATATGAAGTGCCGCGTGTAAGGTAAGAAATTTCTTCGCTTCTCAAATGCGGCGAGGATTTCTTCCAGAGGAAACGGCTTTGAGCACGAAATGTTCCTTCAGTCTATTTTGAGTGAGCGCCGGTTCGTTACATGTGCTGGAAAATCACATTTCGCTGCAGGCCAGCGTAAAAAAAAAAAAAAAAAAAAAAGAGTCAAGGGGGGGTTGGGGGGGGATTTAGACTTCCAAATAAAGACTGAGACAGGTTCTGTCTCTAATGTCTCGCTCCTGTTATTTCACCGGGGTCAAATGGTTACGCTGTGCTCTGCTCCAGCGGCAGTCGGCAAACACGCCGGCGAATCTGTGTGTTGGACGGGCAGGAATGTGTCTGCGTTTCAAGCGAAAGTTTCAATTAACTTCCTGAGGGTAAAAAAAAAAAAAGAAGCGATGTAGTTTATTGTGCAGTGACGATGTCTGCGTGAACATAAAAACGCTGCACCACGGGGGAAAAAAAAACTGTAAATCTCTCACATGCGAGACCTTCGACAGTTTAGTCACCCTTTGAAATTCGCCTTGATGAGCAATAATTGCCGTTCGGAGCCTTCCATCTTTCATGCCCCCCCAGTTGGGTCTTGAATCACGGCATCTCGAGGCCTCTCCGGGTCCGCTCTCCGAGACGAGAACCGCCAGAACCGCGCGGCGCCCACGCCGAGGACGGCCCTCCGGTGTGCCCATTAAATCATCTCGCCCTGTTCCCATCTCAATATAGCCCTGTATTTTCCGAACAGAATAAATATTTGACTAATACGTGCTGTAGTGCGGCGCTGGGCCCCGGCCAAAAACATCACTATCAAAACAGGAGTGAAAGAGGAGCATTCAGCTGGGCGCTGATTAATGCGGACGGAGCGCCGCGCGCGTCTCTGATAAGCCGGGATCTTGAATTTGTCCCAGTGATTGAATTCAAATTAATACCCCCCCTTCCCCCTTCCCCCTTCCTCCCTCAAATAAAACATCTAACACTGACCTAAAACCACAAACCCAGTCTTTGAATTTGGATTATTTATTGATACAAATTAGGTCCTTACGGAAAAAAAAAAAAAAAAAAACATGTCAGCGTGCAGGAACTACGCCTGGCACTTGCCCCCCCTCCCCTTTTCAAATCTGCTGGCCAAAGGACTGTTTGATAGTGAAATAGAAAAATAATTGCAGACAAAATGCCCTCGCTTTCAAAAGAAACTTCACTCCGGACTCGGAGCGGTCCCCTCAATTACAAACTGTTTCAAAAATATCAGATATAATGTGGAAAAAATAAACACTGATAATTTGTTGAGAGACAATTTTGAAATGTTTACGGTATCTCAGTTACATAATGCCTTTCGGGTCGTCGTCCAATTGGAGAGACACTGCTGGCTTTCATTAGCGGCAGGCATTTTTCTCCATCATATTGGCCGATGCTGCCAGAAGTCTGTGCTTCTCAAAACATTGCAAGGCCCTGCCAACAAGACCCCACCTCCCCATCCACCCACCCACCCACCCCCACCCAACCTCTCTCCTCCCAGCGCAGCCAGAGCGGGGCCAGACTGCTGAAAGGCAGTGTGGCCCATCTCCAAGCCCGGCCACTCTGGAAATCGCCACACGCAAGTGCTGGCCTCCCTGTCGGTGGCGTGATGGGGTCACCTTTGGGGCCCCGGGGTGTGTAAACACACATGACCCAAGACAAACTTTCACAATTCCGCCAGGTGTGCAAACAGGAGGCCGCAAAAATACCCGGAAAAAGTCTGACCGCGCAAAAACAATATAGCCGCCTCTGATGAACTCCTACGAAGGCGGAGGGAGAGGCGGGAAAAGGCCGACCGGTCCAGGGTGGAGCCGCCTGCCCGCGGACCGGGGGCATGTTAGCGTTGCGCGCAGAAAATTGGTCACGTATTAGAGAACAAGCGGGCGCGATTGGTTTGGACGGAGGGCTCACCTGTCCCGATTGGCCACCGGTGTGGAACGCATCCAGCCCACCCAGTCAGCTGAGAAAACTTCGGGGAGGAATCAAACGAAAAAACAGGAAAAGGAGACTTTTTTTTTTTTTTTACACAGCTGCAGATTAAATCTGAGCGGGGCCTACGGTTTGCCTCTCTCGAATCCCAGCTCCATAAAACGCCTCACGTGGCCGTCGGGCTCTCGAATGTGTCGGGCCGCTCCAGCGTTTGTTCCGCGGCCTGCGCCGGCGATACAATCCGCCGCGGACCCGCATCCGTTGTCTCCAGGGCCGGCGAGTCCCGGAGCTGACCTCTGTGGGGAGTCTTCCAGGCACCACATGTTGGTTTTTTCGCGTCCATATGAACCCCGCTCGCTCGAGCAGTTTCGGGCCTATGGCACCAAGTCTGAAGGACGCAGCAAAACAAGGCCTTAACTGCAACCAGATGCGGCACTGTCCTCCCAGATCATCCGTTATGTTTTGCGTTAGATCCTCCTCAGATAGTCACGCCGCCAGTGGAAGGGGGTGCTTGTTTGTTTGTGAGGGACAGCAGGAACGCGGCGAATGATTCCGGCTCCCAGCGAGCGCGGGCCGGACATCTGGCTCTGCGTTTCTGCGAGGGCGCCGTTTCCATTTCGGATTTCGGAATTATTCATGAGCGATAATTAACGGATCGCCCGACAACTGAGGCGCAGTGCAACGCCAAACAGAAGTAAACAGAAGTAAATCTTTGTCATAACAACATGCAATTTGAGACAACCGATTTCTGCTTTATAATGATATCATTGTTACAGCTTACCTCTGCTCACCCCTCCTGCTAGACGTTGAGTAAGCACGTAGCAGCCTGCTGGTTATACTATTAGCAATACAGATGAGAGATGTCTGCATGTCTGCAAAGTCAACCTGTAATTATCATGGCTGTATGTCCCCGGGCGAGAGACGAAGTCAGATTTATAGATTTATTCTGTCTTCAAATTAGCATCGTGCCTCGGATTCCAGCATTTCATCTCGCAGGCTGCTGGAATGTTTTGAGAGCGAGAAGAAGAAGAAGAAAAAAAAAAGGGGAGTCATTGTAATTCGCAAATACACGTCCCAAACCCACCATCTGTGAAATAGGGTTGGAGAGGCAACAACGTGAGCGTGCCGTTCAAAGGAGCCGTTTTTATAAACCTCGCCGAGCTGCAGCTGCGCTCCCTTCCGCTTTGCTGGAGCGGTCGAGATCCCGCTTAATAAAAAGAGACCCCGAGTATCTATTTCTGTATATTGTCGGGGAAATGAAACTGCGCCGCGCCGTCCGTCTCGCTCGCTCGCTCGCGATTTCTCCCGCGGCGCTCGGGTTCGTTCGGCGCACCCGAAACGTTTGTAACAGAATCTTAAACCGCGGCCGCTCGCTGATTGTTGTCATCGGGGATGTGGACGTTTTTCCTGTTGGCCAGCCGTAGTTCTATTTAAATATCACCCCAATATCAACCCAGTGCAGGTTTGAGTACTTTTATTATTACTATTATTACATTTAGTTACTAATTACCTTCGCTTAATCTGTAGCGGGTGTGATTTAATCTGGAGGTTTCCTTTATTTTAAAATGTAGCCCCAGGTTAATTTGAAAATAAAGCAAAGAACAAATAACAATAAAGTTGTAAAAGAGTTTCAAAAGTTATAAAAAGAACAAGCGCCGCTACTTTAATTACTCCATTACATTTGTCTGATAAATATCGCTCGTTAGTATGCAGACAAATATATAGATCCGTTTGTAAAGCTCACACTTCATAAACTCGGTAACCCCCCCGATTAGAGAAACCGCAGGTAAATTATTTTTGGGCGCGCACAAATTCAAACTTCTCTCCCGCGCTCTACGACGCGGCGCGCCCGCCTCTCCTCGGCCCGGGCTTTTCCAGCGTTCGCGTAAAAAAAAAAAACGACTCCCAGAAGCACAGTAAGCCTCTAATTTTTTACAAGCATATTTAATCTGCATGCAGGTTTTAACGGCGCGCAGAGGAATGCAGGTTTCTTCACAGGAACGTGTTTACAAGTGCCGCCCTCACCCGGCTCCTCTGTAATATATGCATTCCTGAGCCTCAATATGCCGTGGGATTAGTCTAATTCCAGCGCACATTAATAATCTGATAGGTGCTGTCTGTTTGAAGGTAAGTGGGGTTTTTTTTTTTGTTGTTGTTTTTTTCCACGAGGAGAAAATACATTCCTCAGCCGGTTGATCTCTGCTGACTCGGAGGAAAGAGCACGCGCCCGCCCGGCATCTAATAAGACAACGCCCCCGGGGTCGCTCCCGCGCCCGTACGCCGCACGTGCAGGCGGTTTTGCGCGGGTCCCGCGTCGGTAAGGCGCCGCGCCGATCTGCGTCCGCGCTTCCTGCGGAACCGGGGTCGCGCTGGCATCAGCAAAGAAAGGCGCGTTCACCTCGCACGCGGGGGCGCAGGCGATGAATGTCGCACCGCGCCAAACGGCTTAACGCCTTAACTGCGCTTTTGAAAAAATAATAGAAACACGAACGTCGGCCGCGACGCAGTCCCGTTGCAGCGGTTTTCTCCCTTCTCCTGGCTTGAGTCTGGGTTTTTGCTCGGGGCGCCCCCCCCCCATCTGATTCGAATATTGGACGCTCAGACGGCAGCGAGATGTGAAGCCGTAAACCGTGGCGCAGTTGCGCGAGCGCTTTTGAGTGATTACCCGAAGACAATGCAGCCAGTGAACCCTGGGAGCCGGCCCCGCCTGCCTGCGCTCGGGGGCCGCATTGTGACTGGTTCAAGTCGGCGTCCTGCTCATACATCTTTCTAAAATTATACACACCGCAGCGAAGAAAGAGCGGCCACTTCTAAACAACGTCAAAAATTCAGATTTAGATCAGCCCTTCCCTCCCCCCCTCCTTTTTTCCTTTCTTTTTTTTTTATCTTGTTATTGTGTTACACAGGGACTGAAAGACGAGTCACAGCATTATGAAATCATGTGAGGAGGGCAATTATCCATCACAAAAGGCCCACAGATAAAAAAAAAAAAAAAGAAAAAATAACCCACCGGCTGGAGAAGACAACAGAGCCTTTTGTTCGCCCCATTGTCAGTGACACAGTGCCGAACTCCTCCTCATAATGGCTTGTTTCTCCGCTGAGCCGTCTGCCTCCATCAGTCACACTTTGTTCTCGGCAGCGGGCGAGCGGGCTCTCTGGGCCGCGTCATGGCCCGGCTTATGTGTAAGCTCATTCAGGTTTGCGATCGGGCTGCCGCGACCCCCCCGCCCCGGACCTGAGTCACGGCCGGCGCACAGTTAACGTATCCCCCCCCCTCGCGTGCATGACACACAGTCATTTCTGTTATTGACATTTGCTCAGAGTGACGGCATCATGTGACGAGCCGGGGGGGGGCGCGTCACGTGACTCTCGGACCTCGCAGTTGTATCATCAGCACGATGTAATTATAATGCTGACTTAGCAGTCCGGCCGCCTGAACTCCGTCGACCTCGGCCCGGCGGCTATTGTAAAAATCTCTCAGCTGTTGACAACTTGACCACACAATGACAGGGTTCCCGGGCGGCCGCGGACGTCGCGACCTCGCTCGACGCGAGCCCGAGAGGCCTGCGACCGAGTCGGGTCCCCCCCCCGTCACTCGGGTCCCGGCCGCCGGACCTGTCCTCGCCTTAAATATATGCGTAAACCGGACGGCCGGGCTCTCTCGTCCTGAGGAGCACCTCAGCGTTTCACGGAGGTGGAGAAATAGCGGGCGAGGGGTACGCCTGCCAAGTAGGAAAGATATAAATATATATATATGTATATAAGTCCACCTCCATCTACTTAGCACACAAATTAAAGCAGCTTGTCAGTGAACATTTAGAAATCATCGCTCGGGTCTCGGCAGGCCGCGCTGTTTGAACTGCAGGGTAGGTAGGCACTGTTTATCCTGGACAGGGCCCTTGATTAAAATGAGGAATGGAGGAAAAAAAAAAGAACGGCTCAGTCTCTCGGTGGTCAGCCGCAGCCTCCACCGACGATCTGACTCTTTTTTTTCTTCTTCTTCTTCTTCTTCTTTTTCTTGCAATTTTATGCGATCACAACTCCGAGAGCTATTTTTAATGCGTGTTTAGGTTGTGCGCGCGCCATGCGATATTAAACATTTCCCCTTATTACTTAAAGGCCGACTTTATTTTCCCTCAAAGCTGTGACTCCAAAAACAGCTGTCCAGACACCACAAGAAAGGGGCCTTAAGTCGCTGGAAGATGTAGATACCACCGCTGGACTCCAAAAGAAAAATATCTACTTTTCATTACGATTATACCATACCGTACCTTAGCAAACAACTCACATAGAACATCAACATCCTCTTGGCGGGGCGACGTCGTAGATCAAGTTTCCGCGCCGCCGCCGCCGCGGCTGCCGGGCCGGTGCCGTGAGCGAGCGAGCTCCTCGGCGGCTCCACCTCTCGCTCCCGCGTCCGGCCGACGGCGGGGGTTCGCCGTCCCGCCGCGGCAGGCGCTGCGAGGGGATATTTAGGTTCACGCCGGCGGGGGCCGACGGGAGCTGATTGCGAGCGGTGTTTGTTTCCAATGAAAGCACGTTAATTCGGGCCCCGGCCGCAGTGTAAACTGCCCTGGCGTTTTACAGATGTCGCCTGTTGAAGCGAATCACTGTACCTGCCTGTTTGCCCCGTTCTGATGCCCCGCCAGAGAGAGAGCGCGCGCGCCGGCCAAAAGGGGGGCTATTAATAAGCCCTTCCTTTTCTAATACCGTAATACCTCCGCGTGTGTAACGTCTGCGCCCGCTCTAATTATGTCGCGTCATTTTTAGCTTTCGCAGGACACAGACGGCCCCCGCCGCCCTCAGTTAATTTTAACTCATCTTAGGTGTCATTATGCGCCCCCACCCCCCCAATATTTTTTTTCCAGAAATCCCCCCGTCCCAAGAACTAACTAATCTGCGAAAACAGCGACAAAGCAAGGGGCGTTAATAGCGCGTGTAATTCTGAGCGCTCTCCGGCGCACGGTCGCTCTCGTTCTGTTTGCGCGAGAGCCTGGGATAACAAAGCGAGTCCATTTGAAGGTGTGTGTGTGTGTGTGTGTGGTCCTGAGTGGTAGGAGAGAGAGAGGGAGGGAGAGAGAGAGCGAGAGTGTCTGGCAGGGTGGGCCATCCACCACAGTCCTCAGGGCAGACCTTGGCCAGAGCTCAGGGTATGGCCGAGCTCTTCAGCTCCGCACACACACACACACACACACACACACAAGTATAGCAAGTGTAGCATGCGGCCACCGGTGGAGAACCAGTAATGAATGAAATATTATATTCCACCATCATATTCCAGCCTTCAACATCATTACCTTCACATAAAAAAGCGAGGAGTACATATATCACAAAATTGTCTCTGCAGCAAAAATTAAGACCCTTCCAAGATGGCAGCACCTCCCTCGACTGGATTTTTTTTTTTTTTTTCCATCCGCTGTTTTTATACTGCACAAGCAGTGGATGGATATATAATACGCGCGCCGCATACAATCCACCGTATTATTGCATGTGTTAACATCCATTAAAAGACACTGTCTCACACAAACTCCAGATAACATCACAGCTCCTCTCGCGGCCCAGAAAGAAACCCGTCCGACCGGGCCGCGGACGAATTCAACAAACTCAGGGGCCGATTCCGCCGTCTTCCCCCGAGCCTCCCAAAAAGCACATTACGCGTTTGGAAAAACAAAATCAAGAACCTTTAATTTGCGTGTTTTCCGGATTGGCTGCTTATAGACGAGAGTGGAGGCTGCGGTCAAGGTTCCAGCGAGGGGGAAAAAAAAAAGGACGGTTTGTTGTGGTTTTCTTAAGGTGGGTGAACCGCGGACCTGACCGACAGTCGGGGCAAATGAAACAATATTTGGCCAGCTTCAGCTAAACTTTGTTACTGTATCGGGGGGGGAAACATCGTCCGCTCCTTGTAGTTAAGGAGGCCTTTTTTTTCCATTTCGGCTCTCGGGCGATTTTCGTGCGGAGATATCCGAGCCTGCAACATCATCACGGCTCCGATTTTCACCATCAGGGATGTTTATCGCGCGCCGCACCACCCAAGAAGTTACGTTCGCATGAGCCGGGACTAGGTGGAGGAGGGGGGGTTTGACGTTTATGCTTTATTTTCTCATTCCGTGTTTTAGATTCAATCACGATGTGCAAATCGCGTTCCCAATCGGCGGCGCCGAGGCTGAGCGCTTCTGACGGCGGGGGCCGGCCCCCGCGGCAACCTCAAAACTGTTTATGCGTAACCTTAAATATTGTTTTTGAAAGACTTTCCTATCGCGCCCCGAGCTAATCCTCCGGGGCAGCTCCCGTTGCGCCGGCGACCCGTCGCGTACGCAGTCCCACGCCGGTTAAGGAGCACCGTTGCTCAACAGGTTCTCGAGCGCCGCTAGCGCGGGCGATTCGGCCTCCGGGCGGGAAAGGAGCGGCGTGTTGCGCGGCGCCCGATAAAGCCCCCATCCCGAAGCATCCTGCGACATGCGCCTCGACTCAAGAGGCGCGCTCCTCGTTTTAGACGGCAAATATTTACAAAGCGCCGAGCCAAGGAAAATGTTTCACAGCGCAAAAATAAGGTGTGTGGCAAAGGCTTGTGGAAATGCTGTTGTGCTGTGGAATATGGGGGGGGTTAGTATATCATGTTTGACATTTTTATTCGCTTTTTATTTCTTTTTCTGACGCTATATTAAGCTTATCAAGATCCCATCGCTTAAAAAAAAAAAAAAAGCTGTTTAGTTTAGGCATTTACACGGAGCCAGCAGTAGTTTTTACTTGTCTGTGGTCACTTTATTATTACAATGTTTACGCCGGTGTTATTTTAGCTCCGCTGACTTCATGCTGCCCGAGCGTGCAGACTGGATTTTACAGATACGGATTTCTTGATTGACCCCAGGTCGGAACGTAACAGCGGACGCCGCTCGCCTAAGTTGCTGGGGGGAAAAAAATCCCCAAATACTTTTTTTTTTCTGCAGCATCTCTGCATTTTAAGACGCACGTTACTTTCAGATACGCATTCCTCCTCTGTTTTCCGGACTCGCAAAAAAGTTTGACTTTTCACTGGGGCTGTCTCCCCGGTCCAAAGTCGCTGCAGCGCTCACGGCGAGGTCTGCGGATGAGCCGAGGCGACGGGGCGTCACAAGCGAGAGGCGGGCGTACGAGTACCAGAGTAACAGTATCTCAAAACCGGCGGCCCGTGACACCAAAACTCTGCGCTTGGCCAAACGCAATTAAAACTGAAACGGGCTTTGTTTTTTTGTGACGTGGGCGGACCGTCTCTCTAACTCCGGCCGAACAACAGTGATAGATTTATGCAAACTGCCGCGTAAAAGTCGGTTTCCCGCTGGCAGGAAACAGGAGCCCCGTCCTTCTCCCCGCCGCTCCGTCACACCCGGGCGCTTTAACGCTTCCCGACCCGGCGTCGTGCTGGGTGCTGTGTCTGCCGTTCGCCAGCTTTTCTCACAGACACCTGCGATGGCTCGACCCCGAGGCCGCGGTGCTGTGCCAGGGGGGCTGATGATTCACTGCGAGCTGCCCGCGCCACGCTGCATGGTGGCGAGCCAGTCTCAGAGGAGAGACAGGTGGCCGTGATTTACGGCCTCTTACAGGAATCCCCCCTTGTCTGTGACAGCCACTCAAGGCCCGGCGCGGGGCACGCGCCGTTACGATAATAACGCCGTAACAGGGCGGCCGGGGCAGGGGCAGGGGCGAGGGAAGGAATCCGGGGCCGCGCGCAGCAAAAAGAAAAAAAGTGACAGCGAGGGCAACTCTTCAGTCGCGCGCGCCTCTGCAAATAAGCTGCTTTCACACCCACCTCCGCTGTCTCCTCACACAAACACTCGCCCAGCCTTTCCGTCTCCCTCTTCCCCGATTCTCCCTGCCGCACACACACACACACACACACACACACACAGGCTCAGACACATACATACACACCCAGTCTCACACCGCCAGCCAGCCAGCCAGCCATTCGCTCCTCACTCACACCCTCAAATCTTACCGAGCTCAGCTCTCCCCGCTCAGAGGCAGACGGGAGCAGCGCGGCAGCCTGTTAAAGGAGTTGAGGGAAGGAGCGGCACAGTCGGAGAGACAGACATCGAAGGAGAGAGGAGGGAAGGGGGGGGGTGGAAGAGCAAAGAGAGAGAGAGAGAGAGAGCTGTTCCCCATATGCTGAGGAGGCGCGGGCGGTTGAACAAGCTGCCCCCACTGAAGCCTCCTGACTCATGGGAGCGTCAGACCCCGGTCCCCCAGAGAGCCTGGAAACGCCGGCGAACCACGCTTAAGGGAGGAGGAGGGGAGCCAGGGAGGAGAGGGAAAAGAAGAAGAAGAAAAAAAAAAAAAAAAAAAGTCCGGGGGAGAAGAGGAGAGAGGAGAAGGGAAGAAAGCCACAACGGTAGGCTGTCCCACTCAACTGCTGTGCCGTGATGACGTCGCGGGGCATGTGACCCAGGCTCTCCAGTGACGGCACATGGAGGGCAGGAAAGAGACGAGTTTTAAAGCTGGTGCCTTTTGGGTTGTGTGAGGGCTCTGCTCGCCTCCCAAACAACCACAGAACCACAGACGTGCGGCTCGGGGTTGGTGTTTGAGGGCGACCTGGAGTGTAAATGGTTAATCGTCGCGGGCCAGCACCAGTCACAAGGACGGCGCTAAGCGAGTAAGTACGTTCCAACCACACTCGCCAAGCAAGCAAGTCCGACACCATCTGATCTATCCGCAAAGGCGATATTTGCCTCTGCAATTTTTTTTTTTTTTTTTCTCTATAAAACCAGACCTGGTCGTTACTTGTGGTCATCCAAATATTTGATACGTAAAAGCATGTCTTGTGGACGGCGTTCCCGTTTTTTTTTCTTCATGACACGCTGCGTGCTCTTGGTTTAGGACGTGTCAGGGGTCACGGAAACCACAGAGGAACAAAAGTGGGGCTTGCTGCGACCAGAGGCAGCTATGGCATCTAACAGCCTTTTCAGCACAGTGACACCATGTCAACAAAACTTCTTCTGGGGTGAGTACCGCCGCGCCGGTCTCTGTTGTGCTTCCGCAGCTGGGGTCGGTGGGCTCGGGTCACGGGGAGGACTCTCCCCCGGGGTGGGGTGGAGGTGGCGGTGGGGCGTCAGGTGCTGAGGTTTGGGGCAGAGGAACGGAGCGGGTAAAGAGGTTCTGAGGCGGCCGGGGTGTGGGTGGGGGGGGGACTCGGGGCGCAGGTGGGTGGACGGGGATCAGCCGAGGTCGCCGAGGACCCCCGCTGTCGCCGACCCCATCCTTTTGCGGTGGAAGAGGGACCCAGCTACCATCGCGGCTTTTCTTTTTTTTTTTTTTTGGTGCGCCAATGCGAAAAGAGAACAAAAAAAAAAAGAAGAACAGAAAAGAAGAGGAAAAAAAACCTCTCCGCATTTCCAGTATTTACTCTACATGATGTTTATAAATATTTCCGAAAGAGGGAGATGACATGTTTGTGCAACATACCCTTAGATTTACAAAGCGATGCCATTGCGGAACCAAAAACAAAAGCACGGGTGATATTTTTGACAAACGTAAACAGACACTGCACCAGAGAGTTTACAGTGGAGCATTGAAACAAGATGTGCGGGGATTACTGGATCGTGTGCGCCGGGTGTCTCCGCCGAGCGCCGAGGGAGGGGGTATCGATTAGTTTTGCCAAGGAGCGTCTGTAATCGCTTCCTGAAATTGTTTCGGTCGCGCCGCTGCTGTTAATTAATCGCTTTTTTTTTTTTCCGTGCGATTTCTGCCACCACCACCACCTCCTCCTCCTCCTCCTCTTCCCTCCACCCACCCCCCCCCCCTCAAGGGAGCATTTATTTGGCAGGCGTAAATCGGCATTGAGAGAGGAGCTGCTCCCTGGGTCGCAAATCGTCACTTTGCCCCGCAAATCACCGAAGAGATTTCTTTTCTCTGTTTTTTTTATCGCGCTCGTCGTATCTGTGATCTGATTTGATTGGATTTGCCGCCCGAGCCTTAGCTGGACTCATCCTTCGTGTCCGTTCGCTCCCTGTACGTCCGGCGCCGTGTTCCGGGAGGGGGGGGGGCGGCGGTAGGTTTGGATGGGCTGTGAACAGTAGCAGTGTCAACTTAATGATTTCCAATTACCTGTGAAGGCCGAGCGGGCGCGTTCCACTCCGCGGGCCTCTGTTTGGGTTTTTGCCGCGCTCTATTGTGACAACTCCTCTACACAATTGAATTTCCTCCGCAAAATAAATGATGTTTTAGGTTTACCAGAAGAATTTTCAAATTTAAACAAACGTGCTTGTCCCCCCTTTGCGACACACGCAGAATAGACAGGCTGAGTTTAATAGACAACCCCCCCTCCTTCCTCTCTCTCCCTCTCCCCCCCCTCTCTCTCTTCGCTCCGGTCCATAGCCTGCACCCCTCTGTCCAAATCAGATGTTTAAAAGATGTTTTTAAGAAGCCGCTCCGTGGTCGGGCCCAGCTGTTCTGGGCTCCTCGCACAGAAGCGCGGCGGCTCCTAAATGCGCCGCGAAAAGGCCGGGAGGAGAGTGAGCGATCTTCCGCCACTCGCCGCCGCCTATTACCACGTTAACCCCCTGACCCCCCGCGCCGCGACCCCGGGGGGGGGAGAGGAGAGACGAGCAGCAGCGCGGGCAGGAAATTGAAAGCACGCCGCGGCGCAGGGCCAGCCGAGGGAGGCAGATGTGCGCGGGGGTTCAGGTGGAGGAGGCGCCGCCGATCGATCCCCCTATTAAACGCTGCCGATTGACGCCGCGCCGCGGGCCCATTGATGTCGCTCCCTGTTTGTGAACATCTGGGCAGTAAATCTGTCAGTGCGACCGCAAAAAGTCCCCTTGACACCGCAGTGTGATTTTGCAAGACCACCGGCGCTTTCTGCTGTATTCCGCACCTAAAGCAAATAAATGCTGCCGGCTCTACTGTATCAGGACTGGTAAAAATTAGGAACGGCATCTTGCAGATTTTCATCCTGATCACACGAGAGGAGGATCTGGTTTGCAGGGGAGCCGAGTTCCGCTTTCTCTGTTCGTCACGCTGAAATGTGGTGAAACGGAATAAGGGACGATACATGCAGTTATATCCGTTCATCTCGTTGCTTAAATAGGTTCGGGGGACAAAATCAAAATATAACTAAGCTCATGTCTTGGCTCCCTTTTTTCCTTTTAAGTTTCCCTCAAGTCTCCTCTGTGGGATCATTCCGTCCGGCGCCAGCCGGTTCGCCGAGGACACAGGTCGCAAAAAAAAAAAAGAAAGAAATCCCGTTTTGTTAGTTCAGAAGCCACGCTCCTCCATCCCGTGTGTGCATTTGTGTGGAAGGACATTTTTAATTTAGGGCTGAGCAAGCACAACAGTGCCAGCGATAAATTGAGCCGACTTGAGGGAGCGGGCAGATATTCCAAATTGAGAAAGAGAAAAAAAGGGGGGGTCGGGGGGCTCATTAAAATTTGTCTTGGCATTTAGATCAAGCAGTTTTCATTTAATTGCCTCAAATACATTTTTATAACTCCTCATCCTGGCAGATCAGTAGAGTGTGTGTGTGTGGGGGGGGGGGGGCAGAATAATCTTCAACATGTGTGGCACCCACTCAACCGCCGTGCCTCTCCAGGGAACATTTAAGGGCCTATTTTCTCTATTACAAACTTAATTACATATAGACAATTAAGTCGTGGCAGCAATTATCGTTCAGTAAAGTCGTGCAGTAGAGAGAGAGAGAGAGAGACGGGGTTGGGGGGGCGCTTACGCAGACAGTCCCAAATCAACACGATCAAAAGAGAAGCGGGTCGATGTGGGTAAATATCTGAAAACGCCGGGCGGAAAACTCTCCCCCCTCACCCCCGAAAAGAAAATCTCCGATAATTTGCAGGGAAACCGTATATGTATTTGAGAAAGGCAGCTTCTGTTGCATAAGTGTTGCCTTAGATCTAACCACAGGCCTGCTTCTTGGAGACATCTTAAAAGTGAACCAGACATCCCCCCCCCCATCCCATCCCAGGGAGAGACGTGAAGCCCACTCATCAATAGGTAATTTTAAAAAAAGACGGGGAGGGGGAGAGAAAAAAAAATGGGAGCGCTTCACTGGCTGCTACTGTGCGGAGGAGACTCTTCCCTTAACTCGGGGCTCAAAGGAACTCTATTTAGCGATGCGTAATTGTGCCTCGGAGGCAAACATGTCATTTAATCCCAGCAGGGTCGCACCGGTGGAGTAAAGCGGCGCCGCGTCGTAGCGGCTATTAGGACTTATTAGCGCCGGAGGTATTTTTCGCCTTCGTCTGCAGGACTCCGGAGGGTAATCAGGGAGGCGCGGGGCGCTAATGCGGCCGGCGTTTAATCAGAGGTGGATTAATTGGTCTGCGTTTTCGCCTGGAACGCCGCGAGGCTGAGCGGCGGGGTCCATTATGGCCCTAAATAGGGTGGAGGTCGTCATGGAGGCCTAAACCAGGGCGGCGTGGGAAAGCTGTACCTGTGAAGTCTTCTCACGCGCAACCACAGCGAGCGTTTTCGTGACATCGGAAATGGCTGCGATAACAGCGAAAAGAAACACAAATCCAGCCGTCTTTCTTTTTTTTTTTTCGTCCGTGCGCGCAGCCCTCCTCTCCAAACTAAGCAAGGAGCGAGATCACGCTCGGCTCCTGTAATGCGGAGACTGCAACAACAAACGGCGGGCGGAGGGTAAATATTCACCAGGCAACTGCGTATTATCTCTCACTTTTATCCTCGCATTCGGTAGCTGTGGGGCTAATTACACTGTTGTGATAAGGCAGCCTGCCAGTTGACTGCGCTCACGGTAGGTTTCCGCCTGTTTAACGTGTTGATAGAAAAAAAAAAGCCCCCGCCCCAAAAAAAAAAACAAGGCCTCAAACGCAATCTTCTCCAGGGAGTAGTAGATTTGTCGAAACGCCGCCGAGGGGCTCACATCTCTCCGCTCAGCTTCCTCCCACATCGACGCCAACACTGGGTTGCCGTCGCGAGCGTCCGCTCGGGACGCCGGTCCAATTTTTTTCGAGAGGGGTTCGCCACAGACTCCCAAACGCGCCGTAATTACCAGGTAGCTCCGCGCCGCCGGCGTTAGCCAGCGGGTGCCGTTAATGCAGCGCCGCGCTATTTTCGCGCGGAACGAGAATCCCGCAGCCCTTCATCCGTTCCGGCTGCGTCACGCTGGGCGAATTACCGCTATCCGATATAAGCCCTCAGAGAGGAAGTAACTACCTAACACTCTGGAAATTGGTCTGTCTTGGAACCGGTTCACCCTAATGAAACAGAACACCAGTATTATAGCCCAGGTTCGTACACTCCTTTCGCGCCCCGTCCTTCCTCCCTCTCTCTCCTCCGTTCAGGCGGTTTTGTTTCCCCTCGCTGAAGTCGGCTCCGAGCAAAAGCTGCGACGGCGGGGTCAGACCGCGGGGAGCCTGGGCGGCACCGTTCCTCGGCGTTTCCCCCCTCGCCGAACCCCGCGAAAAAACGGCCACCGCTGCCACGCTCCGTGTTTCTGTAAGGGGCGAAATATGGAGTGTCGAGCCTCCTGGATGTTTGGGTTCAGCCCGTAACGACGTGAGCGAGAGCGCGGGCCGCGGCACCTACACAAGGCCTTACCTGTTCTGGCCCGCGCCGGGGCGAGGGGAAGGTCCCCCCCCCTCCCTTGTTGGTTTAATCTTAAAGGAATGCAGTATCCCCTCTGACTCGGCCCGCGCTCCCAAATATATAAAAACCACGCTTCTGACGAGGAGGGCAGCGCGACGTGTCGGCCGTGCTCCCCGAGGCTGCGCTGCTCATTCGGCGAGGCGCGATCGCGGACGCGCTCGGCCCCCGGCTGCGATCGATAGCTCGGCGGCAGATGAGCGGCGCACCTTTGTTACGGCGTGACTTCGCGCGGTCGGTATCGGCGCTCGCTTTCTCTCAAGTTGTAATCGCGCGTCACTCAGCGCGCGTTTAAACGCTGTATTTTTGAATGGGATTCTGGTGTGTGGGCTAAGGACAGTGGGGTTTGTATTTGCAACTATAGAGCCCTTGTAATGTAATGTGTGTGTGTGTGTGTGCGCACGTGTACGCACTAAAGGTGTCTGTGACAAAAAGATCTGTCTGCTTGATTAATGCTCTCACTCAAACTGGCACCTGGAACCAATCCCCACCCACCCACCATCCCGCCGCCTCCGTCCCACGTGTGTGTGTGTGCGCGTATCTGCGCGTGTATGCATTCCATACACGGCGCATTTACGTGGGGCCGAGGGCGGGTGGGTGTCGAGCAAGGAGGCACAGATGGGAGGGCAAAGGGTGGGGGGGGGGCCCAGAGCGGAAGAAAAGAAAGGTGTTTGCAGAGGAGGGAACAATGGGCGGACGTGCAGTGAAGGGTATGGGGTGTCGTTAATGACGCGCGGGCCCCATCTCCTAATTTGCTCAAATTACCTGCCCACGCAGTGAGACCCCCACCCCTCCCCGCCAGCGCCCAAG
This sequence comes from Psettodes erumei, assembly GCA_016785225.1. Lineage (NCBI taxonomy): Eukaryota > Metazoa > Chordata > Actinopteri > Pleuronectiformes > Psettodidae > Psettodes > Psettodes erumei. Next base: position 206,321 of record JAFBJZ010000382.1, on the reverse strand, counting down.
GTGTGAACACAGCAGATCAAATGCACCTGAAAATCAGAGCGCCCACCCAAACGGCAACGCCCACGCGAGCCCTCTGCGGCGGCCTGACAGCGCCGTGCGCGGAGAGAGGAGAGAGGTCGGCTGTTTACTCTCTCGTGTGAGAGTGCCGGGCGAAAAAAAAGTGGGGAAAATTAGAGAGCGCCAGAGAAACATTATAAGGTCGGCGAAGAGGAAAGAGCAAGTGAGAAAAGGGGAGAGCCGGGACACAAAAGGGGTCGGATCGGTTTGCGCTCGTGGGGCATCCGGCGGGAGCAACACAAGACCCGGCTCTTTTCAAAACCACCACCCATATGGCAGCGCGGGGGTGGCCATTTACCATCATCCGCCCTCCTCTTCTCCCCTTCTTCCCTTTCCTTCCGCCTTCTCCTTCCCTTTATGCCCCCCCCTCCTTCATCCTTCATCCTTCCCCTCCCACCCACGCTTTCAGGAAAAGGGTGATGACAAATGTGACGGGGCGGCGATGCTTTGGTCGCCGCAATTATCAGAGTCCCCGGGACCGCACCACCTGCGGCACACACACACACACACACACACACACACGCCCGCACGCACACGCACATTCAAATGTGCGCACAGACAACTGAAATTAAATATGCCCCAGAGACACAAAAGGGGCCAGGAGAGTGTGCGTAGGTGTGTGTCGTGGGATGCCAGGCTTTGAACTTCGAGGAGTGCGTGTAGCTGATATTGACAAGTCTCCGGGGAGATGGGGGGGGTTGAAATGGTAGCTCTTGTTGGTAAAGTGGCCTCCAGAGAGAGAGAGAAAGAGAGAGAGAAGCATGCAGATAATTGGGATGGAGACATTTTTTTGAGAAGCCACATCCCAGCATCTCCGGGGCAGCGCACAAACACGCGATAAACAGCTTTTAAGTCAGGTACAGGCAGACGCAGGGCGGATATCTGAGGCGCGTAACGGCTGACGGATGATCGGCGGCGGCGGGCTTGCGAAGCGTGGGCGGGTTTGGACGGTTTCACAAATGAAGACCGAAGTTTCTCCCTCAGAAATGGCAAACAGAACCTCAGGCTTGCTCTCGGGGGGGGGCGTTTCCGCAGCAACCCCCAGCCCTCGCCGTTGAGGACGGGGTCGGCGAGGGGGTGAAGTATTTAGAAGTGAACGAGTACTTCATCGATAAATATGATGAGTTCAGCTGGGCCTTGCTCGGAGCCAAAGGCATTGCTTCGTGAAAAAAAGACTTAACACTTAAAATAATATGATGAGACTGCAGGTAATTTAGCAAATGCTAAAGCTAATCGTTAAATTAAAAGACAGAATAAGTGCAAGTGCCTCGTATTTCATAGTTTGCATCGACTGTGAAGAACATGCTTTGTATCTGTTCACATCTCCATCTGTTTAAAAACATTCATTGTTCATTCATTACTTCTGAACACCACACAGGGTTCGTATGAACTTGTACCAGTCGGACTTTCTGTCTTACGACTTTGCGTGTTTCCAGAAGCCTGTGCGACGCCTGTTGTGGAAAAAGGGATTTTTTCAGCCGCTCGCGCTCGATCAGCGGAGTTACGGGAGTGCAAAATCCCCGTTGCATTTCAGGTTGTTTCAAAGCTCTCTCTCTCTCTCCTGCGGACATCTCTTGGCGGGCTGTTGTGTTTCGCACGGATCCCGGAGCCCTTCCGGTTTTTACGTCGACGCGACCCGAACGCCGCCCCGCGCCTGGTCCTCGCCGCATGCAGGCGTCCTGCCGCTCACCCGGGAAGGCTGCCCTCTTTACAGTCGCCTGTAGCCCATTTTGTTGTCGCAGTTAAAAGTTTTCCGTCAACTGTTGCGCCGTTCATTCTATTTTCTGGCTTTCCCCAGAGGAACTAGGTCTCTCTCTCTCCCTTTCTCTCTTTTCTCCCCTTCTCCTTTTTGGACGGAGACCAATAACGGGCCTTTTCCACTTCACTTCTCCTGAACGAGCAAAGGAGGATCCCAGAGGAGCAGGAATATTTTATTAGAGCGATTTTGAAAGTTCCCCTCCGCCTCCCTCCGTCTTTCTTCCCCTCCCGTGATGGAATCTTAGGATGCTGCAACAATTCTGCGTGCGTGCGGGAAAGAAAACAGCTCACGCAGAGCGAAAGACAATTCAAAGTTGCAGCTAAATGACAGGCTGGGAGCTCCGCTCCTTTGAATCGCATTGTTTTCTTTTTATTCCTTGGGAGGAGAATTGGTGAAGGGGAAAGAAGAAAACAAAACAAAAAAAAAAGCCCCAACTGGGACAGAGAGCGAGCAGTTTAGTCTCGGGAGGATTACGCTCGGCACAAACAAAAATAGCAGTCATTTTTTGCTGACAAACACTTCTTAGCAAGGGTGTGTTGTTTTTTTGTTGTATTTTTTTTTTGGTTTTTTTTTTTGCGAAGCCGGGCTGTTTCTGTTTTCTTATTTATGACAAAGCTACCATTTCAGGAGAGGAAGGGTGGTGTACGTATATTGTGGCCTTGATTTACTGTTGCTTCAGGATGCGTGAGAAAAATAAGGGAATGAGGGATGTCGGAGCTCCTTAGCCTAATTGGAAGCACCGGTTCCTCAAACGGCAACAGCACTTTAGAAAATATGTTAATTGGAGGAAATTCATGGTCGAAAAAGGCTCTTTTATAATGTAGAAACGTACCTTTTCCGCAGCGTGTCACTTGCACGCATGGCGATACCTACAGGCACACACACGGCCGGGCGGATACGCACACTTTTTCTCTCTCTCTCTCTCTCTCTCTCTCCCTGCAGGACCCTGCAGATGCAGCAGAAACAGTAGAGTCGGTCTCTCTGGTAAACAAACAGTGAGAGACTGCTGGGAGTCTTCACTGGGCCTCCAAATTATAGTCTGGTTAACCAAAGTCTGAGAGCCAGCCCCCTTGCCGCTACACACACACACACACATACACACACACACATGCGTGCATACATCCATGCGTGCGTGCGTGCTGCGCATACGCACCCACGTCGCGTATGCACACGACCCGTGCACATTAAAGCCACTATAGAGGCGCATATACAATCGGGTTCTAATGGGAGCTTGTCTGCAGCCGCGGCTGAGCCGAGGGGTAAGAGATTTTATAGACAGGAGAGAGAGCGGGAGGGGAGCGCGCCCCCAGGGCCCGCCATAAATATTAGCCAATCATCAGGCTCACGGTGTGAGGCGATTACTGATGAAAAAGAATCCCCTTGCAATGTAAACACCGGTTTAATGTTTATAGCTGTTAACCCCCCCTCATATACCTGTTTTTTTTTTAAGGGTTTTCTTCCAGGTAGAGGCCGACGGAGTTTTGCAGGAGAAGTGGCTCAGAGAGGCTAAAATGTTCGGTGTCAGCCCTTTGGAACGCTCGCTCGGCGAGAGGAGGTCGGGGACTGTTTCGGAGCGCCTCTAATTGTCTGTAAATGAGTTCTGCAACTACTGGGAACAGCTCGCCGTCTCCCGGGGGACGCGCGAACATATCGGAGTGATCTACGAGGCCGTAAAATCCAGTTAAAACATTTGAGATGATCAGTTCTCGCGAAAATTATTCGCCGTAAATCTGCCGCTTCCAGCGCGATAGTATATTCCGAGCGGACAATTTAATTGTCAGCCCGAGACCACATCCCAACAACCCCGTTGCCAGGGAGGATTTTATTTTTTAATGCGTATGACGTTCAAATTCTCGACCCCGCCATACTGCGACACCGCAGAATAGACATGCATTTGAAGGACAGCGTTTCACAACGTAATTGATGCTCCCCGTGGGAGCCGGCAGTTGATGAGCCTTCCTGCTCGCGACTCGATTTAGGCGCTATAAAGCTGGCGTCATCCGGGCCTCGGCGAGGGGGCAGAGCAGACGCGAACATGAAAAGGCCCTGTCCCGGAATAACCGGCAAGTTCTGAGCGTTTTCTGTGGAAAAATACAGGGTCATAGGTCATATAATCAGACAATAGTCATTTATCTTCCGTGAAATCATGTTTTCCCCTCAACTCCGGGGTTGTTTTTCTTCGTTGAACCCTCTTCCAAAGATGACTGGAATTGATTTTGACTGAGGACATCTCAGACTGGAAGCCTATGAAAGTGAACAACATCCCATCCGTCTTTTCTCTCCCCCTCCACACCCCCACTTTGTTGTGAGTCATTTCTGACCAGTGGCCTTACGAGCACAGCGTAATTACAGGCTTTAAGGCAAGGAAGGTTTCAGGCAAGGGCCCATCTCCGAGTGAGCCGCACCAGCCGTGACACTCGCGGCCTCATTCGTTAACTCGTTCGGCGCGGCGGCGCATCGCTCGCCGCGTGCGAAAGGCCCCGGCAGGACTTTCACAAGCCGTTCTGACGTCTGCACGGTTTGGAGTTCGGTTCCAGTATGTATGGCTCCGGGGTTGCAGAGTTCACGCTCGGCTCCGAGCTGGCCCTCGATCAGGAAGAGATCGGGGGCGGGGGCGGGGGAAGGGGGGGGGGGGGGCGCGAGCAAAGATCCAAACCCTCGGAAGCCGAGCGCCGCTGCTTGACGCACGCCCAGCTCTGCGGCTGCTCGCCGGCGCCTGCCCAGCGCCGTTTTTTTTCTTTTTCTTTTCTTTTCTGTTTTTTTTTCATTTCCTGTTTATCTGATTGGCTGTTGTCTCGACGCCGGATGTGTGGGCTTGACTGACTGACAGTTTTGACGCTGAGTACCCCCCAGAAGCGGAGCCGTAATGCAAACTTCTCGAGAGCGGCCCACTTCCTCTCGGTGAAAGCCGGCCGTCATACCCGGTCGCTGAAGATGGCCAAGCAAAACAGATAGTGTATTTAATTCATTTCAATGTTCCAAGACAAAAAATGTATATGCTATATTTCCAGGCGGGGGTTTGCTCTGCCTTTTGGTTTAATGTTTATGTCTGTGTGCAATTGAGCATCCATGACAGACCCCCCCCTCCTCCTCCTCCTCCATCTGGCCCTCCTCTGCAGCGCCCTTTACGTCGACTTGGACCCGGTGCACCTGGACATTCCTCCACCCCGTCGCCATGCATATACATACGCATATCCCCGCCTGCCGTCTGCTTCCTCTCCCCCTCCCCGTCTCCCGCCGCCGCCCGAGCCTCCCTTACCTTCCTCCGGCCTCGAAACGGGAGCCGTGGAAACGGGCGAGTGATAGCCGATAGCCCCCCTGCGAGTGCTAGTCTGGGCCGCTGTGTTTGCCTCTCGCCGCGTAGTCACTCTATCTATCTCGCCTGTGCCTCCCCACCTCACATAAATCATCCTCCATCGCGCCGCACGGACAGGCAGAACAGAGAGAAATCTCCCCCTATAAATCTGGTATTAGTTTTACCTCGCATAATGAACACAAGGCTTAACGGTCCTGGATACATGAGAACAGCATGTCTTGCAGATGTACTATAAATATTTTTATACTAGCCGGCTAGTTTGCAGAGGGGAAGTAGACCAGTGAAATACACAGAGGAAGGGAAAAGTGTAAAGTGGAATGTTGGCCTAGCCCGAGTGTCTGTATTGTCTTTAGCACCTACAGAGGGTCTGAGTCCAAGAAAAACGCTCTTTACGGGGTTCCTGTTCCCAGCCGTGGTCCGGTACCACTCCTGGATACGCCGCGTTTCCTCCAAGCCAATCCTTCAAACCGGTCTCGGCGGAGGGGCTCCTTGTTTGATTAATGGCACGATCGGACCTGATTGAGTGATAGATGTTTTGAAGGGAAAACCAGCACGCCTCGGGGACGCTCCGGGGGCCGGGCCTGGGAAAGGCCGCTCCGGCGAGGGTTCGATCGCCAGAGCGGCCGAACCGAAGTGAAGGACTAATAACAGCAAAGCACGGCGGCTGCGAAGCTGTTTTGTTGCAGCAGTTGTAAAGAAGAAAGCGTTAACGTGCGCGCACTGTTGCGTACAAAAGCGGAAAAACTGAACTTCCCCCACGCGCGTGCTTTTTCGCCGTGTCTCTGGCCTCGGCCCCGGGCGCTGTCACCCTTCCCCATCAAAGAGCGCCCGCCCACGCGCGCACGCACGCACACGAAGCCTCCGCACGCTCCCATGCGCAGCCTCAGCCTCAGTGACAGCAGGTGGTGTGTGACACGTCAACATCTGAAGGTTGCCTGGCAGACGCAGAAAGACTTCTCAGCTCTCTGCCCCAGTCGCTCAGATCTATCATTGGGACTCTTTAATGGCAGCCTTCGTCACATATTACGGCTTTATTTTCTCCTCTCCGTCTCCCAGCCCGCAGAAGTTCCTTTTTTGTTCCTATTTTTAAGTACAAGTGATCTCAATTAGGGACCTCCGTGAAGGCGGTAGGCGGCAGACAGTCAGAGCAATAAGAGCAGAGAGGAAATTGTCTTTATACCCCCCCACACACACACCCTCCCGCCACAAGCAGTGAGCAGCCGCCCCCTCCATGTCTCCATCTCTTTCCATGCTGTTCCCTGCCATTTCCAGAACAGAGTGAAATATCAGACAGCCTCTCCCTGCATCTCCCGATGCCGCGGTATAAATACATTAAACGGTGTAGGCACGGCCGCTCCCGCCGTCTCCGAGTCTAATGCCGAAACTTGACGGGCCTCCTGCCCCCGGGACGCGCCCACGCGCACGCACACCACAAAACGTGCCGTCCTCGTCCCAACGGTTCACGGTGATGTCACAGGCGCGGTGACAAACAGTCATTAAGGGCTTAGCCGTGAGCCGGGATCAGCGCGTGGATGTGAGTCGGCTGTGAGCTCGTGTCAATGAGGTCACGCGGAGTAAAGTTTCTAGCCTCCGCCGGGGTAGCCGGTCCGCTAGCCGGCGTGCCCGGCCGTCCGGCCAGCTGACCGGGCTGGCAGGCCGGACCCCGCGGGCTGCGTGCCTGCTCCCACTCGGTCGGATCGGCCGATTGGCTCGCGTAGGCAGGATATTTGGCCGGATCCGCCGCCTAGCCCGGTGGGCTCGCTGATTGGCTCGCTGGCAGGCCGGACGGCTGGTGGCCTGCCAAACATGGAAACATCCCGTCGGAGCTGAAAAAGCCTGGGCCTCGTCACAGCCCTCCTCTAGAAAGCTATAATTAAGTGTCTTGAAAAATGCAGCACTGTGAAACGGAGCCTTAATCCCGAGCCTTAAGTGGCTGTACTTTTCCTCTTGAATGATGAGCGCGTGCGCCGGCGAGAAGGAGAAGGGAAGAGGCGGCGATGTTTTCTCACCGGCGCTTCGATTTAACTTTTTTCGATCAGATCCGGTGCACGTGCAGGAGCCGTTGCGCTCGGGTGTGTCCCGCTGAGGCTTTTTTTTTTTTTTTTTCCCCACGCCTCGACACGGAGCTGCGCGTCCCGTAATCATTTCTAATGAGCCGTTGTCGATAGCGAACGTGAACGGGCCCCTGAGCAGGAGAGATGCACAGTAGTTGACAGAGAGAGAGACTCCGTGGTTACTTAGCTTGACAACATTATAGGCGTTGTGTGTGTGTGTGTGTGTGTGTGTGTGTGTGCGTGCGCGCGTGCGTGCATATTAGCGGTTCGCGCAGTCTCCGCCATTTCCAAGTGGGAACGAGAACAGAAACTTTTATTGCACGCTTGATATCTCGACAGGAAAATTAGTCACAAGCGTCAGCTGAGCTTGATTTTTATTGAAAGCAAATAATTGAATCTGAGCGGCAGAAACACAATATTACCATAAATCATAAAGCGCACATCCTCCTCAGTGTGGTACGCTGTGGTTCCTCGCTCGCTAGCGACTTCTCCTACTGTGCAATGACTCCGAGCCAGTGTAACACAGTAGATGAATAATACCAGAGCCGAGAGAGACGATCCAGCTGCGCGCCAGGCGAGCAGCAGCCGCTCGGAGCGAACAGCTTTACCCGACATTCATTACGGCGTGATATTAAAGTCTGTTAATACTGAGCGGCATCGCTCCGGTATTCTAAAAGTGCAACGCTGACTGCCACTCTCCGGCGTTCGGCATGAATCAAAAGGGAGAGTTTTCCCTTTTTGTTTTTCGGGGCCGGGTTAAATCCGGGACAGCGGTGGAAGTGGTGTTTTTTGATTGAACAGCGTCCTCTGGCACATTAACGCCTTCCCCCTCACATCTCCGGGACATCAAAGGGGTTTTTGGGGTTGTGTTTTTTTTAAGTTGTTGGGTTTTTAGGGGTTTTTTAAAGTCAGGGGGTCGCCCTACACCTCTGGATGACGGCGAGTCAGACAGCGGGGGCATTGCTGTATGAGCGCGGGGAGCCGTATCCTGCGGGGAGCTGGAAGACAGATGCTGGACGCGGAGTGGGGAGGCAAAGCGGAGTCAGATGGGACAAACACTTTGATGAGCTGGGCTTGTCAGGGTTTAAGTCACGACTGCACCGGGCTCTCGGCGGGGGGGGGCGGGGCTGCTTTTGGGGCCAGGGGACCGGGCTGTGAAAATCTAGAGGCTCTTCCAGCTGCTGCCTCTGATGGCACAACAACTGTGCAGCAAAAATAGAGAGGCTGATTAGTCAGGCTAAGAAAGAAAAAAAAAAGAACAGGCAGCAGACTGATTGATGCGTCTTTTATTCATGAACCATACAAATAAACTGACAGAAAATTACATTTCAATTCGTGATCCGAAACACAACCTGGCGTCAAACGCATATGGATTCGAAATAATTAGGCCGACAAAATTGACTCAGCGTTAGTTATTATTTCATCCCCAACATTTCCCAAATTAGACTTCCACTACAACATTAAGGATGTTTTCCACATTACTCCAAATGTATTCAGCGCCGGAGAAGAAGCAAAAAAAAAAAAAAAAAGAAAAGATGAAACCTAACTCTGTTGGAATAACTGGCTTCACGGTTCCTGCAAGGCCATGTTTATCACTATTACAGATTTAATTACTACTATTCACATTTATTCATCCATGAGTTGTTAGTTGATCTTTGAGAATGTTGGACAATGTGAACCATATTTCTGGTGTTTGGGGCACACCGAGGGGAAGTGTAACTCAATCACTCTTTTTTTTTTTCTTCTTCTTTTTTTCCCTCCTCCTCCCCGTCCACATGACGAGGTGCCAGATGCGTGTCAGTGCTTTCAGACTTTATATATATCCCTCCCACATCCTCACACACACACACACACACACACACACACGCTAACAGACATGTATGCATGTGCACACGCCCACGTACATACATACTTATGAAACATAAGAAGTCAGGTTATTTCAAGTGCTCAGGCTCGAGCACCGCGAGTAAACGTTCTTTTTTTTTTTCTCCCCTCTGCATAGAAATCTTATTGCAAAATGCATTACGCTATATCCAACTTTACAGCATACAAATAAGCTGCAAAAGCCCCGACAAGGATCCAAACGAGCAGGCAGCTGTGCCTCCCAGTAGTCCCTTTTTTTTTAAAACAGGCCCAGGGTATCAAAGGCCTTTGTCTTTAAGACGCTGCAATAAAAGCTTGTTTAGGAGCAACGGAAAAGGAGCGCAGAGCAGCAACACACATGCTGCTGTGTGATGTGGCACTCAGAAACACTCATCGGGAGACTGATGGATAATCAGGGCGCAGGGCGGGGTGGGCGATGCGAGTCGGCGGAGACACTGGAGCCTCTCAGAGAGCTGACGGAGGGTGGATGATGCCCTCTACAGTAGACACAGGAGGGGCAGGCGAAGCAGGCCCTCTCACTGCACCGTCCGCTCTGAGTAACGGACGGTCTCCCCCGCCGAGTGCATTTTACTCCTTACGCTTGAGTTGATTTTTTTTCACTCAAGTTAGAGACTTGTAATTGTGCCAGGGTGCGAAGGTGCCGTGTGTCTTTTTCGAAATAAGATTTTTATATAAATGAGATATTTTTTTCAATGTTCCTTTATTTGAAGAAATGCATAATTGGCAAGAAAATTTGCATCGTTTATTCTGCCGCAGTGGAAGAAGTATTCACATTCTTTCTTTAAGGAAAAGGAACACATTACAAGTAAAAGCCCTGCACTGAATATATTACATAAGTACAAGTATTCAAGTATTACCAGCAAAATGTACTGCCACTTTAAGTACTCATAATGTAGAAAGATGCTATAGAAGCCAATTGGATTGCTGTCACTGGTGCATCAATGTGAATGGAGATGAAGATGGAGCTCAGTTGAACTGTTTTATACACTATTGTGTTATGTAATGTAAAATATGTCTATTTTATTTTTAGACAATCATAATTGTATGTTAAAATCTTAATGTGCAAAGAAACTAATGTCCAGTTTGTTGAATTTAAATGTTGTGGAGTAAAATAGACATTATTTCCTGCTGAACTGTGGTGGTGTAGAAGTATGGAATGGAAACGCTCATGTTAAGTTACCTGGAATTTGTAGCCACTGTAAATACAGTACTTGAGTAAATGTACTTAATTACATTCCACCACTGTCAGGTTATTATTTTTTTTTCGAGACACTGAGAAGCGGTGCGTAATTACGCGCTTTCGAAACGGATCTTTTGGCGCTTGTTCGATTTAGTTTACATGTAATCAAATATGGCTGGGTCATAACTTTAACGAGTCGTGTGAGCCGCAACAAATTGGGAAACGGGGATTTTACGCACAGCTGACTCCCCCCCTCCTCCTGGCCACCTGGGTGGACGAGCACAAAAGCCCGTGTAAAGCGGAATCTACCTGTGCACCTGCACGACAGCTCTCCACCGCGATCGAGTGAAACTCGACTCCTGCTCCACTCTACCTGACTCACCGCTCTCCGGTGACTCACTCGCTCCTTAGCCCCACGGAGCGCGACTCGCCCCTCGGCCCGGGCTCGGCTCTTCGGGCGCTCTTGTGAGCCGGCCACCGCGCGAGAGGGGGAGAGGGAGGGGGTGGGGGGGATCGAGCGGCAGCGACGACGCGGACTGGCGGACGGACGCGCGTTTCCGCGCCGGTTGCGGACATGACCACCGCCGGGGTTAGGAGCGCGCCGTCGGCCTGGGAGAGCGGTGGCGTGTCGGTACGTATACGGCGGGCTGCGGGACAAGTTTGAGCCGCGAATAGCGACAGGAGGCGGAAAAAGGTGTGAAACCCCCCCCCCCTCCCCCAGCGCGCGTCTCGCGAAGGTAACAGACGCCCGCGCGGAGACCTGTCCGGCTCTCCGTATATAGGCGTGATAGATTATGGCGGAGGGGAATGGATCTGACTCCAGGCACCACGTGTTGGAGTCGCATCAGTGCAATAATTGCCGAGCGCTTGAGCTATATAAACCACAAAAAGCCTGAGCACGGGAAACCCCGGCCTCCAAACACTAACCACATTTACGGCTACAAAAACGGGATTCATTTTTCCGCCTCCTTCATCTCGACGGCGATGATTTTTCCCCCGATTCATCAACCTTTTTTAACCCTATATACAAAACCTGCGGCAGAAAGACTCTACGGGGGGAAAAAATATACGTACAATATCGCAGGCGTCGCCGGGTTTTAAATAGCTCTGTAAAGTATTGTCAAAGCTTATGCCTTTGACTTTGAAAACTTTTTTTGTGTGTGTGTACATAGCCTGCGGGCTTTCAGAGAGCTTTTCAGTTTGGCACAAAGACGCACCTGGAGCAGCGCTTTGACTTTTCACTCAAGGAGAGAGAGACAAAAAGGGTTTTTGGTTTTTGCGAAATTTTTTTTTTTTGGTTGCTCATTTTAAACCTGCTTTTCTTGAAACTCTATAGCCTATTACGCGCCCGGACATTTATTTGATGTTATTTATATCCGCACATGAGCAACTACGCCTGCGTTATGGCGCACGGACGCTTCCTCCGAGAAGTTTGAGGAAAAAAAAATCCCTGAACTTGTCATTTAAAACATCATCAACTTTTCAAGGGTTGTTTTCCTTGCCGGAGAAGTATATTTTATGTCGTTTGAAGGCGCCCACTAAAGTTTGTAGTGGAGAGGGTTTTTGAAACGCGGCGTTCGCTCACCAAGTCCCATTTTCCATTGGCAGACGCGCTGAGGTTCAGCGAGCAGCGGCGCACACTCCGACTTTTTCCCTGAGTGTGTGTGTGAGAAAGAGAGAGAGAGAGAGAGGAGAGAGAGAAAGAAAGAGGGAAGGAAGAGGAGCCGGAGAGCCTTCGGTGCCTTTTTTCTGATAATCCACGCTGTTGTGATGCGAATTCCCGTAGATCCCAGCGCCAGTCGGAGGTTCAGTCCGCCGTCCAGCAGCCTCCAGCCGGTCCCAGGGAAAATGAACGATGTGAGCTCCCCAGCCGGGCAGCCGGACGCGGCGGCGGCGGTGCCAAGGCTGCGTCCCCACGAAAACCGCAGCATGGCCGAGATCATCGCCGACCACCCGGCCGAGCTGGTGCGGACCGACAGCCCCAACTTTCTGTGCTCGGTCCTGCCCTCCCACTGGCGGTGCAACAAGACTCTGCCCGTCGCCTTTAAGGTGAGTCCCGGCTCAGTTATTACAAGGTTGGCGAACTGCAGCGCGAGTTCCTCTTGACTGGGAGAGAAACAGCTACTCATTTGAGCTTTTAAAAACAAATGATTTTTAGAAAAAAAAGAGCGAACCCAGTCTCTCTGCCACTAAATTCATTTCGTACTGTTAGATGTCGCGAATTGCGGATTTTTATTTTTTTTATTTTTTTTTTAACCCAAGTGTTTTTGTTGTGTTAATCCCCGTCTGAAAAAACATACTGTCACACGTTGTTATTACAAATTTTAAATAATAGGTACTGAAAATAACCTGTTTCAGTGCCTAACCTGGGAGAAGGTTCACAAGCCAAATGTATTCGAATAGATGCAATTTAAAATGAAAAAGCATAAAGGAAATTTGATGTTTTAAAAGCCAGGAAAAATGTAGAAGGTTGGATTTAATGTGTCCTGGTGTGAAAGAAGGGAAGGAATCGCATGCTCACATTGTTTTCTTTTCACATTATCCATCCAAACAAAAACGAGATATTATTTATGGGCAATAACCAGTTAATGTAGTCAAGTATAATATCATGGTCATTTAAAAAGCCCCCCCCCACACACACACACACACACACACACACACACACACACACCCCTCCTCACAGCCACAATTAATGAGTAATAACAATGCCACAATCAAAGCTTTGATTTCATGATTAATTGCAATTTTCTATATTAGGCAATTCCTTTCATATGTTAAAAATATTTGCAAAAATATAGAAGGACATGTTACAACCACACTGTGGTCCATTATAATCCCGATCATAATGATTACACTAAATTATTGTAATTAGCTTTGAGTTTTACTGAACATTTAATGAGCACAAAATCAAAGGCAGAAAGAGATATTTCTAAGCTTTGTGCGGCAAAGTGTTTATATCCAGGATTTGAGGCCTCCGTAGGCTCCCATGACATTTCACAGGAAAGGCCCTATTAATTACGTGACAGATATTATTTAAAGGATGAATCAAAGACACCCCAGAGTGGAAATTTGTAGCTGTAGCCCTGGCTCCAAATCAGATGTGACACTTTTGAAAATATATGTGTTATTTAACCGTTCTCGTTGCTGCGGCTCTGTAATTAGCTCCGCAGCTCCGTGGGCCCACTCACGCCCTTTCATCCGCATCCAGGAATCTAAACGATAACACGAGGAATCGCCGCTTTTGTTGTCGAGACCTTGCGTAAGCATTAAGTATCGGAGAAGTGATTCACATAATCACATTTGCCATGATCTCAAACCGCTTCGGGAGATTGAAATTAAATCAGTTTATCAACATCGTTTGGTGGAGGATGGCATGATGTCACATTAGCCGGATGAATTCTTTTTTCTGTTCTTTTTTTTTAGCTTTTAAATTGACACAATTCCTTCATTGAATTTTTCTGTATAATCATGTTTTTAACCATGAAGTGAGGAAGAGGCTGTGTCATTGCATATTATGGATGGATATTATATTTTACCATTTTTTGGCCACAGGACAAAGTGTGAAACGTGTGTATTCTGCCAGGACATGGATCAAAATACCTCCTAAAAATTCGTCCCTTTGACCTCTGTGCCCCCCCCCTTCCTCTCCGACAGGTGGTTGCCCTGGGAGACATACCTGACGGGACTGTCGTCACGGTGATGGCGGGGAATGACGAGAACTACTCCGCCGAGCTGCGCAACGCCTCAGGTGTGATGAAGAACCAGGTCGCGCGTTTCAACGACCTTCGCTTCGTGGGCCGCAGTGGCAGAGGTGAGGCCTGACACGCGCCGCGCGCCGTTCCCTGCGACGCAGTAGGAGCTATTAGGTTCAGTGGTGTGGATTAGTGGTCACATTTCCTACGTGGCAACCACATAATGATCTCTCTAACTCCGGGCTCAAATCCCACCGCCCGTCTCCGAAAGTCTGAGCGGTGAATCATGTTGCTGCCACGCTCTCTGCTTTAGAACGAGCGTCATTTATTTATTTATTTACTTTTTTATCTATCTATCTATCTATTTATTTAAACCCAGGTGGGCCCGGACAAGCTTTGCATGTATGAGACACCGTCTCCTACTTGGGCTCTTCGCCCTCAAGTTTGCAAAACAAAGCTTTTGGGACGGGCATCAGTGCAGCATCAGCTGCACGGGAAAAGGCTCGATTCTTCCTGAACGTTCACCTGACGTGACCCAGCGCGGGTCAGGCTCATAAACGTGTTGGGTGGCGCTGGAGCCCTGCAGCTGATTGCTCTTTGCACATATCCCCAGGCTGTCAGATCGCGAGGCAGAGGCACACTGCCGTTGGGTCAAATGGCATTCCCTGAATGTTTGGCATTAACAGAGCGGCTCTTTGCGTCACTTGTTGCCTTGATCCTAAATCATCCTATTTATGATTTGAAATTTGGCAGTGAGGATGTGCCCTCGCCCCCTCTTCCCTCATCTGTAAACTCGCCACTGTCTTAGACACTTTTGTTTTCTACGGGTCTCGCAGAAAGTTGTCGCGAGAGCTGTCCACAGCTCTGCCAGAGACTTTTCCTCCTCGGTTGCTTCTCTGCTGCAGCCCATAAAAAAAAAAAAAAGGCAGGGAGCAGTGGCGCTCGGGAGGGATGAGGGACGACAAAGTGTACAGCGAGGAGAGGAGGCTCGGTGGCTGGGCCCGTTGCCACGGAGACCGTGCGTGCGCCCTTTTCGCTGTGACACACAATCTGGTCACAGGAAGTGACTGAGGAGCCAGGGCAGATCAGACTACATGGTGTCTGAAATGAATACTTGGAAATGACAAGCAGAAGAGAACTGATAGGATGTTTGACAGCTCAGAGGCGTGAACAGAGAGGCGGGGAGACGCAGCAGAGGTGGACGAGGATTGATAGTTACAGGGCACCGTACGATGACAGCATGGGCGGATAGGACAGGTGACGGAGAGTAACTGGACACTGTTGATAACATCATGCGACTTAATAGTTTAGCAGAGTGCAGGCCTGCTTGACACTAAGCCCAAATTAGCCCGCAGGTAGCCGACGGCAGCGGCGGCGGGGCGCTCGGGGAGGCGGCGCGCTAGGTGTCCCGCTTTTATCGTAGATCACTCGCCCCGCCCTCGCCCACATGCCCCTCTAACCGGGTATGGGGGACACCTGTTGCATCTGCGGGCCGCTATCTCCCCGACTCATCTCATCGCTGCTTTGAAGGGCATGTTTACAGCGGGCTGCGGTGTGCGGCGGAAGAGGGGTGGACACGCACGGCTAGGTTCGGCTGCGGCGGAATGGACAGCTGCTCCGATGAGTCGCCGCAGCTACCTGCACCCCCCGCCCCCGCCAACTTCCTGTTTCCCGCGCGTAGTCATGGCTACGTGACGCTTGCTGCATACCTCGCGCCGCTGCTGACTCGGCTGTTGCGCTCTGATTCACTGCATTCCTCGCGCACGCACGCAGGAACATGCGCACTTGCACGGACGCACACTCAACCCCTAGGCAGCAACTGCTGGGGATTATCGAGAAAGGAAGTGACCATTAAAATGCCTCTCGCCCACTCATAGTGCGTTAGACAGGGAGAAAGTCTGGATAACAAGATACTGGCTCCCCCAGTCAATATTCCATTTATGCACTGCCAAAGAACCTAAATAGACCCTCTCAAACAGCCAATGTTGTCTGTCGTTAATCCTCTTTAAGTCGATTTTTCCCAGTTTGTATTGGCTATTATGTGATCACAACCGCACTTGTGACTTAGGGATGGTTTAGCGATGAATGCAGGTCATTGTCTCTGCAGATGGTATGTCATTTGATGTTGTTTGATGTCACCACAGGCAAGAGCTTCATGCTGACAATCACAGTATTCACCAACCCACCACAAGTGGCCACTTACCACCGAGCCATAAAGGTCACCGTGGACGGACCACGTGAGCCCAGGAGTGAGTACCGATGCACACGCACACACGCAAACACGGTATGGGCAAGGCGTACGACATATTGCTTCTTTTGATTCACCCTCAGGGGAGTTACACCCGTGAACTTCCCGAAAGCGTGGGCACTCACGAGAGATGGGCTAAAAAAAGAAGCAGGAGAAGCTGAGACATTACTTTTGCTCACTATTATGGGTCAAAACTGGATCCTACATTTCCCACAATGCACCACAATAGCGTCTTTCATTAGACCCTTGTTGCCTGCCAAATGCCCACTTCAGTCAAACCCCACACCTCGAGATTGTAATGCAGCCTCGGATTTGAAGGCTCAAACCCAAACCGGGATTACCCCGATGACATCATCGGGGTTATTCTTTTCAAGTTTCAGAGCCGCTGAAGACATTATACGACTGTATGCACAGACTGAGCTGCACTGCTTAACTTCCCCCTATAACTAAGCTGTGGGCGTGGCTGACTGTGGGGCTGGCCAATGGCAGAAAATGCCCAGCTAAAATGGTGACAGTGTCATAAAACGAGTCAATTAACAACAAAAAAAGAAAAGTTTTACTGGGGGGAAAAAAAACTGTTGCGATCGCGTTCATTAGCAATCGGCTGGCTTTTAATTAAGTTGACCTGCAAGAGAGCAGCTCAGCCTCTCATGTGTGTTTGAAGGAAAGAGGAGAAATCATAAAACAAAACAAAAAAATAGTGAGGCAGAGTATTCCTGAGAGGGTACACTGGGTAGCAGAGTGCTAGCATCAGCTCATTTTAATGGGCCATATAAAAACAACTGAGGAGGAAAAAAAAACTTTACTATAGCCGTCAGTGCCAACTGGTCTGGCATGCAGCTGTTTCCCCAACCCTCCTCCCTATTCATAAAAAAAAAAAAAAAAAATATTCATCATACCCGCCCGCCGGCCCCGTCACATATGGCACCAGGACGCACAGAGACACAGAGGAGCCGGGAGACAGTAGGATTAGTACCACCATCAGTCTCTGGTGTAGGAAACCTGCCCGTGGTGCCAAAAAACGCCTCACACAATCGACATTCAGCGCTCATCAACACGCACCCTGAAACAAAGGCACATGCTTGTCCTCAAACGCACATGTACTCGCGATCACGCCCACCTTCCCCACCCCACCCCCCGCTCTCTCGAGCCATCTTGTTTGATCAAAAGCATTTCCTGTGCATCTGCTGTCCCCCGTCAGATGACTTTCAAACAAGTCCTGTTATTTGGTGGTGAGCAGATGGGAGTCGGAGCGGAGTTTGTTTAGAAAGGCAAAACGTTCGGTCCCAACAGTCTTGGGTTCCGTGTCCAAAAAAGACTTGGGTGGAAATGTGTGAAGTGTGACTGAGACGCTGAAGCAGACAAGCTTACTACCTGATGGCAGGTGAGGGGGGAAGACTTTCATCCACTTTGTATTTGCCCAATTTGGTGGTCTTTCAAAGTTAAAAATGTGCACGTTCAGACCTCAGTCTCAGGACAGTAATTCAAGCCACAAAGACTATGTCATCATACGTAACCCCTGAACTTCTTTACTTTGCCGTTAAGTGGTCAGAATTGCAGCGTCGGTGTAATTTACCCAGAAACTACAGCCAGAACACGTCTCTCTCTCAGGGGTCATTAAGCCGGGGTCGGAGGGTGGCAAAACACACATGTGCCCTCTCAACCGCACCTCCCCTCCTCCGGGTTTCAGCACGGAGAGACTCAGAGTGCACCGGCTGTCTCCGAAACTGTGATTCTATCTGTGAACGCTTCATTGACACATGTTCGGAGGGGGGGGAGCTTTGTCAGCCATTACAGCTCTATTTTGTGTTAAACGAGTGGGTAATTAGGAGGCCTGTGGCACACTGGGCCCCTACAGGGAGCGGTCCACACAGAGAGAGAACAGTAGGCTGTCTTCAAGTTGACACACACTGGCACTCTGTGGCCCCCGCTCTGTAAAAACACTGCGTTGTTTGTGGAAAATAAGCTGACAGTAACACTAGATTTCAACATGGGCAGCAGACTGGTCGGAAAAGCAGAAATTAATAACCATTCTCTGTGCTTTTTATTGAGTTTTTACACTTTTCCTGGTGTTTTTCATTTAGTTTTTTTGTTTTTTATCAGTTTTTTTGCTCCCTGCTAATGGCTGGCCTGGTTGCGGGTGTCTCATTCAGGAAGGACATTTTGTGTCAGCGCGTTTGATAAGCCTTATGGCGGCCATATGGGTCTTCCTGAGGGATGTCATTTCCCCAGCGGTTCCCCATCTAATATCAGCAGGGGGAATAAAGTCGGGACCACCCATGAGCGAAGGGGGGGGGCTCATATCTGAAGTGTGGCGCTGAGCTTTAGCTAATTAATTTGGCGGTTAGAGTCACGAATATCGGCGAGGCCTAGTTTTAAGATCTGTGGTATGATTTTCCTCAGAGGTTTATAGCGTGTGCCCGTGCGTGTGTTTGCGTACGTGCGCGCGCGCAAGAATGGTAGGTGGTTAGTCAGGTCCCTCTGGCCACTGTGTTATTAGCGGGAGGCTAACTCGGTTTCTGCGGCTCACGTTGTGCTTAATCGCTCGACAGCTCTCGGTTACCCTGTGGTTTGCCGCCGCGCCAACAGCTCGGCAAGTGCGTTCGCACATGTATGTGTCTGCATGTGCATGGGCGTGCGTTTGCTCACGCAGATATGACTCCAGATTCACGTACGTCTGTAATCTAGCGCCCGCGTTTGTGTGTGCGCACACGTGACATGTTAGAGAGAGGGAGTGTGTGTGTGTTGCTGGTGTCATTAGTCTAGTGTCTAGTGCAGCCACAGCGCTGATTCGGAGCAGAGCTAATAGGCCTCATTAAATGTCATTTTGAGCTAATAGACAGGGAGTGGTTGTTTAAACCAATATGCTTTTATAGGTGGTTCTGTCTCCTTTCAGCTGCTCCTGACGGTGGCTGCAGCCAGCTGAGACAAACTTCCTGAGTGATAATAGCTGAGCCGTAATAACACAATATACAAGACTTTCTGTCCAAACCCACTGTTCTCATTATAGTTAATTGATGACAGACAAACATAGGAGGTGACAAAAACCGTTACGGCGTCACACACGCACACTGTGTCTTGCTGTGGCATATTGCAGTGGTTACTGTGCATAACTGAGAGTGTGTTCCGTGTGTGTGTTTTGTGTGTCAGTGGTCGAGTTTAGCGGTCAGGCCCGTCTGTGCTCTCTGGTGTTTGAAGCTTCTGGGTCTGGGGGTTCTGGGTATGGGGACGGGGTCGTGTTTTGGTTCGGTTTTGGTCAGGGTGTTAACAAGTATGGGGAAGAGGCCCTGGTTACTTACAGGCCTGCAGACAATATTAGTGGTTCAGGAGACCTGTCTGCCAAGCCAAAGTCTTCATGCAACACAGACTCACACATACGCGCAATCCCTACTTATGCAGACCTCCATCCTTATACATTCACAATAACAGCTTAGAGTTGTAACTGTGTATGCACATTTGCACATATGTGCACAAATGTAACAAAGATGAAATACACTAATATAGTGACAAAAGGAAGTAATAACATGAAATATACAATCACACATGAGGATGAGGAAGCTAATAGCAGGCTGAGGATAAGGAGGTTAATAGCAGGCTGGAAATTATGAACATGAAAAATGCATGCAAAGTGATTCGGCTCGGACTTTCAAAGCTGTGAAGCCCGTACAGCAAAGGCTCTCCAGCCTCTCCTTACTAACATGGAACAGACCTTTGCTAAAGGTACTCTGGCTGTGGTCCAGCTCACAAGGGGTTGAATATCATTGAAATTTGGAAATCACTTCTTAAATTAACTGGCCGAGAATGGAGGGAGAACGCAGTGTGATTAAAAGCATTTTTGCCATATTTTGGACCAGCTGCCATCGAGACAGAGCGAAGGAAACTTTGTTACAGCACAGAAAAGATCTGTTTTTGCATGTGAGCTTTGAGAGACAAAAGAAGGACTTTACCACTTTCTTGACTGTAGCATCAAAACAAAGGATTCTCAGATTTATAGCCACAGACTGAATAAAATTATTTCTGGCTTACACTGAAGAAAACTGGATTGATGACATCCTGCACTTAATCTAATGAAGACAGTTAATGACCCGAGAAGATTGCTAATATCACCAGGTGTTATTGATACACACAGCTGGGTGTCATCTGCATAAAAATAAAAACTGAACCCATCAAAGGCCCCTTCAGTAACATTTGAATCATACCAAGGCCGACACACCTCATTGGTTGGGGGGGTTAATATTATACATGACAGTAATGTCCCTAAGAGAAAGCATGTAAACAGAAAAAGTAGTGGGACTAAAACAGAGCCATGTGGAGCGTCACAAGTGAGATGGGCAGTCGAAGATGATGCATGCTTCCACCACATGCACTCAGACAAGCACCCACACACCTTAACAGCCTTACTGGAGTGGTTGCTAGGCTGCGCCCTATTAAAACCCCCGAAATAAGTCGGCTGTCTTCGGTGCTGCTAGGCTGGAAACAGTATGAGTAATTTTAAATGCCTCCATTAACACGTCTGAGATGACAACAGCAAACACCGTCATCACATACACATGCCATTACATGCACTTGTAGGGTACTATTACCTGCTGTAAGGCCCCGGCTTTGCTTCTTACAACAAGCGCTTATGCTCAATGCTAAATGCTAAGATCCTCGCAGATTCCAATTACGTCGGAGCACGCCATTTAGATGATGTCAGCCAGCTATCATTTCATTTTCTTGAATTATGTACAGAATTATGAGGCCTTTAGGTCTGTGGATTTTCATGCCTTGTCAGTGACTGCCTCAAGCAACCCTTGGCCAAAAAAATAGAATTTACTTTTGTACAGCATGAAGGTCATTAAAGAGGATTTTAGAAGACCCAGGAGTCTTTTGTCCCTCACACACCCACACCCACCTATCTGCTGCTGCTTTACTCCAAGCAGCTTTTAACAATGGGATCCGGACAAATAAAACTCACCCAAACATCAGGAGGAAAAGGAATGAAAAGAGGGAGGGAGGCGGGGAGGGAGAGAGGGAGGGGAAAAAGAGAGAAGAGAAAAAAAAGACTTCAGGCTTTTCCAGAGGCAGTCAGTCAGTTGAATGTCTCATGAAGTTCCTTGAAGAGGTGCCAAGGCCTCTACAACGCAAAACACAAATTCATTCGGGGGTGGGGGCAGTGAGTGAATCATAAAAAGAGATAAAGATTTAGGACGAGGGTCCGGGTGGCTCCGAGCTGCAACAAAAAGAACATCTCCGAGGGATTTGTTCTGCTCTGTTCTGAATCAAAACACTTTAATGCGAGCAGAGAGGTGCAGAGGGAGCCTGTCCGAAAACCACACACACGCCAAACTGCGTGTGCTCTCTTTAAATTACGGACAGTGTCATACAAGTGTGTGTACATTGGGCATTTTTTTCTTACAATAAATGTATCGCATTTTGGGAATTGTTGTGTATGTCTGTGTGCGTACGTAAGGGTGTGCGTGTGTGTGTGTGTGTGTGTGCCCTTCCCTTGCCTGGCTTGCTTCCTCCAGGCTGGAACGCATGGACCACACAGACGGCTGGCAGTGCTCCACGACAGCCTGGCTCCCCCTTTCTCTCCTTCTCCTTCTCTCCTTCGCTTGCTGCCTCATCTCCCGAACCTCCTCTCTCCTCTCTCTTTTTCACTCTTTTGTCTTTTCCCGTCTTTTTTTGGGGGGGGTTCTTTTCCAGCTCTGTTTTTATTACCCCCCCACACTTTTCTTTTCCTCCCCTCTCTTCCTCTCTCCTCTCCCTTTGCACCAGACCCCCATGGTAGACGGGCGTCTGGCTGTCACCCACTCAGCGCTTTTCCTCCTCCCGAGCTGCGCTCTGCCAGCTTCAGATTGCCACCTGAAATAATTCATTGTTTCTGACCGTTCACAAAAACAACATGGCCACTGTGAGGGCTCCAAATAAAAAAGTGAAATATGGACCCAGTGTATTCATTCATGGACTTTACTGGCTGTTCCACCATGAGATGACTGACATACACGTACACACACACACACAGACTGGCTGATTCAACTCAGGCTCCACGAGCATGTTTTTTTTTTTTTTTTTTTTTCTGAATCAGCCCCAAAGATACATTCATTCGAGCTCACCCAGTGATCATAAACCAGCCTGAAGGGCTTAGAGGGCATGACGCGACACCAAATTTATAAATTATCCCATTTATTCAGGATTCTCTGGCGCTCCGCATTTTCCTCACATGTTACTTAGTCAGGCAGCAGAATTTCCTACTGACGTGTCTGCAGAGATAGCTGAAACTGAAGTGTTGGAGGTGGTTGTGTGTGTCTTTAAAGAAGTTGGTTGACATTTTGGAAAAGCGGTCTTGATGTGAGACGCGTGTCTGTACAGTCAAGCTGTAGCATGGAGCTATTAGCGCAAATACTGGAAACAGGGAAGCAGCTAGCCCGGCTCTGTCCAGAAGGAACTAAATCCATCTACCAGCGCCTCTAAACCTCACTTATCAACGCATTGTGTATATTTGTTTAATCTGCACAAAACACTAATTTCATTGCCTTTAGGCAAAGCCGGGCTAGCTGCTTCCCCCTGCAGCTGCGTAGTCATGTAATCTTTTCATCTAACACTTGGCAAGGGCGCAAGCTAGCACAAAATGTCGGACAATTCCTTTAAACTTTTTAGCCCTCGGATCTAGTTCCCCTCGCCGTGTAAAATCCCAGCACAAGCCATCACATAGCTAAAGGAACATGTGAGGGAACAGCGTTTAAAGATCTCTGCGCTTAGGCTCGTATCCAATGTAATGCTGCCATTAATTACAGAGGACTTATATTGTGTTTGTCTGCTTGCTCTTTCTAACTGTTATCAGATCAGCAGGGGCGAGTTGAATCTAGACTTATGTCTCTTGGATGGCTGAAATAATACTATTCTGGGATCAGTGTGCAACTGTGCGATTAAAGATACTGTCTACAGAGGTGTTATCTAATCATTGTTAGGCTTCTTTTTTTTGTCTTACTGTGGGTGCATGCACAAAGGTGTACACACCATGCATCTGTGCAGATGTGCATGATTGCACGCTCAGACGTGTGCTTGCATACGTCCATTCCTGCACGTGTGTGTTTCTGTGTGTGTGTGCGCGCGCGTGCGAGTTGCTCACATCTGGTCTGAATCTGTCCGTGTTTCCGGCCGCTCGGTCGGGCAGGGAAGTGGCAGGCGCTATCGAAAATCTCCGCTGTTTTCACAGGGATGATGGGAATCTCAGGGACTTTCCCTACGGCAGTGAAATCATCCGCCTTTCCCGCTCCTTTAAATACCCCCGGCTCATTCCTCCGCCCTGCTAGGGTTCCGATAAAACAGCTGAGACGTCTTGTGTTTGGCAACAGTTGTCGTCTAAAAGGTGTAATTAACTCATGAAAAACTGTATTTACTGTCAGGGCCTGCTAAACTAATGGACTTGAGGTCTGGCTGTTTGGAGTGTAAATGGACCTTAATGTGGCGGTCGACATGCTGCATTCCTATAAGTTGGTTTGCCTTTACACCGGGATGCGTCCATAGGTTTTTGTTTTGACAGAATGGTCGTGCGGGGTGGAAGCTGAGGGCTACTGAAACCGTGACATGCAAACTGAAGTCACCAGCGATAGAGAGCCGCCTTGTCACGCAGACCAGAACTGTCTTCGTCTTCCTTAAATATGCGGTCAATGTAAACGTCCGTCTGTATTGTGGGATCTCCCTCGAAGATGTCAACATCCCGAACCCTCTCTAACTGTTTCCCCATTCACTCTACCCTGTGCTCTGCGTCTCCTGACTGGTTCTGACACATCCAGCGCTCTTAATTTACTGGTCATGAGGGTCTCTTCTTCTCCATGTGCCTCTTCTCCCCCCCAACCACCACCACCACCCTCACGTCTGTCCCCCTCCGTCTCCCCCTCATCTCCCCCGGTCTCCCATTGCTATTTATTCCCATCACTAGGAGACGGGCTGTGCACAAAGCCGGCACTGTGTCCCGAGGCTTTTTTAGAATAGAAATTCGGTCTGTTGAAAATGGAAACGCTATGATTGACTGGGCACAGCTTGCACAGAGAGACGAGGAATGCCAGGGAGAGGCACAAATTATCCGCAGGAACGATGGAGGAATATTATTAATGAAATGCGGACATGAATTATGTTGTAAAGTCTTCAATAAGCTGAGGTTTTTTTCAAGTAGCCGATATTCTTCTGCGTTCCAAAGCGGCTATGTTAAGAAGCAGATGATGAGATTGTCTGTTAATTTTGAACTGGGTAATGCCAATGCAGTAACGTCATGGTAATAAAAATCATGGCCTGTCACTGGCTGCTTTTTCACCCGTCGCCGTTCCCGAGTCTCATTTCATAGCTGGGGTACAGGGTATTAAAATTCCAAACTGTTGTTGCAGAATAAATTCATTTGTTGTGAAGAGTCGGATGGTTCATAAAAAGCATTTCATGAGGCTGAAATAGTCGCAGTAGCCGCGCTGAGGATGAGGCCTGTGTTTTGGTTGGGGGGGTTTTTGTTGTTGTTTTAAAGTTTTTTGCTGCACCATTCACTCGACAGTGAAAGCGACAGAAAATGTGCCGAAAACAGAGAGAGCTGGGCATGACGTGCAACAAAGCTCCCCAGCTGCGGGGGTTATTAGAGCACATGTTAGACTTTTAGTCCACGAGGACCCCTGGTGAGCTGTTTTCTGTGGTGTTTGATCTTTGTAATGATGCTTCAGTAAGACAGCTCTCTCCCCTCCTCTCCTCTCCTCTCCTCTCCTCTCCTCTCTCCATAACACCCACCCAGTGCTCTAGGTGTAGTGCCAGGACTTTGTTCCCAGCCCAGGCAGGTTGAGCAGGATTCTGAAGTAGCTCGCTCGTTTCTGGCCGAGCCAGCTGGAGCTCGGCCAAGCACAGCAGGAGTTTCTGCCCTCCTCTGTTTGATATTTACTTTACCGCCTTTACAGAGGAACTAGTGCGAGACCAGACAGACGTACTGACACAGTCCTGTGTCAGTGTTAAAAGGGGCCGTGTGTGCACAGGCCTCTGTTTTTACCCCACCTTTGTAAAACTATAGTTTACACCTGGCCCATTCCGCTGTGGTTCCCACTGCAGGGCTGCCCGATCGATGTGTTTGCAGTGCGCATGTACTGCGTTTGTGTATTGGAGCTGTGAGAGTCTGGAGCTCCCAACCTGAGACTGATTAGAATGGCAGCGGGAATATAAAGGATGTAAAATTATCAGCAGAGGAATGCTGAGGAAAAGAAGGGGGATAACATATTTGGCATAGGTTGCGACTCCTGTGGGGATAATGGGGGAATGGCGTGAGAGCTTGTGTTTACCTGAGGAAGAAGCCTCAGGTTAAATGCTATACATGCAGGATCTCTCTCTGTCTCTCTCTTGCTCTCATGTAAGGTGATATGACATAACGGCAGAATTTTTTTTTTAATTAGCAGGATGTAGCATCCCATTCCCAAAAGCCGTTGTACTGCCTCTTTTCTTCAGGAGCACAAACCATGTTTACCAAGCAAGGCATGGCACACAAAGGAAATGAGTCACTAAATGAGAAGAGAGAGAGAACAGCAAACATCTCCTTAATCACGCAGAGCTGAGTGAATTTCATCTCATGTCAATAAAAATGCTGTTTCGTCTGCTCCATCACAGCAGCAATAACAATTTACATAGTGATGTCTTTTCTTGCGGCCTGGATCCCGTGCGCGCCTCTCCTCCATATTGAAAAACCTGTTGTGTGTCCGCAGGGCATCGTCAAAAGCTCGAGGACCCTCCCAAGGCCGGACTCTTCTCGGACCGCCTCAGTGAGCTGGAGAGGATGAGGGTGAGGGTCGCCGTTCCCACTCAAGCCCCCCGGCCGACTCTCAACACAGCGGCCAACTCCTTCAACCCGCAGGGGCAGACGCAGATCACAGGTGAGCACCACGACGTCAGCTTTTAAAGCGCTGTGACATCATGGATCCGCCATTGTTCTGTAGTTGATCTTAACCTCTGACCTCTGGGGTTACATGGTTAGAAGTTTATTTCAGTCCCCGTTCTGAACAAGGAACGTTTTTTATCCCGGGTGGAAATAGCTTTGCGGCTTGCTTTGATATGCAATGTCATGTTTTCATAGCCTGCTTCCAAAAATACAACTCCTTTAATTGAGACTCGGAAGTCATTAAATATTATCGTACATTGAATTTTGTTGGTCATGTCATGTTATTATTGTTTGCAAAATTCAGTTATCAAAATTCATGACTTCCAGGCGACCGTAACTCGAACGCATCAAACTGAGCTTTGTCTGAGGTTATGTGTGATATAATACACCACAGAAGAACATGCGTCATTACTTTGAACATCATTTGATTGTTTTATAGGTAATTATGGGTGATGAATTGGCCATGTTGTGCTATTTTTAGAAACACATCCTTAACAATATTACATTTATTTCAGACCAACTGGCCAGGCCTACAGTTTATTTTTGCGTCCAAGGATAGCCAGTGTTAGCGAGCTTTTTTAATCCAGGCACGGCATTGTTGTAGAACTCATCAGAGGTGGTGGAACAACTACAATATGGGTATCACTGAGCCGGCACGCCGACTGACTCACAAGCTGAGTCACAAGCTGAGTGATTTTACTGCACGGAAGGTGAAATATCAAACCCCAGCTGCAGCCACGGGCGCATCCTGATGGAACCAGCGCTTCACGCCACAGAACGCCACCGTGCCGTGCGTTACATTGCCCCCAAGATCGTCTGTCTTTTCTCTCCCCCGTCACTCTGCCGATCTGCATCCTAGAAGGTAACCCCATCCGTCACGGTTTGGGATGGCTGCTACCTGATCGCCCGCGCCCCTGCAGGCTCGTCACAGGTCGTCTGTTTAGCTCTTAGTTACTCTCTGGCGTGGCTCTGTAGTGTTACTTAGCGGCTCATTTGAGGGACGGTTAAACAGCGTAGCAGTGCGGTGGCGAGTGGAGGATATTGTACGCTGGATTGGACATTAATTCCATGAGAACAAATCACTTCTCCTGTGTAAATGTGACGAGTTGAAGCTTGTACTTAAGATCGAAATGCAGATTTATTGATCGGAGCAGCGGTTCCTGAAATTTTTTGGCACATGCACTTCCACACCCCTGGCTGAAGAATACCTTCATGAAATGAGAGAAGCCACACGTTCAACTATCATTACTACTATATTATTACTTCTTTTTTTTTCCTTTTCACTTCACAAAGTGTTTCCACTATTTATCCATTATGCTCAACTATTTCAGCAACTGTATTTATCCATTACATGTAGCTAACAATTTTAAAAGCTTTTCCATTAATTTAAGCTATCTACTGTAATTCAACCATTTATCATTAGTACGTTTAGCTAAAACAATTTATCCATTAGCACTTTTTTCTCATCCATTTTAATTTAGCTATCTCATTTAACCAGTTTATCGATAACTTTTAGCTATCTATTTTAGCTATTTATCCATTAGCTCTTTTAGCTATTTCAACTGTTTCTTCATTAATTTAGGTATTATAATTGAGCTAGCTCACTTATTAGCTAGCTCACTAATTTTTTTAATTGAGTAGTTCATCTATTTATCTTAGCTATGTAGTTTAGCCATTAATCCATTAGGCCTTTTAGCTATTTCAACTGTTTCTTCATTAATTTAGCTTATATAATTGAGCTAGCTCACTTAATCAGTATATCTACAACTTTTAGCTATCTGCTTTAGCTATTTATCCATTAGCCCTTTTAGCTATTTCAACTCTTTATCTATTTATCTTAGCTATCTAGTTTAGCCATTTATCCATTACCTACAGCATACTAATTAAACAATATACCCATTAGCAGGTTTAGCTATTTCAACTGTTTCTTCATTAATTTTATTTTAGTTTTTTATTGGTCCAGCAGCTCTGCAATCATTCCAAATACGCCCTGTCAACTGCAGAATGACACTCCTGGGTGCAAGTTCCCCTGGTTGCGTATCACTGAACGACAGGCTGTAAATCAGCACGGTTTTGTTCACAACTCAGCGTATCTCATAAAAAAAAGAAAGAAAACAACATCCATACAGTGCGATATGAATCGACTTTCATGCTTCACACTTGCGGTGCAGCACAGACACAACACTGTGTGTGCGACGGTTATTTTCATGGTCGTCTGCTGGCGTGTTTACACCCTGGGCGTGTGCCAGTGAGGCTCTCTGTGCCTCAGCTGCGAGCACAATGTTTTATAAGGCAAACAGGAAGATCTTCTCTTCGAAAGTAAACATTATGTTTCATTACGGAGGATGTTGCATAACATGCCCAACTGATACTTACCTCTAAACCCAAACGCAGAGACACTAATAAGTCGGCAGTTGTTTTGTATGTAAATTGGCTCCATAGATTATGAAAGAATTAGAATATATTTTCAACCAGGCGATGGGCCACTGGTAATTATTCTTTCTCTCTTTTCCTGTCTGTCTTTTCTCTTTCTATGTCTTCCTGGGCTCTTCTGCCTCCTCCCTGCTTTCCCTCCCTCGCTCAATTTCTCCCCCTCAGACCCTCGTCAGTCCCAGTCCTCTCCTCCCTGGTCATATGAACAGACGTACCCGTCCTACCTGAGTCCCATGGCGTCCCCCTCAGTCCACTCAACCACCCCCCTCTCCTCCAGCCGAGGCACGGGCCTGCCTGCCATCAGTGACGTGCCTAGACGATTGCCAGGTAGAACCACCCTCTCTGTGTGAAAGCACCCGTCTCCTCGTCCTGTCACGACTGCCTAATCTCCGACGAGTAATCCTAACGATACATTTTCTTAAGCGATAGAGGGAGGGAGGGAAGTGGGGGAGAGACAGACGCTCGCACACACGACTTCCACGCTCAGACAAAAGCAGAAACATAAACAAAGACTTGTTCAGTGGCCTACGAAGAAAAAAAAAAGAGATGTGTTACTATTTACAGGGGACTAATACAGCACGGCGAGCTGCTATTAGCTCATTCTCAAATGAACTTGTGGAATGAAGCATGTTGTCAGAGTCTGACTGTCTCTCCAGAGAGCGGTTTGGATGCTGTTTTTTAAACAGCGGAGGGGGAAAGAAAAAACGATTGTTTCCTTTTTTCCTCGCTCCAAGCCTTTGATCCCAGAGGAGCATGGGTAATAACAGGCCCAGGGATAATAACAGGCTCGTGACTGACAAATAAAGTGTCTTTATAGCGATACGCCACTCTCACAAGGCATTCTGGGTAATTGCATTAGCCAGTCTGTTTGCCGTAACGGCAGCATCTGTGTTCCAATTTGTCTCTGTTTTTCCCCCAATGGGAAAGCTCCTTTAAAATCCCTACATGCCGCCAGACAAGTTTCTCCCCCGTACACCTGTTTGACTCACTGCCATGTGAGTTGTTTTTTGGTTTTTTTCGACCCTGCTTTTTTTTTTTTTTCTCCTTCTGTTTCCCTGTGCTAACATACTGCACCCTCCCCTGTGCGTGTGCGTGTGTGCGCCCCGAGCGGGGGTGAGTGATTATGCGACGCGGCCGTGTGACTCTGCATTAGAAAGGGTTTAAAATCCAGCCAGCTGCCTTGTCAGCTTTGATTAGCTCGGTCTTCCCCTTCAGCTTTCATCTCATGAGCACCAGGCTTTGTTCTCAGAGGGACGCGCGCGCACACGCGCAAACACGGGCCAAAAAAAGCCCGCGCCTCCCGCCTCTACCCACTTGCACACCTCGAGCGCTTAATGCCTCCTAAGTGATGTGACTAAGGCCCTCAGATCTCCGGAGATCATGTTGACACCTCGCCGGGCTCCGCTGTAACAGTATCCAGCCACAGAGCATACCGACAAGCACGAGCAGAAGCTGATATGGATGCGCCGGTGCAGATGCTGCAACGCCCCGCCGCCGCCGCGCGCACACCTTCACGCGGCCCGGCCCCCGCTGTTGACGCGCTGCAGTTGCTAAGAAGCGGGCTGCGAGAGGCCATCACTCAAGTCAGACACCTAATTTGGAAGTGATGCTCCAGAGTTTGCAAAATCTTTCCAAATATTTAGACAATGTTCCACTCTGGTTTCATTTAAACTAATAAAGTTCGATTTGGCTCATCATCACACGGCCCCTTTGAGCCCCAAAAATAGGTCCAAATGTTAAAAGCAGGAGTCAGGAGTTTATTGAACAGCGCTGGTCATGTCTGAGATCACACCGCTCCTTTGCAGCTCAGACAATCACCTACTATTCCTATTAGAATCAAACGGATCTTGTGGAAAGAGGAAGTTTAAAGGCCTTAATTGGCAGCATATGCTATCTGACGCTAGCGACAAACCGGGCTTCACAATTCCTCCCTGCACATAAACACTGCCCCCCCCCTTCCCGGCCGCCCCCTGTCCTCTCACAGCAGACATGGTGACACGGAAGACGCCTGGTGATTTATGATAAGAGCGCCACGGCTGGACTAAACCACGGAGAAGGAGACCGGAGGGAGGGAGCGCGAGAGGGGGAGGACCTCCTCTCCTCCTTAAACTCTGCGCCTAGCGCGAAGCCTCGCCACAGCCAGTTAGTGGTTTTTGGGTATTTTTTAAGGGATGAAGCGGAGAGAGGAACGAGGGGTGAGATGGAGCAGCTCCTTCTCGGCTCGGCCCGCTCGCTCGCGCCCGCGCGGCGCGCACGCACACGTACACACACACGCTGGAGCCGATGGGAGGCGAGGAGAGGAGCCACATCAGAGCTCAGCCCTGCCTCATTATGGATCTCATGGAAACTGTTTCTGCTCAAAGTGTTTCCACATGTGCAGCTCCTGATTCATCCCAACTGCTTTTTTATGTGCATACAGTATTCACACACATGCCCCCCCACACACACACACACACACGCATGCACGCACACTCCGTTTGCATGACTGTGTGTGTGTTCGCATGCATAAACAGATACACATAAACATGCGCCAACACACACACAGACATATAAATATGCAGAGGCGTATACATATTGAGGCATATGCACGCGTGGGACTCTGCTGATGTGTTTGTCAACTTTATCAAAACTCGGGGAGTCGAGGTGAACGGCGCCGCGGGGGTTGGACGGTATTCACGGAGAAGCGCTGTTTCATAACTGGGCCCACGACATCCAACCGCCGATCCAAACTGGTCCATGCACGTAGCTGGCTCGAAAAACGTCTGATAACGCGTGGCGCGGCTTCCTCACGAGGTTTCGTCTCTCAAGGGACTTATTTGTTAAACTCAATCACCTCACAAGACAAAGTGCTAAAGTGACAAACTGGTACGAAGGATTGTAATTCCTTATGCTTGCTTCGTAATAACTCTGGTGACGTCAGACAATCCTAAAGAAACGAATGTCTTTGTGTGTGTGTGTGCGTGTCTCTAGGTTCTTCCGACCTGAGCCCATTCCCCGGTCAGTTCGAGCGCCAGTTCCCGGGCCTCTCCTCCCTCACCGAGACCCGTTTCTCCAGCCCCCGGATGCACTACCCGGCCACCTTCACCTACACCCCGCCCGTCACCTCCGCCATGTCGCTGGGCAGCCCCCACTACCACACCTACCTTCCCCCTCCTTACCCGGGCTCCACCCAGAGCCAGAGCGGACCCTTTCAGACCAGCAGCACGCCCTATCTCTACTACGGAGCGTCGTCCGGCTCGTACCAGTTCTCCATGGTTCCCGGCGGGGATCGCTCGCCCTCCCGGATGATCCCGCCTTGCACTAGCGCCTCCACGGGCACCTCCCTGGTGAACCCCAACCTGCCCAGCCAGACGGAGGGAGGGGTGGACGGCGACGGGAGCCACAGTAACTCCCCGACTGTTCTCAACCCCGGAGGCCGCATGGATGAAGCTGTGTGGAGGCCATATTGAAGAAAGCCAGAGGGGGAGGGGGTGGGGGTGGAGATGAGATGTCAAATGAGGTCACGGTTTGAAAGCACAAAACCTTTTTTATTTAAAAGGGGATTTTT
Source organism: Psettodes erumei (assembly GCA_016785225.1). NCBI lineage: Eukaryota > Metazoa > Chordata > Actinopteri > Pleuronectiformes > Psettodidae > Psettodes > Psettodes erumei. The sequence goes on along the minus strand of JAFBJZ010000382.1, from coordinate 174,268 downwards.
GAGCTCTCATCAGCTATCTCTACCTTTTGCTCGGAAATTAAGGTTGAGATAAAAAAGAAAGAAAGAAAGACCATTCTTGTACGGACTTGTCTTCCTGGAATGTGTTTTGACCAAGGCACTACAAAGGGAGTCATTCTCACAGCAATAATGAGAAAGACAATTTTGGTTTACTAGGCCCAAGTGGATGAGACATTATTTCACTTTTATTATAATCCACAAGCTAAGGGATGCTTCAACAATATTTGTAAAAGACTGCCTCTTTTGTATAGTGTTTGTATTTCAATAAGGCTTTTTTTGCAGAGCATGTTTTTGTACGACGACAATATCAAGATGCAAGTTAAGCACTGAGTAGCAAGTGATGAGAGTAACACATATGTTACCTTAAGTGGTATGGACAGTAAATTTGCTTTAAGTCAATTAATTTAACTTGTATATTGTGGGTGAAGCGATGTAGATTGAGGCGTTTTCTTTTAGTTTTTAACTTATAAAGCCATAAATTATGTATTGTATTTGAAACTTGAGTCGAAGAAGTGTAATCTGAATATTTTTGATGCATCTATATGACTAAGTTAAAATGAGGTTCTTGTTTTGTTTTTTTTTAGGTAGGTAATTTAAGAGAGTGAGAAGTTTAATTTTTTTTTTTGCAGTACCCAAAGATTTAAATCGTTTCAAATATGAAATGTAATTTCCAAAGAGTATTGCAACATGTTTCTTCTGGTGTAACTTTCAGTTTAACTGCTCCACACGTTAAAGGGCCCAACATCCTCGCGAGGCGTCGACACACATTTGGCTCGGAATTAAACCTTTGGTATTTATTGAGCAATAACTCGCATTGTGCCTCTTGGCAACATACCACGAAAGAGAGCTTCAATGGGGGAAAATAATTATCCGCTGGGGGAAAAAAAATCCGCTTCATTTCTTCAGTTTGTCTCGTCTGACATGCACACAGATACGTACGCGTTTCCTAGTCCAAAGAAGAAAACGGTACGTTCGCACACGGAGCGACGCGCGGCGCCACGCCTGGTGGCGCGCTCCGGAGCAGCGGGTCGGACTGTGAGGTTCAGCCGGTTTGTGACACACGAACTCCTCAGGACTGGAATAATCCTTGGGTGATCCCACACATTTGCTACATCTGCACGTCTATTTTTTCGTTTTGTTGTTGTTGTTGTTTTCGCATCCGTCTTGCTCTGTCGAGATTGCACGGGGTAGCGCGCCAAGTCCATTATTGCTTTCATATCATGTGCGAGAGATGGCTTTGAAAAAGTTGGTCTTAGTGTGTGACACACGTGGGTTCTTTGTTTTGTTGCATGTTTCTCTTTCAGTCTTTGAGGCTGAAAAGGAGATATCACAGTTAAAGACAAAAGAGACTGTGACATTCCTTCAGACTTTTATTTATTTTCCATTTTTAGCTTTGTTGACATGTTGAGGGGTGGGGGGGGCCGTACCGTCTTCACTTACCAGTGTCACAATCTCAAAATCTTTCTGTGGCACCAGGATGAGTGGGAGGTCTGATATTTTCCAATCTGAAATGACTATGTGAGATTTTTTTGTGAGTGTTGGAGTAAAAGGAAAAAGTGCAAAAAGAAAAAAAAAACCCGAGGTGATTGGATGCAGCTGCTGGCAGCAAACTGGTAACCAGAAAATATGGGAGAGTTATGTATGTTTGTTTCATAAAGCACTTATTTCTTGTTTTATTTCGAGCAGCACTTGTGGCTGCCTGCCAGCAGGGCTCGTGGTTTTGGTCCTCAGTGCCGATATAACGCCACTGGAGTCACACAGACACACGCAGACACACACACACACACACACACACACACAGAATGGATAACACTTGGCCAAACAGGCCATTTACATTGGAGTTGAATCTGATCTCACAAGGCAGTTGGTATTTGTTTGAAAAAAAAAGTTTTTTTTCCTCTTTTCATACAATATGATATTCAGTGCACGTAGGTAATATAATAACCCAATTTGAAAAAGCTGAGAAAAACATGGCCCCGTCCAAGGATCAAACTTCAAGCTTTTCATTGAAGGTTTGCACGCAGTGCCTCTTTTCCAGTCTCTGCAGAGGATGTTCTGAACTCACTTAATGGAATTGAACATGTCACACTACATTTCCCCGACTGCTTCGGCCCAAACGAAAAGTATTTTTGCTGTTACAGTGTAACATAAGAAAGCAAATAAAAACCTTTTAGATTGTTGTGATTTTATAGCTATTTTTTTTCCAATTACAAATTTATCCAGCGTCTCCATCCTAACTATGCACGTCTGTTGCAACCCATTTAAACATCTTCTCTTTTTCTTTTTTTTTTTCCAGATTTTGAACAGGAAACGATCTTTTAAAAACTGTTTACACATCAACGCAGCACTGACATCCCACTCTGTCCTCATGTGCTTTTGTTTATGTTGTGTTTTCTTCTTCATCTTCCTCCTCAGAAAATAAGGGGTTCATCCTTTTTTCTTTTTTTCCCTTTGGTTTAATGTTGCGCTCAATCTGTCATCGCAGACCTTGTATTATTTAATGATCAACATGTATGATATCCAGGAACCGTACTTTACCCTGCTCTTATGTAAAGTGTACTTGTTATTTCTTGTTATGCTTCTTCTCTCATGAACACTTGTCAGGAAACTGAAACTAATGGAGACTCCATTAGATTTTGCTGGTACGCTTCATAAAGATGATCAAGTGATTTTTTTTTTTTTTTTTGGATTTTTTTTTTTTTTTAAGGGACAAACAGACCTGACAACAGTGAGTGAAATTGGCATTGTGATTGTACATTTTGTTTATTTTAAGAATAAAATAGGAATTTTGTAACTTAATTTTCCCTCATAATCTCCTCTTTCCAGCAAAGTAACAGTTTGAGAGGGAGTGTGTACGCTTGCGCCACATTTTCTGTCTGCTGAATTTTGATTTAATGTCCCCCTCCGCTCGGTTTTGCTTATTGCTCCTTAATGACGGGTGTATGTGCAGAGTTTGGCAGCGCGCGGTTGTTTTCATATGTGCTCGCTTGGTCGTTTGAAGACGTGTACGTACGGGATGATTTTGTGACATCACTATGGGAAGCCAACTGTGGTCCAATTTGCAATTTATGGAGGTGTGATGTGGAAACTTGAAACTTCCCGTGCACAAACACTGAGTGGACTTTTCCGCGAAGTAGAAGGCGTCTTGTGTTCAGTCGTTGACATGTCTGAAATGAGTCATATTTGCATATTCATAGGCTTTGTTTTGTTGTGCTTTTAAGATTCTTAACCGGGAAACTTCATCTTCTATGTCGCCACTGTATTGTCTGGGTATTTGGATTAGATTTCCCTGTCTGCTGAATTTCCATTCAGACAGAAAGGGCCACCACTAACTGCGCTCCCAGTCCTCCAAGAACATTTAGCTGTGTCATCACTCGTTTTAATCTTCGCTGAAACGGTTAACAAGCAGATCCGGGAGCGTGTTGTGCGCGGAAAGCACATTTCGCGGTGTCATCTCTGGTCTGCCGGTCCGTCTGCACCAACATTGTCTTTGGACGGGCGACTGAGGCGTGCTGGGGCCCCGCAAACGCTCAGCCAGACTACTACTGCCACTGCCACTGCCGTGGCTTCATTTCAAAGGTACGCTGGGAAACCAGAGCGATGGAGACAGGAGCAGAGACAGGGAGAAGCAGGGAAGCTGTTTTACATTATTCCAAGACATAATAGAGCCAATCTAAGTGTGCGCGCACACGTACACATGTTGAAATGGAGAGGGCGAGCTCCACCATCCCCATGTGTTTTTTTAAGGTTCAGATTGGGAACATTCTCGGGATTTCCCTGAATATAGATTGCGTGGAAAAAGCTCCCGCTGGTTTCAGGTTCACATTCTCAGCGTTCTCAGCCATGTCTAGCAATTATAATAATGAACTCCGGAGGAGCAACGGGACCCAGACACCCAGAGAAATTAGCATAATGTCCTGCATGCACGTGAGAGACAGCAGCACCGAGGCAGACTCATTTATGTCGGGTTGGTACAGAGGATTTTTTTTTTTTTTGTCCCTGTTAAATTGGCGGTTGAACATGATGCCAGCGATGATGTACGCTTGATTTTTATACCAGGTTATAAGTAGTTTTGCAGCAGCAGCAGCCCAAAGCAGACTCTTCCTTATGTTATGCAATCAACAGAGAAATATACAAACAGGAGTTTATGAGGAGACAAACGCACTCCGTTCAGATGAATGTGCACACACAGCTGACAGCCCAATACAAACTGTTTACTTGACCTCTACAAACGTTTCAGAGGAGCAGCTCAGGCGGGAAGTGATCCTCAGGGGTCCCATACCACTCACAGAGCTGTATATCTCTGCCTATGTTTCCGTCTCCACTAACAGGGCTGAGGGCTGTGTGTGTGTGTGTGTGTGTGTGTGTGTCTTTTCAGGGAATCCATGCATCTTGGTTTCTCATCTGGGCCGTAGATAAACCCGGGGCAGGGGGGCTGTCGGATCAGCATGAAGTCCTGACCTGCTTGAGTTTAACAAACGCTGACGGGCCACTTCAGCGTCTCGGAGGACGACCATCTTTTGAGATCGACCCATGCCCAACATAAAATACACAAAACTGATCTTAATTTGATCTGATCGTAATTGAGCAACCGCCTTCGCAGGCCAAGAGAATTTCAAACTGAGTCAACAATAACTGTGTACTTTGGCGCACTCTAGTGGTTTTTTTAATTTAACCTTAGGGACCGCGGTGAGGGGCCCACCCATACGGTGTTCCATACAGCCAGAGGCGGGATGGATGTGGCCAAACGAGTGCATTTTATTTTAGTGGCTCTCTGACTAAAGTTCCAATACCCCACATTCTGTCTCTGCAGGCTGTAGCCCGCTCTGGAGCTTTCGCGCTGTAAATGAAAACCAGATATGAAAAGTTCTTCACCCTCACAGACAGGGGGGTCGTAAACGACGACTTGTCTCTTGACCTGTAATAAAAGAAATGATCAATTGGCAGGCGAGCGGCATCCAGGCAGCAGCCCAGAACCTCACAGACATGGTAGGTTGTAAGGCAGCCTGACATCCTGCACCAGGATCCATTCATCACTAGATTAAAGCATGCCTGTGTCTTTAGCCTGCTTTGGAAACATTCGATTCCATGAAACCATTTGCCGCTAAGTGAAACCCAGCTCAGAGAAAAGTGCACTTATGAAACCTGAAAATGCCTACATTTAATGAGTTCTGCCAGTTCAGATTATGCAATCTGATACTGGCCACATCGCCTGAAAAAAAAATGAGAGAAAAAAAAAAGGAATTACTGTGGAAATGCAAGTGTCAGGACCATGGACAGCGACCAAACACACAAACAAAAGGCCTCTTTGTCCAAGGCCTTCGCTTCATGTCAGTGTTTCAAATTATACACCATCTCAACTGTCAAAAATGGCAAACTGTTGCAGCACAACTGAGTGTACAGAACATAAGACAGGATAAACCTCCGCTCGGTGCCAAGGATTCATGCAAAACAGGCCTTTTCCATAGGTTTCAGCCAGGCAATAAAATTTCAAAAATGTGGGCAGGGGCCCCATCTTCGCCCTGAAACCAAGCATGAAGGAACTCTATGTGTTCTTCCTGTCAGATGAAGGGCTGTTAAAACTTTATCAGGCGAGTGTTAATGGAGAACTAATGGACTGGTAATTCGGAGCAGTCGCACGGATCCAGTTCACTGCTGAATGACATACGACCTCGGTGACATTCAGATCATGTTGGGGGCTGTTTGGAAAATCCACAGCATGACCATAGCTATGTAGGGGATACCAGGCTAAAGGGGGCGGGGTGGGGGAGTGGGGGAGTGAAGGATGCCCGCCATCGCGTCTGGTTCTGCTTTAAACATTCATCCTCTCCAGTCTCCAAGGATCATAACTCCTGTTAGAGGCAGGTTTTTTTATGGTTTATGACTGGAAAATAAAATGCTGCGCGTTTCCTGCAGGCGAAGCGATGATTTACAACTATGAATGATAAAGTGAGGGCCCGGCTGACAGTGCGGATGTGTGAGGGCTGCCGAGGATCCAGACATGTCCGACATGTGGATGTGAGCGCGGTTCGCGTAGCGCGCTGCGGTCGCACAGTGCGGTTATATACATTGGAACACGGCGCGCGGAGAGAAAACGGCCTGGCCTCGCCAGTAGGTATCGGTACCTGACATCATCATCTCACATAATTAGCACAGTGTCCACATCCTCCTCCAGTGACCGTGGATCATTTCATGTGGTTCACAACTGGAACTGAAACCCTAACCAGTAAATCTAACCGAGAGCATAAATACCCCGGGGCCCGTGCTGTCTGCAGACATGGTTAGTGCTCATTTCAACGACCCCTCTCCAAAAAAGCCAATCAGATATGTTTATTGTTATCTTCTGCCTAAATGGGGGGATCCTGATTATTTAAATACACGGGACGATGTGTCTTGATCACCTGGCACCGAGCTCAAACCGTGCGCGCGCACGCTCCGGGCCACACGACAGGCTCGTCCCTCCCTCCCCCCCTTTCGCTGATCTGAGACAGAGGTCGTGCCAGGAGCTCTGTCTCTCTCTTTCCCTCTCCCTCTCTCCCCCTCTGGTGAGGTCGTCAAGTCTTGCGCCGAAACCACAGGCGTGCGCCAGGCAGATCAATAATCCCCATCAAGCTTCACCGCAAGTCACTCAAACCTCTGAGGGCAGGCGTGCGGAGGAGGGACGGGGGAGTGGGGGGGGGGCAAGGAAGAATCCGATCCTCTGGAAGATGCTCCGCGGCGGAGGAGACGAGGAGTCGTCCTCCAGTGGCTCCCTCCGTCCCCCCCTCCTTTAAACCCGATCTGCTGTTATGACGTGGCTCCCGTGCGCGCTCTGATTAGACGCTTCCCTCCTCTGGGGCCTGCTGGACCTCAGCTGTCACCGACGTGAACGGGTTGAGGCTGGTGTCACGTGTGGGTCATTACCCAGCGTTCGGAACCGCGGCAGCCCACGTGTAGTTTCATCAGCATCAGTTTTCAGAAAGTCACTTTTAACCAAGCTTTATTTTCCATTTCTACGGATCCTCAAAGACCACCTGAACAGTATTATTATAATGAGGATTTTAACCAGGTTAAAAGGTGAAGGGGGGTGTGAGATGAGGATGAAACCCTTTCCTCTACTTTTTGCTTCTGAAGGACATGGCTAAAACAAGGTTTCTGCTCAAACACACGGAACAGGAGAGCAGAAAAGCAAACTTCACCTCAGGCTGAAACACATGTGTCTGTCTCCTGGGTACAATATCTATGGTAAGCAGCGGCTACATTCGACTTGTTCTTGCAAAGGAAAAAAAAAAAAAAAGAGGGAGGCATTGAGGTCTACATGGCAGTATTTCTTCGACTATGGGGCCCGGCCCTTAATTGGATCACAGGTCTGTTTCTGGTGGGTCCTCACACGTCAAGCACGCCAGTTTGTTTTAATCAGCTCGGGTCTCAAAGCAAGACTCAAATTTACACAATTTATGCCCGGGCTGAAAAAGGGGTTTACTGAACCTGGCGAGGAAAAAGTGTGTGTGCGTGTGTGAGTCCCTGTCAGCCTATATATGCGGACTGCTAGTGCTAAGGTGGCCGAGCCAAGGCCAGCGACTGGTAGATCCACTGGGAGTGTAATAACAGATTAATGTGGCGTGCCAGGCCCCCGTGACCAGACGTGTTTGACGTTAATGCTCCACTGTATATTATCCAGCTCGCGAGAAACGCTGGATGTGAGCGATGGGATCCAAGGACAGGGATGTTTAGGTACTAATTACCAAACAGCAAGGCACAAGTCTCGCTCCATATTTCCTTACTCCTGTGGAAACACTAGGCAGGCTCCATTTATTTTCTTTGACTGTTGTTTCTGGCAGGGCCGCGTCTCAGTAAACACCACTCGCCCACCATTGTAAATCCGACAGGCGCAGATCTTTCAAGTTTAGACTCCTTTGAGGAAAAATGGAGACAGATCGGATGGCGGTGCTCGGGTTTTCCGTCTTAATGAGAGAGTGGAGAAGAGGGATGGCGTTTGATCCCTGGCATGGAAGCCTCTATTTAAGCCTGTCAACGGTCATCACTCTCTCTCTCTCTTTCTCTCTCTCCCCTTCTTTCCTTCTTTCTCTCCCTCTCTCTTTCTCTTGGTTATGGATGGAGAAACAGACCTGCACCACTGGATTTGATCAACTCAGTCAGGCGCACTTAACCCTTTTTCAGGACTTCAGGATCCGGGCCTCCACCAGCACCTTCCCTGTCACCGACACACACACACGCCCCTACCTCCATGACAACCTATAGCCCATGTATCAGCATTGATTGATCACCTCGCTGGGAAAGAAAAGAAAAAGGCAGGGGCAGATCTGCGAAAATATTATTTTATTTGCGGAGCTTTGCAACGAGCAAGCCTCTCAGTCATCATGCTCCGATTTCATTTCACGTGTTTGTCCAAACCACACAAGAGCCTCATGGTTCTTCAAGGGGGAAGTCTCGCTATAGTTGCAGAACTGACACGGAGCCAAAGACGATAAGCCCCAAGACAAATTTCCATCCTCCTCCGCGTGGACAATGAAACTTTTGAACTGGAACTTTTTCAGGCTGCGGAGGTTGATCGACTCCTCGGAGCGGGAGGAAATGTCTGTTTGATGAAGAGCTGGAGGGCAGGGCTCCTGACCATCGTGGACCTGGCCTGGTAGACGCCTTTCATCGCAGCACTAATGGCTCTGACTAATCAGGCCTGATTGGGGCTGCTAAATAAATACCCTCCCCATTCATAATATCATCTGTAACTTAAGACAAAATCAATACCTAGACTGAACACCAACAGCTAGAGGCAGAACAAGCGTCTCAGCTAAGGCTGCGATTCATTTATCAGTCCATCAGTGACATTGGCATGGACTTTTGATACTTCCAAATAAAGGCACATAGTTGATTTGTCATATCCTCAAAAGAGGCTCTACATCAGCTTTATATATTACAATTTAAAACAGATTTCTGCATGCAAACAATCAAGAAACAAGCTTTGTTCTCTCATCGGCTAATTTTTGTTCATTTGAGCTAACGTCATTGAGCATAATCATCTCTTTTTTTTTTTTTTTTTTTCAAATCAATCTTTTCTTAAAACCAACCTCTCAAGAAGCAGGAGTGAATGTTTTTTAAAGGTAAGCGCAAGCCTGAGGAAAGAAAACAACACCCACAGTCACGAAAGACAGTCAGAATGAATCTGCAGATGGCAACAGTCATATTTAGCAAATGATGAGGAGCATCAATCACAGATGAATCAAGGTGCCCCACCCACCCACCCACCCTACCCCACCCACCCTACCCCACCCCCAGGAGCCAGAACTTGATGATAAACACTGGAGTCGTGACTAGACTTCTGTGGGCCCGGGAATAAATAAAGGGAACAACCCTGACATCAGCAGCTAGTAAAAGGTTTTGGCCGAGCGGGCCGGCGGAGTACGTACTGTATGAAAGAGAGCTTTGTGTTGTGAGAAATGAACACGGACAGACACAATCACGTCTGAGTGAAAAAGGTTATGTCAGAAGTTTCACAGCAGCGGGGAAAGGAAAAAAAATCTTCTGAAATAGGTTTGAAAATTGCCAAATAAGCATTTTGTGCTTGATTTATATTCGGCTCCCTTTCTGTTTTGTAGTGTCTGCTTGCGTAATTGCGATGCCACATACACTTTGCACTGAACGCGCTGACATCCATCACATCTGGAGCATTAAAGCAGGGCCACCCTACAACAAAGACGTCTGCAACATCTGACCTGGAGGCTACAGCAGACTGAAATCACAGGTCGCTGAGGAGGACTTTAAAGGAGAGTCCCGCGCATTTCTGAAAGTGGTGTTTTCTTTGTGTTATGCTGCTAGTTTGTCGCGTCTGGGGTTGGGCCGGACGAGTTACTTGGCCAGTCTCCTCGCCACGTCTTTGTAGGCGCTCTCAATCTCAGCGTCGGCGGCGCAGGTGTTGGTGAACTCGTCGCGCTCGTAGGCGTTCTTCAGGTACCGCCACACGCCCGTCATGTCCGAGGGGATGTCGTAGTTGCGGTACTTCTTGGCGACGACCTGCGGCGGGCGAGGAGGCAAAGCTGTCACTTCAGACAGCGTGCGGCAATGGCGTCTGCTTTTATGTTGTTGTGTGGACATGGCTTTTCTAACAGTGTTCAACAATGTTATCAATTATAGTTTTATGTTCTTTCTACCAGTGTGAGTATTTATTTCCTGTGTTTCAATCATCGGTGTTGGTTGATTAGGTTGGGAGCAATCTAGAATCTGTATGTTAATAGTTGAATAAATTGACCTTTTGACCTTTGGAGTGTCTGTTTTAAATCATGGATTTCACCTACTAGAAAGATCATATCAATCCAATTTTTTTCTTAACAAGCATTTATCAAAAAAATCTGTATCCTCCTACCTTGACAATGTGCAGTTTGGGCAGCAGGTTGCAGTCGGCCAGAGTCAGCTCGTTCCCATCCAGGAAGCATCGGTTGGAGCCCTTCTCCTCCTCCATGCTGTCTGCGTCGATCTCATCTGGCAAGGGGCTGTTCAGGTAGTCATCCAGCTTCTTCATGGACCTGGTCAAAGCCTTCTCTAGAACTAATCACACAAGTCACACGCAGAAACGCACATGAGCACGGGCACAAAGCGCCGCAAGTGGCAGAATTTTGTGCAGCGGCAACCTCACTAGGTGGCAGCACAGCAAACGCTTTGAGTTGCAAAACCCTGTACTCTGCTACAACCTAGTGGAGGAACGAGAGAAGGGCTGCCGTGTGTTTTATTCCTCCTGCTGTGTGGTTCTGTGAGTGCTCGTGGCACAAAGCAAGCAGCCCACCGGCATTGGCCTCCAGTTTGGTGTTTTTGATGTAGGCTGAGAACTTGGCGAAGATGTCGTTTCCAGCTGTGTTGGACTCTCTCTGCTTGGCGGCCAGTTTGGGATACCTGAGCAGACGGGAGGCGGGAGACGCAGTCAGAGAGAACCATCTGGATAGCATTAACACCTGGGCTGGAGCTCAGCTCAGACTGCGAGCATGTTACACACTCAGACCGAGTTGGCCGCTCGCCCCTCAAGTTCTCTCACACTAAGGTCCATTTATAATGTAAAAAACTTTACAGGCAATAAAAGAAAGATTTAGTTAATCTGACGTTTCTCTCTGCAAGTGCTCACACACCGGCTCTGCCTTATTTTTTAATGACAATAACAAAACACAATAAACCTGTCTTGCTCTTGCTGAAATTACAGTCAAGCTTAGTGAGACAGTTAAGGATTTTGTCTTCGGGAACTGAATGTTCAAAGGTACCTGAGACACATACATACTCGTTCACCATAGATTTACAGCAGCAATAAACAACAAACAGTTATACTGTATCGGGTAACATCAGTCCTGACCGAACGCAGCACTGTTTCACTGGACTAATATGTTTCCTGTTCTTTCAGCAGTGTTGCTGAAGTGAAATAAATCAAACTAAAAGCCCAGTGTGTGTAGTCAAGTAATATAATCTGATACTGTAAACTACATGTCGTAAAACCTTCCAGGCAAATTACTTTGGAGGACAGAGCACTTCCTCGAGAAACTCCTCGATCTTGTTGATATCGGTCTTGACCTCTCCGTTGAAGGTCAGGAAGGGAGGGTGCGTCCCCGGGGCCAGGTTGTGCAGGTCTGCCGGCTTTCTGCAGAGGAAACAGCGAAAGAATTACAGCACGTCAAGCGGACGACGCGAGCGCGTTTCTGCGCTGGGAGTTCTTTGGAGCGTCTGCATGCTGACCTCTTGAGGTCGACGGTGGTGACGTTGAACACGACTCCTTTGAGCCAGAGGATCATGAAGAGACGCTGAGAAAAGGGACAGTTCCCGATGCTTTCTCCGTCGCTGCCCGCCTGCACAAAAACACAACATGACAGAAAATAAGTCAGAGCGATGAAACAGGACACATAGTGGAAATATGGCGTACGCACGCAACGTACAAATACGGTGGGTGGACAGTTCCGAGTACAATGTAATTCAACACTGCAGCAGAAACAACTGCGCTGGAAAATAACTACAGAGTTGAATCTGGACAAGTATGACACAAGCTTAAAAGCGAATATTAAAAATCTTACAAACATACATTCAAAATAAGCAACTGTGACTGTTGAGACCAGGAGTGGGTGGACAGTTTACCTGTCAGACCACAGGGGCGAGGTCTGACAGCAGGAAGTTATATCAGGACTGGGCGTGGTCTGTTCAATCCCCTTGTTCCTCTGTTTGATGCCATGCTGCCACACAAGTAAGTTGTTTGAATGCCAGTTTGTTTGACACCTTTTTGTGCAGCTTTTGGGTTTTACCTATTTGCTGTGCATCCTAATTTACTGTTTGTAAATCTGACTTCCTTGCAGATCATGATGTTTCGTTTGAAGCGCACCACTGACCTGAGGGATTAAGCTGAACCCTGCGAGTAAGACAGCCTGTTTAAATTGAGATAAGATTTTTGTACTTTTGTTGTCCTTTGTCTGTTGTTTAATTACTGTACAGAAATCATCCACCCATTCATCTTCCCACTCCAGTAGTCAAATGGTTAAATAGCTCCTGGCTTGTGTTTAAATGTGCACACCAGTCACTGGTTTCTTGTCCTTCTGTATGAACTGTTTCTGTTTCTTTTACTGTTTTTAGAAACCTAAACACCAAAATTTCATGATTGCATTGTCATGTATTAGTTAGCGATGTGTCTGGGCCCCAGGACTTCAAACTGTAACGTTCGCCTGCATCAGGATCCAGAACTTATAGAAGCTCATCTGTGAAATTCCATATTAGTTTTTGGGGAAACCCTCGGCTTGGTGGAGGTCTGTGTTCTCTGAGTGGTTCCTCGTTAAAGCTTTGATTATTGTTTTTTTTGACATTAACTTTTGCCCGAGAGTCTACATTTGAGCCCTTGCCTGTTACTACCTACCTGATAACAAGGTTGCAACCTTGCTGCTGCAAACAGTTAAATGCATACAATATGTGGATTAGGTGACTGTTACCTTGACTTCTGACTGCTATCTTGCTTTTGGACTGGTAGGGCCGTGAAAAGAAGTGTCACAGGTTGTGCGCTGTGCAAACACATAAATACGTCACCGTCCAACCACTGCGACAGACTTGTGATAAGGACAGAGTCAAACCAAAACTGATTTCTGGAAACCTGCCCGCATATTCTCATCTATTTCCAAAAGCATTCAGACGCTTCACTGAAGTAAAAATATACTGCGATATAAAAATACTCCATTACAAGTAAAGATGCTACATCAAAAAATGGTTTATACTATATATGTGTGTGTGTGTGCGTGTGTATTGGTCAAAAGCTGTCAAGTGAACGTAATACCATATATTAATGTACTTAATTAAATCCTGCCACCGCTTATTGAAGTTAGTGTTCATAAAGATCTCGCCGTGTGGAAGCAGCACAGTGTGGTTGTCAGGTAAAAGTATCTGATTAAGTGCCAAAAGAGAAAACACGTTGGGGGTTTGTTGGGTTTTTTTGCATTTATCCTTGTAATTTTGAAATACGTTTATCAATTGCTCCAGCACCTGTCATTTGAGGAAAGAACATGAAATGAAGAAATAAAAGAAATATCTTTCTTTCGACGGCGACGCCCCCGACAGAATCACTTCTGTCCATCGTACATTTGCCTACAGGAGGTCATGCGTCGGCGTGTAGAGGTACGCAGCAGAGCGCCAGCGGTGACACCTGATCGACTGGCCCCACTGAATTATACATAGCGATTCCATCACCTGGTTCACTGGCCACTGGGGCACAGAGTGCAGGGTCAGACCTCTCGGCCCGTGGGCGGACGGGAGGGGGGGGGCAGCAAAATGAGAGCACTGACCTCGAGGTCAGCAGGTTGAGCAGATATTTGACAAGTGGAGTTATTCTCCCTCATGTGATGAAATAACTGGAAACTAAACTAAAAACAGGACCTAAGAGTAGCTGCAGCAAACACTTCACAAACAAAGATATGGAGGTGGAAAACATTTTGCCATTCAGTACGTGTTGCTGCGGTATACGCAGCGCCCAGCAAAACCCAGAAAGCAGAGCCGTGGGTCTAAAAGTAGCTGAGCCGACTGTACGCTCGCCAGCCATTGATGCGCTCGGGGCTGTCATGCTGCCCGAGCGCATGTGATTCTTCTGTCTGTGCATTGTTGTGGCCAGGCTCAGCAGCACGGTGGTAACACAATACACAGTGGCTGACAATTGCCAATCAACATCTAGAACATGGAGGACAAAAGCTGTCACACATCAACTGGGCCCTGTGGGCACGGAGAGCGCGAGCGTACGCGTCGCTGAGTGATGTGGTGATGGGGGGACCAAGAGGCAATGTCACTTTATATGAGCCATCACTTTTATATAGAGTGCACCTACGCTATGCTTGAACCGGGGTTTGAGTTCCCCGGTTTGTCACACATTTTAATGAGAATAAATGACAGCGCATCACGACCAAAGCAGTGTAAACAAAAGACTCCATGATTTAATGTTCCCCGCCGGACAGCCTGAGTAGAGAGGAAATATTTCAAATATTTGGACAACTCAAAAGAGATGCCCAAGTTTTTTTTCTCTTCAAATGACTGGCCAAGCCACTGCCCAGTAAACTCACACGTTTCAGACTCCACGTCCATGTTTGTGCAGTTCTCTGATCAACATCCACAGTCTCCCCGTCCTAGCTAAGAATACCACAATGACCTTTCGAGCCAGAGAAGATGGTTTCACAGTTTTTGCAGACTGTGTGGTATTTTTCGCTTGATGTTGGTGTGTGAGTTTCTCATTACTGATGTGAAGACATGCCACATGCTTTCCTGCAACGCGTAGATCGTCTCTCGCTCTCACCTTAAGTACAGTTGAAATAAGAAGATTCAACCAAGTGTACTGTGTTGTGATATGTTGAGTAGATCATACTGTGAAATATAAATCTTGTGCAGGGTTGAGGGATTCAGAGGATGTGTGGCTATGCAGGTTAGCATCTAGGTCACATCTCAGATGGCAGCATTGGGGAAAAAAATATGTCAGGGTGGCAGCAACTATGGAGACCACACCATATACATGGCTTGTGTGAATCCTGTTCTTGGTGATACAGTTTACACAGAGCCTAATGACAGAGTGATAGCTCAGGAACTTTAAGTGTGAGACAGAGCGCAAATGATTTATCTGCAGTATCTTGTATTTTTCTCAAAATAACATTTTGGTGCAATGAAACAACAGAGAAGCATTGTGAGCGGTGAGGCTGAATGGCCACCCGAGCGTGGCGTCGGTGCCTGTGAACTTTTAGCTACCCAGCTGACTGGTTTCCTAGGAGGTGGGTTGGCTGAGCGCAGCCTTCACACCGGTTAATTAGGTCGGTTCATCCAGCATCAGCTGCTTCCACTTCACCTGCCTCAGGTATATTCGTCTGCCTCTAACCTTTCTCAGGGGGCCTCAAGTGCTTCCAGTTATGAAGAGCAAAACAGCACTGCTGTATCTGTCCAGATGACGCTACCCAGAGTGGTGCTTTTTGTGCGTGTGTGGGTTTGTTCTACTGTAAGTGACAATCGAGAGCGTGTTGTGATCGGTGAATGCCTGTGCAGAAATAACGCCGGGAATACAGATGAGATAGTGACTGATTCAGTGCAGTGTGAGTCAAGACAAAAAAGAAATTCCACTTCACAGCAGGGCAGCACTTTCCACCATCAACAAGCAGCTTCAGTATCCCTGTCACAACAATCCCCGGGTCAGCACGGAGCGCGGTGTGCCGGTGCCGCTGTAACTCTACCTGTGCTATTGAGTTACACGAGCTTTCCACAACACACAGCGGTGCTACAGCGAGATAATTCTCCTGATATTGCTGCTTCTACCTTCCATCAAAGACTGAAGAAAAAAAAGACTGCAATCATAGTTCTGTCTCTGTCTTACCTTGACAAACAGTTCGATATCGGGATCTCTGTCTTGACCGTTTGCAGACATGATGCCTGATTCTGGCTGTCACCTCGTTTCTTTGCTAGTTTAGTTCTTTATTTTTTATACACGGTCCTTTACTTATCCACAGAGCTCTACATCCTCCAGAAAGAACAACAAAAAATATCCTCTCTTGTGACTCCTCACACCTAAGTAAGCTGTCTAGGCTCTGTTTTTCCCCTAGTTGTCTAGTCTCTGCTTCTGGACTTCCACCATGCTTTGGTCCTGTCAAGGTTTTTTTTTCTCCTCTCTTCTTTTGGTCCTGCAGGTGAGGCTGAGAGTCGGTCCAGGTGGCAGGTACAACCCCGTGCTCTGATTTAGACACAGATGGAGAGCAGTGCTCGCTCTCACTGACACAGACTGCTAAACAGGTGTCAGTCTATACCAGGGGGTGGAGCCCCATCCCTCTCTTCCCACCGCTGCAACCGAACGCCCCTCCAGCACACACGCATCACACCCTCAAGAGCGACTCTGTAATCTGTCCCTGGTCACCTCGCACTTTTACTTTTCATTAATATCTCTATTTACTTCTTTTTTTGTCAGATCGTGTGAAAGACTCCTTTCCACACACACATCACAAACTATCAAAAATACGACCATATCCCAGGTCATACCTGGAGAAGGTTCCCCTTTGAATTATTGATGCTTGGCCTTGGTTTAAAGTCAGGAGTTGGCGTTCATTCACAGAAAGTGACTATGTGGGGCGACAAGAGTAAAAGCAGCTCTGACAGCAAAAGATCTTCACCAGCACACGGCGAAGAAGCTGAGTGGCGCTCCCGATTCGGTTTACTGTGTCAGCTATATCTAAGGAGAAAAAAAAATCTCTCATGTGTCAGTGTGGAAGTTGGATGAAAGTAGAGGGAAGTGAGAGGCAGGAGCTATTTATAGAGCAGCCCCCTCTCCTGGCAGACACACAGACGTGCAGCAGGAACCAGTTACTGGGCCACTGTGGAAGGAAGTGTTCAGCACCACTGTTTTAATGAGGGAAAGCGTTGAGAAGTTTCTAAATGAGTTATTTTGGCTTTTGTGGTGTGGGGGGTTTATTTGTATTCACATTCCTCATAGTTAGAGTCTCAACAGGCTTCACAGCATGCTCATTGTGAAAACAACAAATGATAATGAGCTGAGCCTTTTTCTTAAGACTTTTCCAGATTTAGATCTCATTCCAAACACTGAATCAGTAAACAGGAAACCTAATAAGACGTGCACAGCTTTATCTTTCCTTGCATTTTAACCTCTCAATTCATTAAATATACAGCTGTAGCTAGGTCGTTAGCTCAAAGACCATAGAGTACTGGCTGCCTTCAAGAGGCCAAGAAACAGTATCATTGCAGTAGTATTAAACAACCGGCACCATATTTCTATATATTATCAATTGTTTTGTCCAACTTAAACAAATGAGATCTAATGTGTTGGTGCGCTGCAGAGTCCCTGGTAGTTAGATTGAACTCTTGGCAAATAGTCTATTTGCCAAGAGTCTATTTCCCCAGATGTCTACAAGTTCCTGCAGGGATGACTTAATCCCCGACGGTCATAAAAATGTTAATGGTTAGAATTACTTTTTTTTTTAGCCCTTTGAAACAAAAGGAGGCTCAAATCACTGACTTGTTAAGCTAATCATTCACCTGAACATCAAACAGTAACAGACCATTTTCTGTCTTATTGGAGCCAAGGTGGAGGGGAGGGTTTGAACTCTCCCTCTTCCCAAGACACACACTTCACACATGTGAAAGCTCAACAGCTTTGACAATATTATGCATTGCGAGACGACCCATCAGTGACATCAAACCCTATGTACAGTCTGTTATGGCAGTATTTGGCCATCCAGGCTTTGACAGCCAATACTTGATCATCTTGTGCACTGGTAGTGTCGTTTTAAACAGAGGCTGTTGCCATAATATAAACCACAATACAAGATTAAAAACAGACTGCACTGTGAAAATGTTTCTTATTGATACTAGCCTATCCTGTGGTCTTTTGATTGAAGAGAGCAAGGGAGGAGTCACATAACCTATCAGTACAGACAGATGATCTCCTAACCCTCCTCCCTACTTTTATGGTACACAATGCCTCAGTTTATGGTGCCAGTTGAAGATTAAACTGTGGGGAAATCTACCCATGGATAGGACAGCTGCATATAGAGAATGGTGTGGTATACGTCGGGGGGGCCAAGTATGTTGTCACTTCACTGGTGAACTCTGGTTCCTGGTTATCGTTATAGTGATAAAACGGTATAGAGATAGCATATCTGCTGGTATGTGTCAAACTCATCCTTTTTTAATGCATTCACACACTGAGGTTTCCTGTGTTCCTGTGTTGACTGAGGTGAACTTTCTGCAGTGTTGTTTCTAATATACAGGAAATGTGCAAAAAATAGCTGCAAGGACAGATATGCAGCAATAAGTCACATACCCAAGGGGAGAAGCTTCTGCATGACTTGATAAATGATATATACCTGAGAATTTTCACTTGGTAACATGGTAACAGTGGATGATGATTCTTTTTGGATTTCACCCCAGTCCTTGTCATAATCCCTACTATTCCCAAATTCAGCATAAACTACTTAAACTAAATTACTACAGTAATTCCCTATTACGAGGGCTTTAGTGACAGAGCAGCTTGAATGCGGCCCCTGGCTCGCAATCTCTGTTGCCCAATCAGCAAAGTGACCCCTGCGTATGCTGATAGTGCGCTTCACAAACCAGCTCTATCAGAAAAGCAGCAAAACACACAGCCGGATTTGCTCAGCCATGGAGTTCACCCCTGGTTTCTATGGCCCTTCAGAAAACGAGTTAATAATTACATCAGGCCGCCACTAGACTCCAGTCACTGACAGTGGCTCTGATACACAGACATCACCTCTCCTGTGACTTCTCTTACTGAAATCAATAGGTTTATCACAGATATTTCCATGTGTATAATCTTTATACAGTATTTAGATCACTAATAATGCTTGAGGAGTATTGCTTCATATTTTTTTTCGTTTCTGCACTTGTTTTTCTGATTGTTAAAAGGTAGTTTTTGCCAGTTAATGAAATGTTGTTCAACAATATGAGAAAATGATGCGAGCCGAACTGTTTTATTGTCACATTAGCCGCTCATTAACCTGTAAAATGACGATCATTGGCTTCCTGCAATCAATGAGTCAATAAAATAGTAGAATTTTGCTGTATCTCCTAATGCAGAATGTGCCTGCTGGTTGATCATTCTGCTGAAGCTTATTAAAGTCTATACTCTAATACAAAATCACAAACAAAACACAGGAAACTGAACGTGAAGTAATACACAACATGACTTTTGGCATTACACTGGTCTGTAGTGCGTGGTGCCGAGTTGACCACTAACACAGGTGTGATCCCTGACGCTGAACACTGAGGCTTGCCCCAGGTCAGCCCAGCAGAGGCTCTCCCACCCCCTGTCCGTGTCTTACCTTGACGAACAGAGAGATGTCGGGGCTGCTGGGCTCGGCCGGTGCAGCGCTGCTCTCATCCAGGGTGACGTTCTCCAGAGTTTTCAGGCTGTAGTCGACGGACTCCTCCGGCTTGGTGTCGGCGCTGGGGAGGGCGTACGCCATCAGCGTCCCCTCTTCGGCGTTGTCCTCCTCCTGAGCCCTCGGCTGGATCGGTTGGTCGTCGCACGGGTCTCCGTGGGAGGATGCTGAGGAGGCCGATGAACGCCTGGACCCGTCGTGCGCCTCGCCGTTCACCTGCTCCGCCTGCGCCTCCGTCTCCGCCACGGGCTCAGGCTCCGGCTCCGGCTCCACCATCACCATCAACTCCGCTTTCTGCTCTGCAACCTCCTCGGCTTTGCCCTCCTCATCGTCGCTGGACGAAGAAGAAGAGCTGCCTTGTCTGCCCCCGTCCCTGATTTCCATGTAGTCCGGCGAGCGGCGCCCTTCCTCCGCAGAGACGTGGACCAGCACCTCGCTGTAGAGCTGCTCCTTCGCCTCACCTGAGTCCTGACCTCCGGGCTCTGGGTGGGGGCTGTCAGCTCCGTCGAGGCGCTCTTCGTGCGCTTTCCCCTCATCTGCTCTGTCACAGACGTTGTCCATGGTCGCTGGTTTAGTCTTCGGAAAGTGTTTAACCTGAGGAGAAGAGCTGGAGCGGTGGAAGTGGTGGCGCACGGTCCGCCTGCCTCTGACTGAGCGCCAGGCCAAATTCCAGCGATAACTCATAAAAGACCTTTGATCCTGCAAGTTAACAGGCGATTCGCGTATAACCTGAGGACTGCGCCTTCAAGGACATTTGAGCGTGACTTCAGTCAAAGTCTGATACCTCCAAGCAAACTTTTTAAAAGTTGCACATTTTTTTTAGTATTCAATATGCCAAGGTAACAACCTGGAATAATATAATCTCAGCACAATCTTCACTTTTGTTAACGTACTTTAAAATAAATCCCATACTAAGATTTTAAATTATTAGGAATAGGTCACTTTTGCTAAATGAGGAAATTAACTTGGTTTGTTGGTGCAGGATTAGTTTTTGACTTAGAATGCTGATCATCCATATTTCTAAAGGAGACTATAAAAAAAGCATTAGGAGGAACAGAGGAGGGTTGTGTATTTGCTGAACAGAAGATAGCTGACTTTTGTGAAAGTTACACATAGTTAATTCAGAAGCTCTCTGCGGCCACCTCCGCTGTGCCATAAGATATATGCTGACAATGATCCTTGAGTTTGCATCCTAGTTGAAACTGGGAATTCTCTCAGCTTTACCCTTTTTAAAATTATGAATGGTGAAATGAGTGATAATGGTCAGGTTTAGAATATTGGACGTGTGCTGTTGGCAGCAGTTTTGTTGTAAGCCAGTGAGAGAGTCCAAAGAATCAGACTAAGAACTGTTTGGCGCCCGTCCTCTCGACGAAAGGGAAGGATAAACGTTGGTGAGGAACAGACGATGTCTAAAAGGCCTGACCTTGTACACAAAACAACAAATCCAAAAAACACAATGCGCTCAGTTTCACATAAGTCCCTTTATTTTCAGAAGACTCTTTAATTGCATCAAGATGGCGAAAGATAGTTAATTTGTTAATCATATTAAATAGCCATTTTCGAAATCCAAGGTAATAATCAACTGAGATCAACCTGATCTAGTATTTATACTCCTAACAATTTCAAATAAATTATTTAAATATAGTTTGGATATATTTAATGTCACTGTCGACAAGTTAGGGGGAAAAATGATCAGACAACATTTTTCTTTCATAAAACAATACAATTCTCAGAAAATTAACAATTTCCATATAAATGCTTTCCAGTTGTGAATTTAAATTTCGTAAAAAGTAAATACTCACAGTGATGCCTGTCTTTTTTTTGGGCACAGGTGTTAGTCAATGCGTCTAAAAGCATAAGAAGAAAACTGAACCAATTCTTTCTTTAAAGATGCTGAAAAAAAAAACAGAATAATTTACTGGCAGATTTTGATTCTGCTCGGCTTTCTGCGGTTACGCTAATCAAAAAGCTTTTTGGCAAGAGGCACCCAACTTCTTTTTAACATTATTTCAAACAGCAACTACGAACAAGAAGTGCAAATCATACATGACCTAAAAAGCGTCCGACTACTGCCCCTTCGTTCTGTTTCATTTCTATCCTGTAGTGCAAATCAGGGGAACAGTTCTCGCAAGTCATGCCGAAAAAAATCTTCCCAACCAAGCAACAACGAAACCCTTAAAAGACCCTACGACGAAATACTGACCAATAGCAATTGCACTTCACATTTCACCAACAAATGGCCATGGTTGTGATGGTCAACATGTGGAGAGGAGGGTAGTACACAGTCATCTATACAGAAAAATGCCTTCCAAACACAAATGCTAAAAAAAAATAGACTAACTTACACAGAAATGATTGCACACCTTAGAGACATGTTCTCTGTTAAGAGTTAAAAGGCAAATGGTAACTGACTACTAAAGAGCAAGGTCGTGATGTGATGGGCTCATGGGATGTCCTACACGTACCGTACGAGCAGTAGCCTGGCACACTGAGTGAGTCTTTGGTGGAACATTTGCTTCCAAGTAACATTCAAAAGTAACGCTGAGCCCGGCCCGTCCCCCACCGGCTGAGTTTCCGATACTTCGGCTTAATCACAGCATTTGTACCGCAAAGTGACTTCTTATTCAGTGCTCGGACCCCAAGTAGAACAGCTGGTGGGGGGAATAAATCTGACAAGGCCTCCATCCTTCTTCGCCTTATAACCTACAAGTTGAATAAATCAAATCTGCTGCCTGAAGTAAAGGTGTCGGATCGCTTCAAAAGAAGCGGCCTTTGGATCACTGAATAACATATGAAGCCACCTCCTCCGTTACCATAGTGACAGTGGAATTGGCTGGCTGACAATTTCTGTAACTTTCCAAAACACGAACAACCGGGTCACTACTCCCACTTCATGCAGTGACTACGTCGCAAAAGGTTGTTTTTCCATTTACCCTCATGCATTTGCTTGTTTTCCTGTGCACACACACATACACGCACAAGTGGAACGCTATTAATGCCATCAAGGAAAGATTGTCAAAAGTGTGCACCATTTTAAAGAAAATTATTGCTTCCAACCCTTTCTATGATGGCTTTACACACTGGCTTGGAGTGTGGCTGTTGCTAGCCGCTGCTTATGAAGACCTTTACCTTCAGGCAAACTACTTTGTCTTGCACGCACTTGACACCTTCAGCATCAACTGAGTCACAGTTTTGGCCACCAAAGGTTCATTCTTGCCAGAATCACAGGTTTAAGTTCCACTCTTAGCTTTGATTTTTGTTGTTTTTTTAACTTTGTAAGTGAGGATGAAAACGATGAGATGACATTAGGTAAAATTCACAATCAAAGCAAAGCCACTATGAAGCCCATGTAAAGGTTTACTATCTCGATCGAGCCTGCACCAGAAGCAAACCCTACACACTTCCCTCACACTTCCTTCTCTTACAAACAAGCCAGAACTCTATACGTGATTGGGAGGTGAGATTACGTTCTCTTGATCTCCAAGCGGTAGAAGAGCAGCAGGATGGCAATTACTGGTGTAAGGGAGGCGTTCAGAGGATGCTTCAGGACAGAGTGCACTACCTTGGGGAGTGACACCTCCTCTTCTTTTGTCTGCCATCCTTTCTGTTTCTTCGGCTACAGATGCAAGTCCTCTTGCAGTAAGGGCTGCGACATCTCCCTGCTCCTGTGTTTTAGCGAGGGCAGCTGTTTGAGCGTCACCTGTCTGATGTAGACCACCAGAAAGCCCAGCACCATCACCACGCTGATGAAGGAGCCCACGACGGGGGCGTAGGAGTACTCGTTGACCCTGGGAGGGACGCTGGGTGGGGACAGGGCCGGCGCTCGGGACAGCAGGTCCTGCGCGTTGTAGAGGGAGCCGTTGTTCGGCAGAGGGTGGATGGAGAGGATGTGGCACATGAGGGGGTAGAGGTCGACAGAGCGCATGGAGGTCTTCACGTAATTCTGGCGGAAGGCCGGCCCACGGGCCACGAACACGGGCTGCATGCTACGTAAGGTGTTGTCGTAGCCATGGTTACCCACTGAAGAGACAAAAAGATATATATTTGTGTGAGAAGGTGCAATGATTTGATAATTCTTGTGTTCTTAATGTACAAATCTCCAGTCTCCGCATTCCTTGAAACACAGACAGCACTTTTTGCTTACAGATTTACAGGATCTAGTACAGCTGCGGATCTCCATCGTGATTTACTACGACCTCGCTGCTTGCCTCAGCTGACTGGTTGCTGCTAAATCAATTACAGCGACATAGGAGCAGAACTGAAAATTACATTAAAGCTTTTACCTTCCTGAAGAACTGACAGGATCCCCTTAGCGTGCTGTTAATCAGTGCAGCCTACGACGGCATCAAGCGGTGGATTTAACAACCGTCCGGCCCTGCCTTGCCTTCAAGGAGTCTTTGACCAGCAGCGGCGACATGAACGAATGCTTACATTTTGCTTGCATCGTACACTATCCCGCTGATCGATGGCGGCGCAAACAAACCCAGCAATGCGCTAACAAAAGGCCGTGAGGAAGGCTGCTAGCAAGCTAAGATGGATGTAAACAATAAAGGATTTCAAATATTGGCTTTGCAAATGTTGTATGAGGAAGGAAACACATTTTTTAGACCTGTAAGCTAGACACAATACAACACCACCTGCTGCACTTAGGGTATCATCCCTCGCCTTCTGTTAAACCCAATTTCGCCACAGTCGTTGTTCTGATGTGGGCAGCTAATAAATATCGAGTACAGGTATCACAATTTGTACTCCAGTTAGTGTTAATGTGATGAAACAGGCTACAATAATAACTCCATTTTCCAACGGGTGCATCACTGTTCCTTTTGCTCCAAGAGCCAACTACTTCTGATATGTAGCACAGTATGATACTGCACATATCTATCTTTACACCGCGTCGTCACCTAACAGTGAGTTGGCAGGATTTTCTTTCAGCCACTAGGTCATTATCCTGATTAACAATCCTTCCGCCAGAGAGGAAGAGTAAAGTGCTAAAATTAGCCGCCGTGGCCTGCGGCTGCATTAAAAACTGTCCTCCGCGATACATTGTTCGAGATCCCTGATCCAAAGAGGAAGAAAAATTCCTGCTTCATTTGAACTAGATTCGGAAAAAGAGCGGCTCTTTGAGGCGCATTCCTGCTGGTTCTCAAGCAAAAAAAAACAACAACAACATGGCTTTCTTTGTTCATTAGAGCTGGTATAACACAAACTTCTGTAACTTTGGTTCAGCGGCTGGAAAGAAAAAAAAAATCTTTTGTGAGGCTATTAATAGAGCAGATGGAGGCTGCTGTTTGAAACAGCAACAAAAAAGAAAGCAAAGTTCAATATGTGAAGCCACAAAGATTATTGCCTCAATACAGCATAATGGGGTGTAAAAAACATACACATGAAGTGCCCGGTCCTGTTCTGCATGATGGTCCAGCCCTCCTTGGCCTCGATGATGATGGGCATGATCCTGCTGTTGCGCTGATAATGGAAGCGCTGGGGAATTTCTTCTTTCTTGTACACCGCCATGTTGGGGTTTGCATCCACCAGCTTACTGTACACCTCCTCAAGTTTCCCTGGAAGAGATGTACAGGGACAGGAAGTTATATTTCAGCATGAGTGGCAAACACGAAAGAAATTCAGTTCAGAAACGTTGCTACTAGTTACGTATACCTCAAAAAGATTCAAAATTAAAGGGCCATATTCCTGAAATTTACATACATTACTGGAGAATAGCAAACTATAACTAAATGATATATAACTTATTCTTCTTTAAATAAGTCATGTACCCATTAAAGAAACTGTTCAACATTTTAGGACATAAGCCTATGTCGCTTTCTCGCTGAGAGTTTGATGAATAGATCGATACCACTCTGGTGTCAAATATGAAACAGCACTGGCAGCCGGTTATCCTGGTTTTCGAAGTCACTGCACCCTTGTCTGATACAAACACAGACCCGGCCAAAGGTCTGTTCACCTCGAGCTCCAGCTTCATATTTTTCATACAGACGTGAGGACGGTATCAGTTCTGTCATCTACCTCTCAGCAAGAAACCAAATACTATAAGTGCATTTCCTGAAATGTCTCTGTTGGTTGTTTGAAAGCGATACCTTCTTTGGGCAGTATCCCCACCACTGGACTCTTATCCACCCAGGTGTACAGGTCTCTGCTCACATACTCATCTAGTTCTATGATATTATCGCCAAAAAGCTGCGTCATCCCGTGATCGCTGGTCACGATCAGGTTCATCTTCTCGTACAGCCCGGCCTTCTTTAGCTCATTGATGAGGAAGCCCAGCTTCTCGTCAATATCGGCGATGACCGCGTCCATGAGGGAACTCTGAGGCCCCATGATGTGCCCGCTCTCGTCGGGCTCCTCCCAGTACAGGACTCCGAAATCCACCGCTTCCTCTTTGGGCGCGGAGAACCACTCAATAAGCCGCTCCACTCTGGTTTCAAACGGGACGGAGGCGTTGTATGGGAGGAACTGAGTGGGGAACATGCCGTGGATCTTCACATCAGACCCAGGCCACATGGCTGCCCCGCTCCGCCCCCCAGCTCTCTGGATGGTCACCCAGAGAGGCACTGCCTCCTCCCACCACCGTGACTCGTAAATACTGTCCGTCTCCATGGAGAAGGACCGGTTCAGCACGGGGTCGTACATCTCGTTGGCCACGATGCCGTGCGTCTCGGCGTACAGGCCCGTCACCAAGCTATAGTGGTCGGGGAAGGTTTTGGTGATGTAAGCGTTCTCCACCCGCTCCACCGTCACCCCGTCGTCCATGATGCTGTGGAAGTTGGGCGTAGGGACCCGGTCGACGTAGTCCCAGCGGAAGCCGTCGAAGGACAAGAGCAGCAGCTTGGGCCTGTCGCTCGAGCCGTGGCCGCCGCGCCCATGCTGGTCCAAGCGATGGAGGGAGACCAGAGGCAGCAGCAGGGCCCACAGACAGACCAGAGGACTGCAGCCTCCTCGCAGTAAGTGGCCCAGCATAGTGTTGTGCGTGATGACACAACCTGAAAACACACACAAAAATCACTGAGGCTAAGGCCAAACAACAATATGGCACAATAAACTCTATGGCCAGAAACGTTTGGACAACCCTGCGCACATACTTTAGTTGTGGGGATGTTTTGGTGGTTTTAGCTCCAGTGAAGGAAAATCCTACTGTTATACCACACAGTTGCATTTAAGATACAATAATTAATACAACTCTGTGCCTCTTGTTGGGCTGCAAGAAGCAATTGTTTTCATTTCAGATCAGATTATGTTCTCAATAAATCTTGTCTTTAAAATGTCAGAAAAGGCAAACAAAACATTCACTGACCACAGCTGGGTGTCATATCAGCATTCAGCTGCAACAATGTACAGTATATTTAGAAAGGATTACTTTTGGCTTTTAAAGCATTCAAATGCTAGATTTTCAGACCTGACCGTTCATCGACAACTATTGTGATAAACCATTAACTGTTTCAGTCATCTTTCAAGCAAATAAAAATGATTTTCTTTGCATCTCCAATATAGCCTACCGCATTTTCTGTTTGATAACATTATAAACCATCTTTTGGTTTTGGGCTGCTTGTTTAAAGATGTCCCACTCTTCTGTGTTAAACCATTAGTCAGTGGAATCCTCGTTTGCAGCCCCAGTGTGGATATGATGACCAAGCAAATAAAAACTTTAGTTTAGAAAATTCACTGTAACATCAATCAGGTTCCTCTTTAGGGCTCCACTGTAACACTAAGATCCCAGGCAGCAAACAGTGGTGCGGAATTAATATTGATATTAGTCTGATATATCCAGCTCTGCATTACATGCGGTTCAGACTGGAGCTAAACAAACCGGTCTGGCACATTAAACGCATCAGCACCGAAGACATTACAGGTCAGGATGATGCCATTAGTCATTTGGGGGCTGCAGCGAGTGCAACGCATCTGTAATAACGGCGTAACTACAAACGAGGTAATGGCAGCCTTCCTGTTCTCACAGTCAGAGACATTTCGGTGGAGACGTTGCTTTTGTGGTGCAGCGCTAACAGCTCAACAGCTCTGTCTGCAACAACACAACAGACACACACACACACACACAGCAGCGAGTCCTTTTCACATGACGCCGATGGCTGCAGCGAGTATTTAAGGAAGGGGAGGGAAGTAAAATAATGCCCAAATTCGAAATACGAAATGTTGCGCTGTCAACAAGCCTACCTTGTTATCTGATCCTGTCCTGGCTCGCCTTGCGCCGCACGACGAGAGAAACAGCCGGACTCGTTTACGGCCTGAAGGAAGGAAGTCCGGCCTTTTAAGCTCCCGTTTTGTGTTTGTTTTTTTTTCCCCTGTCGGTTTTTTATGAGCAGGTAATAAACCAAGCCAATAAGACAAGCGGGTGCCTCGGCGTTCCCTGCAAGTGCATGCTTCGCCTCGCGAAGAGCTGCATCCCCCGAAATTCACCGCGATCGACAAAGTGCACAGGTCCCTATGACGTAATGCGGGATGAGGAAGAGGGAGGGAGGAGGAGGCTCAGTCAATACAAACAGACATCACACGGTGTCAGTCAGGTTACGATCATTTAGCTTTCAGATCAGTGAGCAATAATGACAATAAAACAGTAAAAGTGGGGTGACGTTTACAGATATGAACGCAGAGGCGAATTTTCGTTCAAAATGTAACTGTGCTAAAATAATATAATTGAAAGACGTCGTCGCTCTAATCACATGTGTGTTCTTTATTTATTATTGTTTGTTTTTTTTTTAAACAACCACGATAACGCCGAACGTGCAAATGCAACAGCCGCCCTCCAACGACAATGACAAAAACTGTCCACAAGGTGTCAGTCGCGTCCTGTCTGAGCCTGGCTGTCTTCACACCCTGCTGCACTGTAAGGAAAGATGGCATCTCAGTAACGTCGCTGCCTATTTCTGACCTGCTGACATGCGCTTCCATCTCAGTAAAGCGAAAGCTCGGTTCGCTGAGTTTACGTGAACGCATCGTTTTTACTCCCTCCGTTAGAGCCTATTCGTTTGCCATTACTGCAATGTCCCGCCACTTTTCTGGAAGCTAAATTGCTTTTATGACCGTGATTTGTGATTATGACCAAAAGCTACACAGAAGCTAATAAACTGACACTGAGGCGAGATTGCTCAACTGTTTCCCATTTTTAAGCCAACATAGGTGAGAAGTTCTTAAAGCGCCTGGAATGGAATTGTGTTATTGGTTTAGCATCACTTGTTTGGAACATTACATGTATAGAAGTACCAGATCTGATACGTACATATTAAAATACAAACTTATCCCTCATTGATATTTTAATATAATACTGCCTGGCTTGCTATGAGGTTTTGTGCCAATATCCATAGTTCCCAGTGGATGATTCCCTCTGACTTGGGTGAACCCCTGACACCTTGTCCAGCAGTGAAATGTCTGAACGACTCTTGTTTATATTTTGCTGCTAAATTTAGACCCTCTAAATTTCATGCCCCCCTAAATTGATTTGTGATGATCTGAACTTTCCATCTGTTATCCCCACCAGGTGAAAATTTCATTTTGCCCAATACTTGTTATTAATTAATTTCACACCTGTTATGCATAGTAAATATTGTTTGAGTGAAAATTTCAAAAATACTAATTTTGCAGGGGATCGGTTCTTTTCAACGCGGGTTCCTTTTGTGCTTTCTTTTATGTATGTGTGTGTTGTACTTGTTCCTCATTGTGTTTTTGCCATCCATTTAGCTGACGGTGTGAATCTATGTGGGAACAGTGGAGCAGCCATATACCTGCTCCTGTGTGTTCTGGGTTGACTTACAACAGTTGTGTGTTCACATCCATGTCAACATGAAGAGGGTTGGGTTTTTTGTCTGTTTGAGCAGAAAACTCTTTCCTTTGTGAGATTCGTGAGGGATTTTCTCTCTCCCTCTTTCTCTACCTGTCGTGATGTTGCACAAGAATGTTTGTGGTTTGTGGCTTTTGTTGATTTCATTGTAGAATGTGTTTCTGGTCAGAGTATGTTTAAAATTGTGTGGTATCTAATGTTGGCACTTAATCATTGGGGAATATGGCAAAAGTCGTGTGAAAGACATTTTGGATGTTCGCCGTTCACAGAGTCTGACTATAAATATTTAAGCTCTGTAGAAAATTGGGTTTTCCATCACTGGTTCTGGCACAAATGTGTGCACTCAGAGGGCAGCCAGTCTTTAATATGAATATTCCACGATGCAATATTGTGACAGCATAATTTAACAATCCTATGGCCTTTAATAACCACTTGGGCTAAAGACTGGAGAAAATAAAGAGCTTTTGGGACTCTGGGACCAGTCTGAGTTTTCCCTGAGGACAGTTACAGGAGACCATTGTCCACTTAGGACACTTTGGCTAACCAAGAGGCACTATGGGCTTAACAGAAAGTCAAATGTGTTGTGAACTTACGGGGAAAACTTTTCTGTGTGTCTCTGCCCCTACTTACCAACGTTTGGTGGACTGAGCATTTACGATAATGTGACCTATCACATAAAAGGTCTTTGCCAGAAAGACTATAAAACATTTTTCAAATGTGGATTACATTCATTCGGTTTTACTCAGTTTTAGTGCCACAGCATGTAATATGGCCTCGTGTTCTCTTATTTAAAGATAATTCCAGTGAGCTCCACTAAGTGAGGTGTACAGATTTCAAATGTGAGGAAGAAAAGAGAGCAATGGTGTAAATGGTAAATTGCAGTGGTATCTGCCAAAGGGTAAATGGCAAATACAGCTGTCTGACATTATTTTCCACTCACATTGAAATGTGTATGGTCATGAAAGAAAACACCCAGAAAAGTATCCAACAGTCCTTAACAGGTGTCATTTTTGTATCCATTGTTTCATGTCGAATTGTGTTCTTACAGGGGGGCCGCTGCCTCTGTTGTCACACAGTATGATTACTCTAGTTCTTTAAAGCAGGGAAACCCTACAAGACACAATGCTTTTCTGGAGCTCGCCTGTAGTCGACATTGTGCCATTGTGCCCGTTTTTTTTCTTCTTCTTCTCGTCCTTTGTGTTTTATTTACAACGTTCTGTGTGTGCGTGTCTCTCTCTCTCTCATCCTACATTACCCAGATCCACCGAGAGTCGGCCCCGCTTTCATTGGCCCGTCTCCACTTTCCCTCTCAGCCATCGCAGTCTGGTGGGATCTGCGCACAAAGAGCGCGGAGCCAATCAGGGGGGGGCTTTGATAAATCTCGACCAATGAACGCGACCCTCTTATTTACATGGAGACGCGTCGAGCCAATCAGGAGTCAGCACAGTAGAGGATTTTGACCCCTCTACCCAATGGCTGTGGGAGATATAGAGTTTTGGGGAGTGCATATAATCAACATATTATCGAAGGTGCTTAGATATTGATCCCGTATTTCGAGGTAGTTCAAATTCACCTCACTTGGACGTCCGGGCTTGACCTTAATTTTTTTCCCGCGCTTGGTGGAGCACAAATTCACGCGTAAAATGCCGAAGAGAAAGGTGAGTGTGTCGTTTGTTGCCGTCCAGCTCACTTCACTGTAGTTTTTTTTTTCTCCCTCCCTGCTCTTGCATTTGAGGAAAATAGCGGTGCGCGATTTTGTGGCGACGTCGAGGCAGGTGAGGCGATGCCAAAGTTTGAGGAAGCGCCCTCTCGTCCACAGCCTTTCACGCGTGTTTTAACACGTCGTTGCTCGCACGGGGGGGATATTTCAACACCAACATCTGATCTTTTTTTTTTTTTACAGTATATACGTCTTCGTGTTCATCTCAATGGCCGTTCTTGTGGTCGTTTTATTTGGCACTTCCCTGTCCACTGTGCGCACTGGCGAAAGGCAGACGGACTCGCCGGATGGATGGATGCGTAAATCCCGTAGGAGACGTGCGCGACGATCACTCTTAAGTGCATAGCCCTATATGAGATTTATAGATTCTCAATAATGTGCAATCTGATGGGGGGGGAGAGATAGATCACCACCCCCTGTCTCATTTTAGTTCTCCAGTAGTGATGAATGGTGGGCGCCAAGCCGATTGAACAAACGCGTATCCAGATGAAGAGAAAGGCATAAAGAAAGAGGGGATCAGGGACAATCGCGGCCGTGTTAAAAGGGGCCGTGACACTGTCTAAACAGCGTCGCACGATGAGCTCCGGTGCATTGTATCGGTGCGTACATGGAAACTGGCTTTTCTACCATCTAAAAACTGCCATTGTCTGCGCAGATTCGCCTTTGAGGACAGAGAATGGGGGGCCTCTAGGGGCGGAGGTCGCCCACATGCAAATGATGCGATTGCCAACCTGCGGGCTAAACCAACATTGGGGTTTTTTTCTCGGGTTTTTTTTATGGCGGGGGTGGACTCTCCTGTGCACTGTCCTTACCTGCCTGCAGCCTGGATAGACCGCGTCCAGCCCCCGCCGTGTGTTAGTCAGTAACCGCATCAACACGATCAATGTTTGTATTCCATTTTTGTTTTTCCTTTTTCCTTTTTTTTTTTTTTTTTGGGGGGGTTCTTGGCATGTGAGCAAGATGCCTCCATTAAAAGGATTATAATCACAGAGCCTCCAGCATCGTCACGCGTCATCAGATAATATGAAGTTACAATTGGTGCATACTGTATGCAATTTCCAAATTCGGGGGGAAAAGTGATTTATTTATGTGAAACACACGAGTTGCCCAATGTTTGTTATTGTCAGCCCGGACAGTAAGAAATCATACTGAAAATATTTCATTATGTGCACAGGATTTTGTAAGTAAGTGCAAAAAAAAAAAAATCCCATCACACTCCCCCCAAACCCAAGCTGTCTTATTTTATTTTGTTGGACCAGTAGTCTAATTTCCAAAGATGTTTAATTTCCTATCATAAACGACTAAGATGAAGTATTCGTAAAGAGTAAGTGGAGCCAGTGGTTCTTTTCCAAAAATGACTTGATGAAATATTGACTTCCATATAGTTCAATAGATTAATTTTATGGTGATCAGTGATTGTTTCAGTTCAAATTTATTATCTGTCTTTTTTTTAAATTATTTTTTACTGTTTCTGAACTTTTGACCTTTTCCCTGAAGCTATACTGCTTCACAGTTTGCATTATTTGTCATTCTTATTCACCCTGGCTCATTACACTATATTACTTTCACAGAAATGATAAAGCCGCACATGTACCCCAGATGAACCAAATCCAATTTTCATAATTACCTATTCTTGACAATATGGGGGCAATATCGTGCTCTGGGTGTATGTATGTGGGGGGGGGGGGCTGCAGTCTTCTGTGTGTGTGTGTGTGTGTGTGTGTGTGTGTGTGTGTGCCTGCACACACTCGCCCTGGTAACAGTCACTCTATTTGTTGCTTTATTAACTACAGTCTCCAGAGGGTCCTGAGGGCAAGGAGGCCTCCAAAGTCACAAAGCAAGAGGTAAAAATGTTTTTTGGGCATGTTTGCGTGTGCAGTGTGTGTGTGTGTGTGTGTGTGTTGTTGTTTTTTTTGTACTGACAGAGAGTGTGCATATGTGAGTGAGTGAGACAATAGACACATGACAGGTTAATGATTAGGACACTTGTAGCCCGTCACCAAGCAGATCAGCTCAAGATCAGGTCGCAAAGGTGCAACTGATTTCTCTCCCTGTCACTGTCTCTCTCTCTCTCTCTCTCTCTCGTTGATCATCCCTTGCTCCTGTAGCCCCCCAGAAGGTCGGAGAGATTGTCAGCGGTAAGTGTCGCTCTCCCCTCCCTGTCTTCACCTCTGTCACTGTCCTCTCCTTCCTCCGACTTCCTGCCCCCCCCCCTCCTCCCGCCTCGGCCCGGCGGGGCAGGCAGTGTCATATTACCGAAGCTCAGAGTAAAGTCCTCAACCAGTTTATGGATTTGATCGGTGCCGTTCACAAGTTCCATAAACGCGCTCCCCCTTCTGTCCGTCTCGGCATGCGTGTCTTTTCTCCGTTGTCTTTGTCCAGTCTCAGTGTGGTCTGTTGCAGCGCTGCATGAATTAAAGAGTTCATATTGAATTTTAAGACTGCAAAAGTTAATGAGTGTCACACCTTATTCGGATTCAGCTCTGAGCTACCAAAACTAGTCATGGGGAGATGTACAGTTTGCATGCAAAGAGCTTTGGTCCCCAAATCCTGGTAAAAATAACCAACAACCATGATTATATTCTACAGTATGGATCATTGAGTCAGATTTCCTGTAATCATGCAGCTCTGCCATATGAACCATGTGTTTTTTATCTGTGTTCTACTTTGCATGTTGAGCTCCTCTGTACATGTGTTCGTACATTTGCATGTGCTTGTGAAAGGAACAGTTTGGGGACATACACTTAGCATAGCAGCCAGCTAGCTTAGCTTAGCATAAAGACAGGAGATGGGAGCGGGGTCCAGAGGTTGGTAAACAGCTACCAGCACATCTAACGCTCGCCTCTAAACACATTACATATCTGGGTTGTTCCATCTGTACAAAATGTACAAAAACCCAAGTGTAAAAGCAACAAATTGCTGTTGGGCCAGTTATTGGTCAGGTGACCTGTACAGATTCCAGGAAGTCCTCCCCCTCTTTTACAGTTTTTATGCTAAGATAAACCGTCTCAAGCTGCTGGCTGCGTTCCTTTGTAACATACAGACATGAGAGTAGCAAGAAGAAGAAAAAGAAGAACATGCAATCTTCCTTTTTTAAGCTTTGGATGTGACACTTTTCAGCATGTGCACATGTTATCGGTACATTTCTGCATGTTTCCTGATCTGTTGTTTCCCTCATTTAATAAGATGGAACTGTTTCACCAGCGGTGATGTGTTTCTAAACTCCTCTTTGAAACGCATGACACAAAACATCATCCTTTCCTACGCCGCTCCTTAATGTAAACGTTAAGCCCCATGCGCCGCAGCGTGAGAGGACTTTATATCTTTCATTTGTAGTGAATGAATATGTGCAGAGGGTCAGCGGCTTCTGAGGAAAAACAGAGATATTCTGAGAACGAATCACATGATTTAAATTTGTCACAGCAGTGCTAGTGTAGCTCGTGGCTTCAGGGTAACGTGGTCCACGCTCTGCAGCCTGGAAAAAGCTCTGTAGCTAAGTTGCTCACACTGCCTGGCCAGAATTTAAACTCCCACCCGATATAGTCATTGCACAGTGGTCTGAGGTCAGTTCACTTTTAGACGTGGCAGATATTTAAAACTACTTAGCACGGGAATATTGTCAGATCCCGCTGCTTGGGAAATACTGCACAGCACAAGTGCTTCATTATTAACACTGACAGTGGGTTCTGGTGCAGACGTTCCACCTCTCCGCGTGTCTCTGTGTTCATCCTAATGAATATGCTCAGCAGCTCTTGTGGCTGACGAAATATGATTTTTGAACCGTATTGACATGCCTCTTTAAGCGCAGAGAGGAGGGTGAACTGTAAACAAACTACTGTTTCTCCCAACTCTAAGCCTCATTAATAACGTGAACATCGGTCCTAACTGGCTTTTGTCTAATTTGCAGAAACCTGCTCCACCCAAGCCTGAGGCCAAGCCCAAGAAGGCCATCGTCAAGGTAAAGCGAGCTCACGCTCACGCACACAGACACAGTACCAGTTTATGTGCTTGGCCAAGGCTGCTGGATGTGGAAAATACTCACAGAACTCCTCACATGCAAACATACCTTACAGCTACATTATCCAGGGCTCGTTATTTTACCTCCAGACAATTGAGGAATTCGTCTGTATTTATTTTAGATATTAAAGTGTTGTTAAAATGTTATAAAACTCTAATTTGAAGTACCGGCATTCTCTTGTTTCAACTTTTATTCATGTGATTAGATTTATTTTTATTACTTCAAAGAGCTGCTGAAGCATAATCAACATTTTGTCTTCCCTTTCTTAGAGAGGCAGCACCGTCACTTTGCAGCTGGAAAAAAAACCTTTCTTTTACTCACAAATGCCTGTATATGGGTTGAGATTAGTTTGGCTTGGTACAATCTTAAACACTTCTTGGTTTTCAGATTTAAAACAAAATAAATCCACTTGATATGTGTGACGATGTACGACATCATTGAATTTATATGCAGCGCGTGTTCTTCTGATGCTTTCCGTGCAGAAGGTGGCAGACGATAAGGGCGCCAAGGCAAAGAAGGGCGGCGCCAAGGGGAAGAAGGAAGACGGCCCCGCCCAGAATGGAGAGACCAAGACCAATGAGGTACCTTGTTGAAAATTTAAAAAAAAGAGAAAATGAACATTCAGCCAGAGAAAGACAAGAAAATAACAATCTTTATTCCCTTATTTTGTCAATTTGTTTATGAACACGAACATGCACCTGCATGCATCACACCTATATTCCTCCATAACCCACCACATAACCACATCCCTTTCTTCTCATTAATGATCACATCTCTTTCTGCTCACACATATGCACGCTGACACACACACACACACACACACACACACACACAGATCTACGTGTCTCGTCCGTCTGTCAGTGTGTCATCCATCAGAAGCACGGCTCCCTCCTTGATGTCAGTGAGAGGGCAGAGTGAGACAGTCAGAGTTAAGGGTACGCTCCAGTGTTTCTAATCCATCCGCGGTGTGTTTTGGTCACTAACATCACAGCAGAACTTACACTGTCATTGTGTGATAATTGAGCAAGCGCTCGCCCAGTGTGCTTTTGCAGTGCTGTAGTGCAGTGGCGTGAGAGAGAGAGAGAGAGAGAGAGAGATGATGAGAGAAGTGAGGATGCCTGGCGCTTTCCTTGTGTGTGGAGTGAAGTGGGCCAAGGACAACTTCTTTACAAAGGGGCAGGAAGGTTGAGTGCCGCTCGCAGAGTTGTGACGTGGAAGATGATTGGCCCACTGTGTTCATAGACAGCTGGCTCCGCCAGTGGCCCGGCAGAGGAAGACAGGCAGGAGATGTTCAGCTCCAGTGAGGTCGCACGTACGCACGCACACACACACACGCATCTGGATTTTGATTCCCCTTTTGAGAAAATGTTGATTCCTGTTGATACCAGGGGAGTTGTGGGTTTCAGCCAGCAGCTTTTTATAGCGATTTAGGGAAGAAAGAGAGCGCGCTTAAGTGCAAGCGGGTATCCGTCAAACAGGCCCATCTCGTGAACACACGATTTCAGCCTGAAAAATATTCACTGTGGATCCTTTGAGCTTCCGACTTGAAGCTGGTCTCAATCTCAAATTGAAGAGCAGGATCTGTCTAATCACAAACATATTTTCTAGTGGCATGTAATCATGCAGCTTTGGGGTTTTATTTGCTTAGGTTAGAGATATGGCCATATCTGATGCTAACGCAAAACATCAGGGATGAATGGAATTTTCTCAAAGCTCAAATTGTTGAAAAATGACTCTTCAAAGAACTCACTGGCAGCAAGTCTTTCCAGAAACATGAACGCAGCCACTGGTCACAATCCACAGACCTCGCTGTGAACACTGGGACTAGTTTCTACCAAAGAAGTAGTCCCAGAGAGAAAAGTTCACAGCAACTGGAGCATCTTCTAAATCGTCCCCCCCCAAAAAAAATCTCAGACTGTTAGTCACCACTTGCGGTAATCGAGAAAATGTGTGGGGGTTCGTTGTCAAGGGGTTCCCAAGAGTTAGCTTAGCTTAGCACTAAAGCAGATTTTAGCTCTGGAGTCATCACGCGAAGCTAAGAGGCTGCTGGCTCTGCCGTCCTATTTATCACACAGACATGAGAGAGCTCTTTAGCTTCTCGAGTAACTCTCAGCACGAAAGTGAACAAGTGCTCTGCCCAAAATACCAGTCTTTCCCTTTAAGTACGCATCAGAAACTCAGTTGACCCATTTCCTTTTCTTGAATGAATTCAGAGAAGATTTAAGGTAAAAAAAGAAAAATTTACTGCTTCTCCCAAGCATGGCCCACCAAGTTATCTGATTAAAAACGCCGGACCACTTCAAATCTGGAGCACAGGCTGATGTTATTCAGATAACGCATTAAAGATGCTTCCAGCAACACAGCCCTCGAGCTTAAAAAAAAAAAAAACAAAAAAAAGCGCAGCCAAGTGAGTGGCACATTCATCCAGGTGACTGAGGGAGATCATCTTTCATCTTCCACCTTGGTTAAAGGCTGATTTAGTTACACGCAGAGCGAAGTTGAGGACTTGCCAGCTGAGCCTCGGCAGACCAAAAACAAGCCAAGTGGAAGTTGTGTGCCGGCTCTTTCGGGGCTGAGTCCCAGCGGGATCTGCCTGTGCGGAGAACAAGGGGCAACGCTTTACCTTTTGCTGTCCCACTCTTCCTTCCTCCAGGTAACTGAAGCAGCGGAGGAGGCGGCCGACAAGAAGGCGTAAAGACACGGAACGCGTCCAGCCGACTCGTCCCCTCTGACTCCATGGCAGCAAAGCATCTTTTTTTACTGACGATTTTTGTACCATGCAGAAAATTTTTTTTAGACTTGTGATAGTAGAGACGGACAACCAGCAGCCCCATCCCCGACGTGTTTTGCACTCCCCTTCAGCTCCCCCGCCGTCAGTACGTTTCTGCTCGACCCCCCCATGTGTCGCTATATAGTAAGCCTCTCATAAGCAGGAAGACAGAATGAAGTGGTTTTATCAGACGGCTGCAGATGTTCTTCATTTTGCCTGAATATTTGGGGGGGCGTAAGTACGACTGTTATGATCTTTAAACCAGCTCTGCCTATATTTGTACTTCTCTACAAGATGGCCGTCATTATCGCACACTTGGACTAATTAGAACACGCTTAACCCCCTCCACCAGCCCGCCCCGACCCCCTCTCCGAGGGTGAGGTTGAGGATTTGCGGGTCACCCGCACTGATGCATGCCAGTGTGGATGCAGAGCTACAAGAGGCCAGGTCCATAGTCACCATGGAGAACATCTGCGGCTTTTTAAGAATCTCACTTTTTAGAATCACCAATCGCTGTGTTTCACATAGCTCCTTTTTTGTATGTGTGTGCTGGAGTGAATGTGTTTGTCGGTCTCTGTTTGACTTTGTTCACTTTTGCCCCCCCACCCCACCCCCCGAACGCCTTGTCCTGCAGCAGAGTGACATAGCAATAATGAGTGGTGCTTCTGTTCTAGACGGCTCTATTGGCTTTGGACCCTCTGGGCTTCTCTGAGTTTCATCCTGTTGGGAAAATATTTTGAAATAAAAGAAAAAGTTGATGTCACGTGGGAGTTCGTCTCTGTCTTTTCTCTTATCGGTGAATTAAGCTACTTGTGCCGGGTTAGGCCTGCTGTGCTTTACATGCATATTTTCTCGAGTTAAACAGAATAGCATGTTTTTGTTCCAGTCACTATTGTCTGCTTTCACCCATGCCGTTTTTTGTAGTTTGGAAAACTCAGGTAATCTGTGCAAAGCTCTATGCATGCGTACGCATGTAGCACACATTCCGCTTGGGTTTCCAGAGCTCCTTTTCAACGTGCTCATGTTCAGAGTTAGTTGTCAAACCGGCACAATGCCACTGCTGTGTGTCTGTGTACATCTTTGTGTGTGTGTGTGTGTGTTTGAGGTCGCCAGGGGCACGTGGCTGTGTTAAATACAACTGCTGCGTCAGGAAGTGAAAGGTCAGCATTTGCCAGAGTGGCGGGACCTGGCGAAACCATACAGTCTCTTCATTGAGGGACAAGCTGTCACTCACACTCAACAGACCAATGATCGGTTCCCCTTTTTCAACATGTGAAGGTGTGGAGTGATGATGTCTGAATACCACAGATACTGGAGCGGTCAATTAAAATGTGTCATCAGGGGCCTCAGACAATAGTATGAAACATCTTTTAATATGAAGTAATGGCAGCAGGAATGTGCAGTAGGAAAATGATGAATAGGTAGAAATATGCACTCAAAATGTTTGGGTTTTTTTTTAAAGTGAAATATCCTTTGCTAGGACGATCTCCCCTTTCAGCTCATACCACTGAAATGTAAAGTAATGTTGCACAGGTACAGTATTAATGATTACAATTTTTGCGCAGGCAAGAAGATGATGACAGCGAACATTGGCCATAGATTCAGAGTGGGGGCTAACAGGGCAGAGCAGGTAAAGTTGTCGGTTTGAATCTTTGATACAGAGGGAATGGAGTATCGTGTCAAATCAAATCAAATCTTCTCACCATTCAGCAGTTCTCACAGTGCACGTGCAGAAATAAATGAGATATGGTTGAAGTAAAAATACTGGATGCAGTTCGGTACAGGTCAACCCCAAATTATATTTTTTGTCCATTGTGTACAGTATCTCCAGGTTGACTATGTGTTGGGTAAGACAAGCTCAAAGTACGCCAGCAGAGTTTTTGTGCGGTTACCAATAGTAAGTGAATTCCTATTCATGTTATGTTCATAACCTTTGACTCCTCGACGGCCCCCTGCACAGCCGAGTGTTACAGAGTGAGATTGCCTCCTTGTGGTCACGTCAGTCAGCACAATAACAACTACGCTTGATGGGTCAAAAATTCAAACCTGGCCCTGTTCCACTCCACGGTGTTTATTTTTTTTCTCCAGGCCATAAAGCCTGTGAAATGTGTATTACAGATTGCAGGATGGGCTACTGGTTTAAGAGACCATCCTTCAAGTGGCTGTCAGATCTAAAGGTGGTACTTACTCCCTAACAGCTGCATAGGTAATGAACTTTCACAGTCAGTTTCAAATATCCACTGAGGGCAGCATGCAAAAATAAAAATAACCGTCATCAATTAAGTATCACATTATTATTATTACTCTTGGGCCTGGATCTTACTATATTTCTGTAATTAAAAGTGCCTGTTAGTCAGCTGTTCTTATGATTACACCCCAAGCCAATTCCATCGAAGAAAGTGACAGATTCAGTCTTACATGACATCAGTGCAGTCGGCACAGCTGCCATAACTTAAGTGTCAAACTAACCAAGTGAGGATGGAGAAGGGGCAGAATGTGCCCCTCTGCTTCCTTCCAAAGAAAACTATCCGCCCACCTGTGTTCCAAAACACCTAATATGTGGAAGAAATGGTTCTTGGTGTTAGCAGTGGATATTATTAGTATCTGCATTATTAATAGCTCACACTGCATAAATGAATGCATCAGTGCAAGGCAAAGCACATGACAATGTAAATGAGAACAACAATTGATGGTGGCACATCACACTGGATAAGATTTGCGGGAAAAATGCTCGGACCCCAAACTGTCTATCACCTTCGCACTTGCTCAGACATGATATGGCTACATATGTGTAAGATGTGCAATATTCATTTGGTTATTCAAATTGTGTTAGCTCTGACAAATAAACTGAATTACCTGACTCTATTTAAATGAGAGGGACAGTAAATGTCTCTTTATTGATGTCTCAAGCATCTGCATTTCCCGGGGGTGGGGGTGGATAGATATGTCATGTGAAAAACTACATTAAAGCTGTGTTGAAGCCAACTAATGTTATCTTTATTTCCATTCAAAACAAATTTCAATACACAGCAGAGAATTGGTCATCTGTTCCAAGAAATGTTTTTTTTTATGATATCATCAGCATCTTTTCAGCCACAAACAGGCCTGTTCCCTGATGTCTCTGCCAGGGATTTAAATGAAAACTAAATAAGAGAGTGGTTTCTGTCCCAGTGTCTCTGATTTTATTTAATTAAACCATTGGATCAAACATTATGTGGTACATAATAGCGATAATATATACAAAGATTAAGTGATAGAATTAATTCCTTGTTGGGATAGTTTACACCACATGCTGTAAACACCTGCTCACATTCACATAGTTTATATCGAGGTGAGAGGGGGAAAATGCTACGAAAATGTGTAAAAAAAAAAATCAATATACATCTTTTCAGTGGTGTTTGAAATACATGTTTCCTTGTAGGTGTGTAAATCTCTCACACACTGAATTTCAGGTGGTGGGTTCCCTCGGTCGCTGTAACAAAAGCTCTGTGTTGGCCTCACTTAGGTGGATCATTTTGCCGTAAATAAAGTGATCTCAAACCAGACCCAACACGACGTGACAAGACTGCGCTGATACTGTCGTAGTAATCACAACCTAGATTAATTACTGATGCTGTCAGTGATGTTTTACTCCCAATAAGAAAACCAGTTCATGAGGTCAGGAAGATGAGACTGGAAGCTTGTTTTGGGTTGGTTAACTGGTCTAACTGGTATTTATAGAAAATGTATCACACCTCCTTAATTAACAATATTATTATTTGACTGTCCGAAAAATAACACCTTAATGTTGTTCCTTTTTTATTCACAGCTGTCTGGTGGAACAGAGAGAGAGAGTGTGTGTGTGTGTGTGTGTGTGTGTGTGTGTGCTCATGTAACCATTTCCTTAATCATCTGCACTGATGGTGTATCTTGCATAAATGTCTCATTGCCATTAAATTCCTGTAACTCACGAGGTTTCATTCATTAGGCTGCATTCCCCTTCTTCTCCAACCCTTCCCCCATTTTACTGCTTGGCAGTATTTGGAAGAGAAATGGACGACTTCCCCACCAAACGGCTCCCAGAGCGAGTGGGTGTGTTAGCTAGTCATCTTGTTACACAATAACGACAGAGAAACAAGCGAGGCCGACGAGAACACACCGAATTAACGCGGCGAGCGCTATTATTTAATAATACCCAGCCGAAACGGTTAGATCGTTATAACTCCCTCTCAGACGCGGGAGCCATGTTTTACATCCGCATCTAAAAATGTAGGAAATGCAACAGAATTGAGGGCTGCATCGGTCCGCAGCCGAATTAAATGTATGGAAGTGCAAGGCTGCGAATTTTAAAACATGATAAATGTCATCTAGCTACGGAGGAACGGCCATTCTGCAGCAGTGTGTCCGCTTCTTTAGCAGGCTGCCATTTCTACCTCCCCTCTACATTGGCGTGCGTGAGACACACCGCGTGTATTCTTCCGCAGAGGGCTTGCGCTTTTTGCTTTGAGGGGGAGGGGGATTCAAACAAACGGGACTCGGCGACCGAGGGGCCGCCACTAAAATACCCCCCGAGCGCTAGTCAACCCGGGGATACCGCGGCGGCTGGGTCTTTGCGGGATAAAAACGGCGTATTGCGGGGTAAATCGCGCAGCGCGCCCTAATCGCCGCTTCGCGGAGGAATACTCGACGCAGCCGGGACTTCGTGTGAGCTGAGCTGAATGGAGGCAGCCTCTTCCTGGTGGATAAACAGTGACAGCTACAGGGCAGCCACCTAGACCCACCACACAGGCTCTGGCGCTGCCCTGGCAAACAACACCAAAATGGCTTCAGACAGTACACACATCGCGCAGTTGACTTCTGGTGAGTAAAGGAGATCGGAAAATGTGTCACGGTCGTTGTAATATCCCCCCAATTTCCTCGGTGCCCTCTTCTAACGCAGCTCCCGTCCTCTTCTCCCCCTCCAACCATACCAGAACTGTACTTCCTAATAGCCCGATTTCTAGAAGCTGGACCGTGTCAAAAAGCAGCCGAGGTTGGTGTTTTTGCATTTTGGGATAATTTATAATATGTCCGAAATTGTCATGGGGTGTAATTTTGTATTTGTATCCTATTTTCAGACCCTGATAAGGGAGGTGGAGGAGAAGGAGGTAAGCAGTCAGCAGCACGAGAGAGATGCTTCTCTCTGCACTGTACTTTGTGATGTTGCTTCTACTCTGTTTTATCATTTACTATTTTAAAACATCACTCGATACATTTATGAACTGGATGGTCACACTCGACACTATTTTTCCATCTCAGCTGCTGCCCAAAAGGCTGGACTGGACGGGGCAGGAACACCCCGGGACGTACGAAAATTTGGTAAGGGAGCTCTATAACTGAGGAAAAAGTTTTTAGAGAGCAAAATAAAAATTGAATTTCCCGCAATTTTTAAATCAGGTGGCGAGGGAAAAAAAGCGAGAAGGACTTTGCAGGGCGAGCTAGCCGCGAGCCGGGGCCGTTCTGGGCCGCCGAGGGGGTCGGATCCCGGCCCCATGTGCACCGTGGCGTGCGAGTTCGGTGCCATGCACATCCTAAAGGTTGTAATAGTTGTTGGAAAAAATGTGTGTGAAATGTTGATACGTCATGAGTGTGTTGTGGTGTAGGAGCGCCAGGATCCGGAGGAGGGACTCCCTGCGCCACTAGCCAGAGAGAGAGAGAGAGAGAGAGAGAGAGAGAGAGAGAGAAAGGGAGGGAGGGAGATGGAGGCGCTCTTGCCCTGCGAGAACCACAGTTTGTGTGCATGGGTTGAAAACACACAGGGGGCAAGAGTTAGAAAACAGGGCTTTTTTTTTCCTCGGGAGAATGTAAACAGTATATCTTCAGTAAGGCTGGAGTCGCAGCTCCCGTTTGTGGAGAGGGGATGGCGGGGAGGGATGGCTGCTGCCGCCCGGCTTTGGTTCGTGGAGTCATTTTGTGTGTGGGGGGAGAGAGATTTGAATCCCGAGCTCGGACGGAAGAGAAGAGGGGAGATGAGTTTTCAGTGTTTTGGGTGCGGAGACGCGAGGTAACGTGGATCCGACGTCTTGCGATGGCGCCATTAATCGGCGCGCTAATTGTCATGTAAACAAACGGGGCTGGCCTGAGAGCGTCGTTTACGCACGGGGGCGTGGAGAGAATTAATCGTCGCTCGCATATTCATTTCTGCAGAAAGGCGCGCGTCCCCACAATTTTCTTGCTTTTATTTTATTTTAAAAAAAATAATATTTAGAGAGAAACAGAACTAGCGACCCACGTCTCATGTGACCTGCAAAAAAGGCTTTTATAAAAATGGACCCCCCCCCCGTG
Source organism: Psettodes erumei (assembly GCA_016785225.1). Taxonomy (NCBI): domain Eukaryota; kingdom Metazoa; phylum Chordata; class Actinopteri; order Pleuronectiformes; family Psettodidae; genus Psettodes; species Psettodes erumei. The sequence continues at coordinate 130,267 of JAFBJZ010000382.1, read as the reverse complement.
TCCGCATAGGCCGACAGATGAACGTTGAGGTCGCCTGCGGTGTGGCTCAAACTGGACGCGTCTATACGTTTAAGAAATTATTGACAGCGTGTCTTTCCTCCTGCGCGCGTGTGCGCGTGTTTTTTTTTTCTCTTCCTGCTTGGCTCACTCGGCTCTCCGTTCCTCCTCCTCCTCCTCCTCCTCCTCCTGTCCTCGGCCGTTCAGCCTGCCTCCCGTCTATTGTGCATAATTTCCTCTATTAAAAAAAATACTGCGGCGATTTTTTTTTAAATCACTGGACAAAGGTTAACGTAAAAAAAAGAGCGTTTAGAGGCTGGATCGCGGCTGTTTGCCAGCAGTGTAAGGTCGACGTGTGAGCTGGTACAGAAGGGGGTTGGGCACTTCTGAGCAATCGACGCTCACCGCAGCGATATTGTTAATAATTATCAGTATTAATTGTGGTTAATTAATTAATGCAGATTAATTAGACGTGCGATTATTCCCGTTTTACCTATATAACTGATCGGGAACACGATGCACATACAAATAGAGGCCCGATTTTTTTCTCCCCCCACCCCAACGAAATGAAAACCTGTCATTATCACGTCCAAATATATTTACATCAATTTGTTAATTTTGACATTTTCTTTAAAAAACATAAATGAGCAAATTTCAACATGGCGGTGCTTGTTAGCGCCAAAAATCGGCGTGTAAGAGGATAACATTTTAGCAGAGGTATTTACGGATTTTTATTTTTTTTTGGTGATCTTATTTTTTGAGCGGTGCGTTGAAACGAAAGGTGGTGGCTGTGCAGGAGGTGCCTCGCAGACGTGTGTGGGACCATGTGCTTCGTGGTGGTGCTGTTGTGGCGGGGCGGGCGAGCGGATGTGTCATCCATTACCCGTCAGAAAGCAAGCAAAATGGAGCAAATTACTGTGTTTGTCGTGGTTCTGCGTGTACCTGAGACACACACACACACACACACACACACACACACACACACACACACACACACACACAGGCTTCTGTGCTGATATGTGCTCAGAAACACTGATCACGTCTCTGTACCAGCAAGGATGTTGAAAGCAATTAAGGGGTCATTAACTGTGTGTGTGTGTGTGTGTGTGTGTGTGTGTGTGTGTGTGTGTGTGTGTGTGTGTGTGTGTGTGTGTGTGTGTGTGTTTCAAGGAGAGAATCAGTGTTATCGTCAGTGCTCAGATAGAGGAATGGTGAAAACGCGTGTGCGCGCGTGCGTCTGAGAGAGAAGAGTAATTGTTTAATTTCAGGCTCATTTGACCCAGTTCGCATTTTTATGTCAGATGTGTCTGGGAAAAAAAAGCGGATGAGCGCGTGTCTGAATTTAAACGAAGACGTTTAAAATGGTCCTAAATCCTAAAAACAACCAAAACAACAACAACAACAACAACAACCGCACGGTGCTCGTCACGCTGCGCCGTCACTCATCCGGACGCGCGCGTGTTTCCTCAGAAGTGGGCCACGCGTGCGTCGGCGGGATCAGAGACAGCGCGGCCCTCATCCCGCCTCACGCGCACGTTGCATGCCACGCCCCCCTCCTCTTCCGCAAAACTAGCATCAAGCGAGGTTCTATTTTTTTTCTCCCCTCAAATCGTCCCTCCTCACTTCATATTTGTGGACATCTTCGGAAGTTAGGCTGTAATAATGTAGTTATGAAAAGGAGCTTGTTTTCTCTTTTGAAATTCTGAAGCACTTAACAAACCAAAAGGCATCTGGGGTAGTGACCTTGTGTTTTTTTTGCTTCTCCTAATGTGCTGGAAGTATCTTTTTTTTTTGTTCATGGGCTTAAGAATTTCAAACTAAATGGACTCGGGCTGGAAAACAAATCTATCTTCACAAATCTTTACTTGTCAGCCAAGTTAAAAAAACCCCAAACAAACAAATGAATTAAGACGTACTGAAAAGGTTTTTTTTCCCAACCTGCCTGATAGAGTTTTAGTTTTTCTGATTTCAAGTGTAATAGTGTGACACCGTGATCGTTCTCACAGGGAGCTTTTCTGTTCCTTGCCACCTCTGTCAGGCTCATTTGGGGGTGGGCCGAGCGACCAAAAAAAAAAAGAAAAGTGGAGCCAGCCGGTGTTTGATGTCTTGATGTATCAGCATTTGGCAAAAAGCTTGAACGCACTTCTTTCAATTTGCCTTTTTAACCCCCGCTTCAACACCGACTGGCGTTTTTGGTGGATTGCGAACTCTAGATGTGTGTGTGTGTGTGTGTGTTTGCGCCCAGGTGAAGCTCCACCGGCACCTCAGTCCAGACCACCTGCTGCAGGTCTGCACCAGAGTTTGTCCGCTGCTGGAGAGGGAGGTCCCCGCCAGCGTGCCTGGCCTCACCAGCCTGCTGGGGGCCGGCAGGCAGAATCTGCTCCGCACCAGCAAGAGTGAGTGGATACACACACACACATGCACACACGCACGCACACACACACACACACACACACAGGGAGGCATCGTGCGAACAACGTACTGATCCGTGTTTAACATCGGTTATTTAAGAGTTGCTGAGGCAGTAATTTGTGGTAAAGGAGCTCCAACCAAGTGCCGAGTGTATAAATGAACATACATTTCTGTATTGGAAATCCTTTTTAGATTATTTGAGGAAATATTCTCGTAATTTGAGAAACTGGATACGCAGATTTCCCCGAGCTATAAGCCATAATCGTCAAATTTCCAACCAAAAAAAGGCGGGAAATATTCCACTTTACATGTAATGTAAAGTGGAGTATGTTGAATACATGAAAGTTTTCCTTTTTTGAATGAAATTGCAAAACAAATCAGCTTTTTTCTCGATATTCTAATTTGTCATGTGTTTGTGTAGACGAGTGTCTGAATATGTTTACAGTGCGTGTGTTCTAATGCTTTTTTTTTTTTTTTTTCCTCTGACGCGCTCCTTCCTCCAGGTTGCAAGCATGTTGTGTGGAAGGGCTCGGCGCTGGCAGCGCTCCACTGTGGACGACCGCCGGAGCCGCCGATTATCTACGGGAGCCCGCCTAATATCGGTATGTAAGAAGAGCCTTTCACGAAAAAAAAAGAAAATCGATCAGTATTAGTCTTTCTTTGTTCCACTGATCCTCAGTCTGTGAGTCAGATCTTACGTATTATGCTGTGTCTTTGCTCGCCAAGGTCTCTCCTGCCAATTGTATTAGTATCGATGTCCTCCAAAATCATGGTGTGTTTTTTGCGCCGGGCATAAACAGACATGTTGCCCAGTATCGTTTTCCTCATTAACCGGGTGCTCCACGTGTCACGTTGTCACGATGCGCGTCTTTGTCTGTCCTTCGGCACGCAGTGGAGACGAGCTACGGCCGCCGGCTGAACGGCTCCTACCGTCTGCGGCAGCTGGTGCCCACCGCCGTGTACCAGCACATGAAGATGCACAAGAGGATCCTGGGGCACCTGTCGTCCGTGTACTGCGTCACCTTCGACAGGACGGGGCGGCGCATCTTCACGGTGAGGCCGCTCTTCTGCGCGGTGTGTTTGATTTCTACAAGCTGCCCGAGATGACCGAGCACCTGTATTTCCCGCCGTAACGGTTCTGGCGGGGGCAACCGCTGTTTACGTTGCCGGGGCGGGACGCTTTTTACTCCCAGGAGTTTTTTTTTTTTGATCGCGTTTTAAAGGGCGGAAAGGAGGAATTCCCGCGCTGTCGAGAGGAAAGAGCCGACCTTTGACCCCTCTGGGCGCCTCCCGCGCGCCTACGTCAAGCCGCCTCGGCCTCATGTTCCGCGCGGCGGAGGTCGCGCAAGCGAGCGGTGAGATAATGTTGATTCAGAGTTGCCGTCCCCGTGTTTGGATCCTGGAATCAAACGCCGCCTGCTGCCTCTACACCATTTTCAGCTTTCACTTCTTAAATCTCTAAAAATGGCTGGCTGCGGAGGGGGAGGGAGGGTGTCGATTGACTCTCTGTCTCTCCTTTCCCGCTATCTCTCACTTTCTTTTTCCTCTCCGGCTTATCCCGCGCTGCCCCTCCTTTGTTCCTCTCTCTCTCTCTCTCCCCCCCCCTTCTTGCTATTTCTCATCATAACTGGAGAAAATGTTTCCTCTGAGGCGCTGGCTAAGTGCCAGGATTAAAATTCATTCGTAGTCTCCCTCACTTTCTCCTTCTCCCTTTTTTTTTTTTTCTTCCCCTTCCTCTCAGCTCGTTTTTTTTTTTGTCTCCCTCTCTCTTTCTCGCGTCTCCTTTCATCACAAGATCGTTGTTATTTATATATTTTCGTGTTTCTGGCTCTGTTTCTTTTTTTTTTCCTCCCCGTCGGCCTCGCTGCGGCGGCAGGCCGATTGATTCGGGCCTTGATGAAACTGTTGCGCCCCGGACGTTCGCCGCGATCACGCGTGATCGGCGCGCGCACGCATAGGTTGGGTTAAACAAACTGATCTGGCGAAGGGCCACATCGATCTGAGTCGCACGGACTTGAGCAACGGCCGCGGGGCTCATTATCGTGGCCGTCATCGGCGCGGGGCGAATTAAACGAGCCGGTATGGATTGTTTTTGTCCCGGCGACAGAAGGTAACATAACTTCACATCTGCAGCAGCGAGGGGAGTTTTGTGCCCGTTTCAAGCCTGGTCGTCTCATTTTGGCCATATCAGTTTTTCTTCTTCTTTTTTAATGTGTGTCCGTCCAGCTTTAAATTGTCCTTGGGCTTTTTTTTCTTAATCGCTAAGGGAGCGCTTGGGTGTTTTGAACAGTCGGCAGAAAATAACTGCCCCCAGTCAGACTCTGCTCCGCTGGTGATGGAGCAAGTGATTATGAGATGTTCTGTGGGGGCTTGGGTTGGGGGTGGGGTGGGGGGTGGTGCTGTCTTCTATAAAGGATGTATGATTCGTTCTGTGATCGGGCCCGACGTCGTCGACGACTGGATTCAACTGACAAGTGACGTCACGCTCTTCAGTCTCTCCTCTTGTCTCTACCTCCTTTTACGAACCATAAAAAAACCCCAACAACTTTCGAGCACATCACGCTGAGTTTGTACTCGGTACCTGTTGGTTTTAGAAATAATTTTTGAGACACTAATCAAGGCGCAGATGGTTCTGGCACCGCGCTGAAACGCAGACAGTTTAACCCCTGGCAAGCGGGAGCTCGGCCAGAAATTCCTCTCCGAGTCTCCGCCGGCTGATGTAATGACTCGACGGAGAGCCTTGATCAAACCTTTTTTCAGTCTCGGTTGAAGAATGTTGCCGGAGCTGCCTCGGGAATTTGGTGCAGAATTTCCTTTTGGGCTCAACTTGAACATATTCTCATGTATTAATTGCCCTTGACGCGTTGCTTTTTGTTCTTCCCTCGCGTTGATTCTCGCGATTTAAATGCTCGGAAAGAAATATGCTTCTGATGTCCCCCCTCCCTCTGTCGTCGGAAACCCGCAGCAGCTTTTGTTCGAAATGAGACATCTTGTGAGGTCTTACTGAAGCCTCCAGTCGGAGATTACTCCATCTCCTTCGGCGCCGTTCTGCTTTATTTCAGCCGGAGCAAGGTGTACTCACAGCGCAGGCCCCTCCGTCTCGCAGCGGCGTGTGTGTGTGTGTGTGTGTGTGTGATCTCACTTCTGGTTGGTGAGCGAGTCAGGAGGGTTCTCTGTCGTTTGGGTTTAAACGGTCGTACTTTGAGGAAACATTAACGCGATTGATTCCCCCAGTAACCCAAATTTGCGTCGTTCTTCTATTTTCATATTTGATGCACAGAAGTGCGACTTGGTGTCTTAACCTTACACGTGTGGCGTGTCCAACACAACCTGCGCAGCGCAGTGAGGGTGAGAGCATGACGCTTGTCGTCCCACGTTCAGATGTGCAGCGGCATGTAAATACGTGGACAATCTAGTGCCTTCTTGTTCTTTGTCGCTTTTTTTTTCCCCGCACTTGGGATTAATCGCCTCCACTTCTTGCATCTGAAGACGCTGCGGCCTCTTCCGTTAGCCAGTCTGCGGCTGGCAGGATAAGGCCGGAGGAGACGGATCGTTTAAAAGTCTTTCGGAGCGCCGCGCGTTTCATCCGTCTGACTAGAAGCCCGCCGCTTCTCCGCCGCGGCGGAGAAGACCCATCCCTCATTCCCGCCCGCTCTCTTCTTTCGCCAGGGCTCGGACGACTGCCTCGTGAAGATCTGGGGAACGGACGACGGGCGCCTGCTGGCGACGCTGCGCGGCCACGCCGCCGAGATCTCCGACATGGCCGTCAGCTACGAGAACACCATGATCGCCGCCGGCTCGTGCGACAAGACCATCAGGGTGTGGTGCCTGCAGACGTGCGCCCCGTTGGCCGTGCTGGAGGGTCACGCCGCCTCCATCACCTCGCTGCAGGTAGGCGGCTGGTCCGGGCGCGCGGTTGCGCGTGCACGTGCGTCTCTGTGGATTTGGTTCGCCCCCCCCAAAAAAAAGAGAATCCGAAAGCACCGGTATTTTTATTCTGGAACTTTACCGAAACTTCATCCGAACTGGCTCAGGCACCTCGTGTTCCCCTGCAGCTGGAGCCCTGCTGATGTTTTTGCGGGCATTTTGCACGCCGCTGAATTGGACTCCGTGTAGCCGTGTTCTTCTGTAGATCGGCGCCCCGCTGAAACTATATTTAGAATATGACCGGCTGAGACTTGACTGCAATCCACCGCCGCTCCACCGCGGGGTCAAGTGCAAACTACCAACATATGGGCGCCTGATGAAATGACTGGCTGATGTCCAGTGTGTAATAAAATGCCGCCGTTGGTTGTGCGTGCGGTTTTTACGGTCAGGATGTGTTGATGGCGGCGTTATGAGATCACGCCTGCCGTTAATGGATAAGGCGGGTGTCGTTTTTCCAACGGTCTAATTTACCGTTAAAGGGCCGACGCAGCGCGTTGATCTAGTTTATTAATTAGCATTCTTTTTTTGATTCCAAACGGCTAAATAAGTTCCCGCAATAGAGAGAAACTCGGACTTGTCCGCAGAAAGACGAACGCGCAGCGTCATCCCGTGAATGCGAGATGTTTTGATCGCCCGCGGCGTTTGGGACGGCCTCTCCGCAGCTCTCAGCCCCCCGTGTTGTTGTTGTATATGCCTTTTGAAGCGTACGTGGCTTTCTTCTTCTCCTGCCGTTGTGTTTGTAACCTCTCGCCGGTTGCGCTTGCAGTTCTCCCCCCTCTGCAGCGGGTCGAAGCGCTACCTGTCGTCCACCGGAGCCGACGGGACCATCTGCTTCTGGCAGTGGGACGCGCGCACGCTCAAGTTCGGGTGGGTGGCGCAAACGTCGTTCTCCGAGTGCTGTTCACACCTTTTCAAATGACACATTCGCGGGCCACTTTGGAGATTGTCATTTTCTTGGCACAGCTAGGTCCGCTACACGGTGAATAATCATCTAAACCGCACATCGATCTGTCACTGTCACCTCCAACTTTGTTTTTGCGCTGGGTTTGACTTCTAATGTTCAAAGGCACCGGAAGTGCCAGGAAACACAAAGTGTAAAACTGAATCTAATTCGGCAAACCAGTGAAACCCGACCTGCTGTTCATTGTAGTTTATAATAAATGTCTATGTCTGCTTTTTTTTTTTTTTTCTTTTTTTTTTGTGCGTCCAGCCAGAGGCCCAGTAAATTCACAGAGCGCTCCAGACCTGGCGTCCAGATGATCTGCTCCTCCTTCAGCGCAGGTAAACGCAGCTGCCTCTCGTCTTGGCGCGTGATTTCACGCCGCAGTTAGTGCCCAGTTAGCGCCCAGTTAGCGCCCAGTTAGCCCACAACCAGTGAGCCGCCCTCCGGCGGCTCTTCCGCCCATCACCGGGTGTGGAATAAGCGTGTTTAACCGTCACAGAGAGTATATTTCTGTCTTGAGACGGTGTTGACCTGGAATTTTTTTTTTAGTATTTTATTTTAAATCGCTCTTTAAAAAAATCCCACAATATCTGAATTTTGTTACGTTACTGTGCCACAGGCATGGTTTGAAGGAGAAGCGAAGATGCGGAAACGGTAGCCGAAGAATTGTGAATGAATACCCCAACGAAACACGGTTCTAATCCTGCCTTTGTGTGTTTGTGTGTGTGCGTGTCCAGGCGGTATGTTCCTTGCCACAGGGAGCACGGATCACATCATCAGGGTGTACTACTTTGGTTCAGGCCAGCCGGAGAAGATCTCTGAACTTGAGTCCCATACAGTGAGTCGACAAATGGGTCTTGACACAAAAATTGTGTTTTTTTTTAAAAAAAAACAACAAAAAAAACTGATGATTTGGAAGAGAGGAAACGCTTAGTCCTCATTGTGTCGTTCCGGCTCTTCGTCCCAATTTTTTTTTCTCACCCAGGACAAAGTCGACAGCATCCAGTTTTCACATTGCAGTGACAGGTGAGTTTGCACAGCTTTTGTGTGCGTGTGTGTGTGTGTGTGCGCTCGTGTGCTGGTGAGCAACACGGTTGGTCCGGTTAATTTTTGTGCGTGCGCTGCTGTTCGTTGTTATGGAACCTCGGGGTGCTGTAATGTGATTTGACGCTGTCAGCAGAAACGCCGCCGTTTACTTACTATTTCATATGTGCTTCTTATACAATGTTCTCTCTCACACACACACACACACACACACACGCAGACGCGCATGTTGCTCGCTCGCTGCGTGTGAGATCATGTGTGCCCGTGTGGCGTTTGGAGGAAAAACAAGCTCAGCTGTAATTCCCCCTGGGCTGCTGTAATCTCAGCAGTGAGGGAGGTAGAGTGTCTATGCAAAAGGGAGGGAGGGGTGGAAGAGAGAGAGAAGGGTGCTGGGGGTGGGGGTGGGGTGTGCATACAATTAGTGCATGCTGATGTGTGCAGATGAAAGCAACTGTTGTACTGCAGAAAGCTGAAAGAGAGAGTTAGATTTACAGAGTAGTTACCGCATGATTACAAATTTGTGTGCGTTTGTGTGTGTGCGGCAGGTTTGTGAGCGGCAGCAGAGATGGTACAGCACGAATCTGGCAGCTGCAGCCTCAGGGCTGGAGAAGCATTCTGCTGGACATGCAGACCAAATTACCCGGGTAAGTGTGTGTGTGTGTGTGTGTGTGTGTGTGTGTGTGTGTGCGTGTGTGTGGCTGCGTGAGGCTGTCAGAGTCTGGTCCTTCTGGCAGCGCTGTTGTCCTTAGAGGCTCGGGGCCGTGGGCTGGGACGATCCTGCGGGTTTATAATGTCAGGCAAAATTTTTTTTTTTTTTTTTTTATTTAAATTTTTTCACAAAAGCGTGTCTTGCGTCAGGGGGGGAAAAAGGGTCCCAGACCTGTAGCGTGTGAGGAATCCCCGTTGAAAACGACGCACTCTCTTGAAGTCCAAACATTTGCTAAGCAGAAGAAGCGTCGTCCGGCGATATGTTTTTTTTTTATTTTTCCTCCCTGCGTTTATTTATCGAGAGCGGCGTGAGCCGCCTCATGATGCACAGGGCAATGATAATGAAACCAAAGGGACAAAGAAAAAAAAACAAAGAAAAACAACACCAGCTTCAAACCTGTGGCACACGGGGACGGTGATTGATTACCCGATTGCTCCCAGACAGAATATAGATTTACCGGGAGCGTCGCTGACGGTGAATGAGTGGAGGCGACGCTGACAGACTGTTCAAGTCTTTATTGGCCGAATGAACACAACAAGCACGAGACGCACTATGAAGGCGTTATGATATAAAAGCTCAGAAAACCACATGGACTTTGGACCATAACTAGACTGACGCGCACGGCTGGGTTTGGTGCAGGGACTCAGCGGCGTTCCTGTCCCATCTTGGAGCAGCTGGGAAAGTACAGAAAATGTTGATGCGGATATGCTGATTTTCACACTTAACATATGTAACCGCTGAAGCTGTGAAATATTATCTTAAGCTGCAGAGGGGTAACGTCTGGCTGTTAGGTGCTCCTCGGTAATGATCTCATCTTTTATGCCACATTAGCGATTTTATTTGTTTTGCTCTCCTCTTCAGTGTCTGTGTTACTCAATTGGTCCAAAGTGGTGTAACCGTGACGTCACCGTCTTTCCCTCCAGGAAGTACAACCCCCCTCCGCTGGAGGACAAGGTGACGAAGTTGAAGGTCACCATGGTGGCGTGGGATCGCCACGACAGCACGGTGATCACGGCCGCCAACAACCTGACGCTGAAGGTGTGGAACTCCAACACGGGAAACCTGGTCCATGTCCTGATGGTACGTAGCCGCCAAGTCGCACAAACACGGTCACGTGACTTTGTGGTAAAACAGCATGATCGATTTTTTTTATTTATTTATTTTTTTCCCAATTCATCTTTATTCATATTCCTCACGCCCCTAAATCCTGACATTGATGTTGTTTGACGGCAGGGTCACGAGGACGAGGTGTTCGTCCTGGAGCCGCACCCTTTCGATCCCAGAATCCTTTTCTCCGCCGGGCATGATGGGAATTGCATTGTGTGGGACCTGGCCAGAGGGATCAAGATCCGCTCCTATTTCAACATGGTAAGACTCCTGTCCTTCCTGTGTCCGTCTCGCTCCTCCTGTCCAGATCCCGGTAGTTTGTTTCCCTTCCCTCACGTGGGACACAGATGTCATGCTGTCGTTTGCAGTGAATTAGAGAAGAGATACATGAATTAGCATTTTTCTTTTCCTCCTCCGGACCGTGGGCATCTGTGGTTTTCATTAAAAATACGTCTTTTGTGTTTGCTTCTTTCCCACCACACGTTCTTTTCATTTCCCTTTCCTTTCCCGGTGTCGCTGTTTGTCTCGCATTCCTCCCCTCTCACCCACTAACTTCTACACCCCCCCACTCTCACTTTCCCTTGTCGCCGTCTCACTGTCTCGCCTCCATCATGACATTTTCTCTCGCCACTTCACGAACCGCGCGTGGCCGCTGGCCCGAATCTAACGTGGAGCGGAAAAACGCGGCGGCGCCTCGCGTGCGCGAGCGTGCCGCCGCTGTTGCATTTCCCGCTCGCGTCTCTACGGTAACCAAGGACAGCACTAATCCCGGTCTCAAAAGAAGTGAGTCACTCCGAGAGCCGCTCGGTCGCCCAAATCTTCACGTTGATCTGCAGACAGTAAAGAGTGTGTTTAAATAAAGCAGAGCGTGTGAAAGGGGCCCAGATCTCAGTTTGAAATTTAAAGGGGCGGTGCGGCACAAACGGGCTTATTCGCTTTCTTGTTGCGCGTTAGATGGAAAGTAAAGCAATAGATAAGTAACAGATAGCACTCTCATACCTTTTACTGTGAAAATGAAGCTCCAGCCAGTTAGTATAGTTTAGCGTGAAGACTGGAAGTGGCGGAAGCACTTAGCCTGAATGTAGCAGCACCTCTAAGCTTTGAAAATGAGAAAATATATATTTTTTTCTTTTAAGCTGGGGGAGGGGGGGTTGTGTGCCAAATAATTTCTCGTGCTTTCGATGTACTGGGAGGCAGAATTAGCTGCTCGTGGACGGGTCCTTGTACCCCTCCTTTAGCTGTGCCCTTCCTGCACATACCTAAGCAGGATTCGATTGAAAGTGCTTTTATTTCCTCCTTTTTTTTCCCTCGACCCATGAGGGACAAAGAAACCCGAAAGAGACTTTTCATCGTGTTTCTGAATGGAGCGCTTGTGAGAGTGGAGGAAAACCGACGGAACGGCTAAAAGCAGCAAGGCCGCTGACTGTCAGAGCAGCGGCTTTTCAGGTTCTCCAGGTGGTCTGCTGACTCTCTTGTTGCCCATCATCTCTGCTTCGTCTCACTGCCGTCGCCGGAAATGCAGAAACGCTGTTTAACTGAAGAAATGCACGACAATTTTCGGTTTCATTAATTGGCTATTTGCTTAATCATTAACGCATTTTTTAAAATTTCTTGCTTAAGGAAAAATCCTAAGGCTATCTTGTGGATTTGGAGCTGACTGTATCCATGCCATGCACCTACTGCGGTCTCTGATGTGTGAACTGTCTCCCTGTCTTCGTCCCTCTCTCTCTCCCTGGATAGATCGAGGGCCAAGGGCACGGGGCCTTGTTTGACTGCAAATGCAGTCCAGACGGGCAGCATTTTGCAGCCACAGACTCCCACGGACACCTGCTCATCTTCGGCTTTGGGTCCAGCAGCAAGTACGACAAGGTAGAGCGACAGGATCGCCTTTCGTATTTACACAAGCACACCTGTCCCAGGCTTCGCTGCGACTGAATGATGTTATGAGCGCCTCACAGTGTCCTTCATAAATGCACCTGCTACTCCCCGCCACTCCTTCAGATAGCGGACCAGATGTTCTTCCACACCGACTACCGGCCGCTGATCCGGGACGCCAACAATTACGTGCTGGACGAGCAGACTCAGCAGGCGCCGCACCTGATGCCCCCTCCCTTCCTGGTGGACGTGGACGGCAACCCCCACCCTCCCAGATATCAGCGGCTGGTGCCGGGCAGGGAAGGCTGCAGGGACGAGCAGCTGATCCCGCAGATGGGCGTCACTTCCTCAGGTGCGGAGGGTTGGAAAGCGGACCAGCGGGAGCGTCGCTCCTCCGCGTCTCCGGGTCACGAAGGCGGTCGTAGCCGAGCTCATTCCCCTTTGTGCTCGCAGACTTCGGCTCTGATCTTTACCTGGGGCTGTCATCAGAGCCCATCTGTCAGCTGATCAAAGACCCTTTTGTCGAGCTGCTCGTTTCTCTTGTACCTCATTACTCGACAAGAATGTTATCTGTCCTCAAATGTCCTTAATGAGCGGCTCTCCCTCCAACTGCACTGGCGCTGGCAATTAAAACCAGAAATAATAAGGCAGTTGAAAATCTTTTCAGGGATACAAACAGAGGCATCCGTAGTTAATGAAATGCATTTGTATGGCATTGTGGAGTTAAAGGGAAGGGAAAGAGGGATCTGTGAAGTCTTTGCCTCACAGAATATAGAATAGTGTAACCTAACCCTGCTCTGTGGTCAGCTTTTAAAAGGCATTCTGGGTATTGAGGTGACTCTGCAGGATTTCGGGAAAGCCCCAATCGCCTTTTTCTCCTTTGAAGCGGCTGGTAGCGCGCTCTGACCTGCGCGGCGTTGGAATTTTTCAGCTGGGCTCGACTGAATAGGAGTCGCCGACAGCAGCGACCCTCCGCGACCGTAACGCCTCGTCGGATCTCGGGCTTATTTAATTTCGCCCGCCTCTTCTCTCTCTCTCCCCGTCACTTTTTAAGTCTCTGTCTCTTGCTCCACTCCTGTGCGTGGCAGGCCTGAACCAAGTGGTGAGCGAGCAGGCGGTGGACGGGCCCAGTCCTCTGGATACCATGATTCAGAGGCTGCAGCAGGAACAGGACCAAAGGCTGGGGACGAACGACGCCTCTGCTCCCGCCGCCGTGAACTCCAGGGCCAGCAGAGGTAAGGAGCGAGTCGCTGCAGCTTCTCACTGCCGTTCACATGCTATGCAAATCCGGTGTTTGTCTTCAGCCTCCTGTTTGAGTTTAAAAAAAATCCTGAAGCTGTTTAAACGCTGTGCCGCTCGTACGCTGCAAACTGGGACGCTGCGTTAACCCAGATGTGATGAATTTTTACAATAAACTGTGTGAAAATTTCAACACACCATGCACTTATTTGTCGAAGTTGTGATAATTACTTCCCAACCCTTTTGTTTCTAATTAGCGTATTGCAAAAGTACTTTTACGAAATATGCAACATACATAATTATTCAAAACAAGCCTTTTGAGCATCTGAGTCAGATTTCCACAGGAAGCCTCAAAAGTTCATAAAAACACCAACAAAAACCCCCACTTGTCTCAAAGAGTTGGTGAGTACAGAGAAGTGAGTGTTTGGGATCAGATGCTTTTTGGTCAGCTAATACACTTGGTGATGAAAACACATACACAACGTCAAGTCCTTGCATTTAGCAGACTTACTTTAAAAGAAACTGCTGCCTTTTTACCAACAAAATCATGATTCTCTTTAATGTGCATTTAGGTATTTTCCGTTAGCTATTCCAGCTTAAACATGTTTACGCCAGTAACGGACTCCCTATCATTTAGAATCGTGGTCCTCTTTCTGTGTGTCTCTCACTGGCTCGCTTTTAGTGCTGAAACGCTCGATTCATCGATGAATCCATGACTACTTTTATTAGATGATTAATGGCTTCATTTATTTTTCTCTGACTCCAGCTTTTCGAACGTGAGGATTGCTTGCTTTGCTTTGTCTCATGTGATTAGTATTAGTGAAGAGCTGTGGATTTTCAGCTGTTCTGACAAAGCTTTCAGAAATTGTTATGCATATTTTTCTGACATTTTATGGACACAAAGATAAGTCAGTGATGAGAGTTAGCGTTAGTTGTGGCCCTCTTCTTCTCCCCAAATATTTTAGAAAAATTCCCAAATTTGCTAACTTTTCATTTGAGTCCTCAAATATTCCTTATAAGCTAAACTGAAGTGCCATCATATGCAGCCCCTGCAAACATTCTAATCCTTGATGAAGTGTGTTTAAAAAGGTGGAAATGTGTCCAAAACAAATGGGCGTCTCATGTTAACACCGCGTTTCCCTCCCTTTGACGTCTCAGGATCGGTGGGCTCGCCCACGGAGGTGCACTCCCCACCCAACGTGGGCCTGCGTCGCAGCGGCCAGATCGAGGGCGTCCGCCAGATGCACAGCAACGCCCCGCGCAGCCAGATGGCCACGGAGGGAGACCTGGTGGCCTGGAGCCGCAGGGTGCTGGTCCCCGAGCTGGAGGACGCCTCCGTCAGGTAAAGCACGCGGCCGCGCGCACGTATGAGTCCGCCGCGTCGGAAGCGGCGGCTTTAATGAGCGGGCGTGATCCGTGTGGGTGTTGCTGTGCAGGAGACAGGTGAACTGGCGGGAGGCTAAAGGGGAGGAGGAAATCAATATTTATCAGTCAGAAAGGAGGCGACGCACCATCCACTCGCTCCCCAAGGAGAGCAGGGTAAGTGATTTAACACATTGGCTCACACACACTCACGGACATTATTATTTCACAATACTTTACTGAAATTTGATTATTTTTCTCCTTAAAACATTTTATTGTCGACTTCAATCTTCCCAAACACAGAACTTCAGCGCGTTTTTTTTTTTTTTTTTTTCAATCGGGCTTCATCGTTTCCTCATTTTTATTACCCGCGCTCCTGTCCCTGATTATCATTCCGCCGGCAGCAGTAATATCCCCCGAGCCGTTCCCATTTCTGTCCTTCATATTAACCACTCTGTCCTCCGTCGTGCAGGTTCATCCCACATCCGAGTGTGCAGTCGACGAGGGGAGGAGGAGCCAGGGTAACCATGGTTATCAGACCCGTGCTGCCATGGAGGAGACGAGTCGCCAGAGCGCCGAGGCTGCGGACGACGACGACAGCACCTCTGAGGTAGCGACACCGCTGTCGTGACGCGATCGGTGTGCCGCTTGACGTGGCCATCGTGTGGTGAAGCAATCTTGAAATCTGACAGTTTATAAACTAAAAAAAACAGCTCTCTCTTGAAGTTCTCCTCCCATTATCTTCATTCTTTTCAAATCATTGTGTGTGTGGGTTTTTTTTTTTCGTCCGCAGGGAGAGGTGGAGGTACGTCAAATCAACGGCCACTCCTCGGAGGAGGAGAAGGAGGAGGAGGAAAAGGAGCCGTGGCCAGATGACCACAGCAGTTCAAGGTGAGATGGCCTGCAGTTTATCACATGCATTCATCATATCTGTCAGATGAAGGGACGTGCATGCGCCATATGCAAACCATCACGCCTGCGTATTCACCCTGCTCCTGCGACGTCATCCGCAGCGACTACTCCAGCGACTACTCGGACTGGACGGCCGACGCCGGGATCAACCTCGAGCCGCCCAAGAAGAGCGTCAAGGTGAAGAAGAAGAGCAGCGGCTCCGAGGAGGACGGGGAGAAGAAGAGGGATGGGAAGAAGGAAAGGAAGAAAGACAAACCTGACAAAGACGGCGCGCTACCAAAGAAGAAGAAGCCAAAGGAGAAGAGGAAGGTTTGTCGTCAGCAAGATTTTATTTTTCCCCCTTGTAGTCACAGAAATAATGACAACCAGCTGTTTGCACAATATATTTGTCGAATTTCAAATTATTTAAAAGATTTTTAATAATTTAATGACATCAAAGCGTCACTTTACATAAAATTACACCCATAAGAAATTAGAGGTAACAGTTCTAACAGTGATACAAGGCCAGATTTATGAGAACTAATTACTACGTTTAGTTCCTTTTTATTAAAATTTAAAATCGTCATTAATTTGGAGAATAAAAGAAAATGCAAGGCCTCAACTTTGGAATGAACTTGTCACTGAGTCTTTACCGTGTTGTGTGTCACTCAGAGGACAGAGTTTCAGGAGCAAGGGCTAACTCTGGAGGAGTGGCTTCCCTCTGCCTGGATCACAGACACGGTCCCCCGGAGGTGTCCTTACATACCCCAGATGGGAGACGAGGTACAACAGGACGCCTGTCCTCACCCCACGTCCACCACACGTGCAGGCTCGCCATTCACGCAGCAACAAGTTTAAGTTGTCCCACAGGGGCTGTAATGCTCATGATGCGTCGGAAAGAGAGCGACACGCTTCCTATTCCAATCCCGACAGCAAAAAAAGAATGTCTTTTGATATGCATCTGACATTTTTGTGTTGTTTTTATGTTTTGCTTACTTGCAGGTATACTACTTCAGACAGGGCCACGAAGCTTACGTGGAGATGGCCAAGCAGAAAAAGATTTACAGCATCAACCCTAAGAAGCAGCCCTGGCACAAGATGGAGCTACGGGTAAGCGACAGTCCGACAAAGACGGATTCGAGACTCGGCGAAGAGAGACATCGCTCCTTACATCGCCCGTGTCTGGAGATTTATACCGTCCCCTCACTCGTGCACCCACAGCCGCCGAGGAGGAGCCCGTAGTAAAAATCACAGTAGTAGCCCCGTCACCAAAAATCAATACGGGGCTTCACACAGAGGAGCTGCACTAGAGACAGTTAAGTTAAAAATAACGACATTTATTAATAACGTAACAGTCGGTTTTTCTTCTCTGATAGGCAGCGAACACGCGGTGCTGGATCCTGTTTATGCGACCTAAAGTCACATTTCGGTTGTGTACTATTTTCAGTGACATTTCTCATTTTCAAACACACACACACACCTTTTTGCAGTTGGTAGCAAAACTCTTACCGATATTTCTTCTTTATCGCAGACACTAGTCCAGTTTCACTCTCAGTTGGACTTAAATCCTTTTTTTCTGTCCTAAAAATGGCCCTGAAACGTACAAAAGTTTCATTCCTGTGTGTGAAACCATCCCTGAACACAAGAAAAAATAAAATGAATAACACCGGCAGACACTTTTCTTAAGAGCAACAGCTTATGGGACTGTATTTTTACTTTTTTTTTTTATTTTCTTTTTTTCCCGGGCAGAAATAGCAATTTCTGTGCAGATGGCAGACCATAATGCATTGCAGGCACGGTGTACATCTTTGCGATCGCGTTGCCCATAGCGTGTGAACCGCAGCGCTCTCTTCTCTATCCTTTTTTTTTGTAATTTGAACAACCAGGCATGTCGGTGCTAAAGCATCTGTCCCCGGTCCCTTTTTCTCAGCTGGACAAAGTGTACTGCAGCACCGCTAACACTCTCTCAACCTCCATATTTACAAACCTGAAAAGAAGCTCAGTCAGTCGCCAGTGAAGAGAGCTGCTCTGAGCAACTTAGAGGTCCCAGGGTGTGTGAGAAGGATCTTTCCCTGAGAAGGAATGAGTCGCGCTCATGTGCGTTGTATGTTCTTTTACGCGTGGCCTTCAGGAGCAGGAGTTGATGAAGATCGTCGGCATCAAGTACGAGGTGGGCCTGCCCACGCTGTGCTGCCTGAAGCTCTCCTTCCTGGACCCCGACACGGGCAAGCTGACCGGAGGATCCTTCTCTATGAAGTAAGCGTCCGCCTCTGTCTCCGCGCAAGACTTAAAAGATTTAAAATGAGGAGTGTTTGAACACGGTGGACCGCGCGACTGCAAAATCTGTGTCCCTGAACCGTCGCGCGTTAATACAGGTGCTAGTGGCAAATGATTCTCTTGCTGCAGATACCACGACATGCCCGATGTGATCGACTTCC
Organism: Psettodes erumei; assembly: GCA_016785225.1. Classification (NCBI taxonomy): domain Eukaryota; kingdom Metazoa; phylum Chordata; class Actinopteri; order Pleuronectiformes; family Psettodidae; genus Psettodes; species Psettodes erumei. The sequence goes on along the minus strand of JAFBJZ010000382.1, from coordinate 112,323 downwards.
TGGTGTTGCGGCAGCAGTTCGACAATGCCAGAAAGAGGCAGTGGAGTATAGGTCAGCCAGTTTTGTCTGTTTATAATATTTTAATATACGTCATTTTCTGGCACGATACGTGAAGTCAGCCGCTTTGTTTGACCCACATGGTGCTGCGATGTCTGTGCAGGAGACAGGTTCCGGTCAGTGATCGATGACGCCTGGTGGTTTGGGACCATCGAGAGCCAGGAGCCCTACCAGCCCCAGTATCCTGACAGCCTGTTCCAGTGCTACAATGTCTGGTACGACCGCGACTCGAGCCCACGCCGTTTGCAGTAGAGCTGCAGGACTTTGCAGCTTCGGTCAAAGCTGCGCACGATCTCGCTGTCACGCGACGAATCTGTTGTATTGCCGTTAACGAGGAGATCCACAGCGTCCGACCGAGCGTTGCTAATTTTCTCAGCGAGAAAGGAGAAGCCCAAATGCCGAACCGCAACAGTAAAAAAAAAAAAAAAAAGAAGCAAGGCGAACCTTGCTGGCGGTGGTGAGGAAAAAAGAAGTCGAGTGAGGTGTCACATTGTGTTGAGTTTCAAAGGCGATGATGACAGTTATGTACCTTAGAGTGGTATTTAACCATCGCTGCAGCACAGCAAGTAAGCGTCGGAAATGTTTTCAGCCCCTTGAAACTACACGATAAAAAGCAACACGGTGAAGCTACAAACGCATCCTTGGGTGCAGGGAGGTGACAGGAGAAATGTGGACAGAAAATTTGTCTTGTTTTATGCAACATCCATTTGCTTAGAAAAAGAGAAATGCAATCAATACATTTCCTGTGACTTTCAGTCACGTAATCAGCTTCAGAATCACAGAAGTAGGATAAGTAGTAAGTGCGAAAACTTTGTCTCAGTTCCCACTTTGGCTACTGTACACGTTCACAGCACAAAGAGTCTCTTAGTCAATCTTACGCGTTGACGCTTTCAAGGTCTGACTTTCCACACAACTCAAACAGAATAAGCTGTCTTAAATGGATTTATTAAAAGCGGCTGACACGAGAATTCGTCTGCTCGGACAGATCCAGGTGGATACAGACATATAGCTGCCAGTGATTATTCTGTCGTGGCCTGTCACGCCGCTCATTAACGACGTAAACGCCTCATGGCTTCCGTCGTTCGGGAAACTTGTTCGAACGATCCCGGATGACAGTTTTAAATTGGATATTCACAGCGACGCCGCCTGACGCTGCCGTTTGTTTTGCTCTGCCTGACTTCCACTGACAGTGACATTCTAGATTGAAACGTTAATAAGCGCATTGTCTGTCTGAGCTTTTTTTGTTCCTCTCGACACGGGGCCCTTCACGGTCACAGGTTATTTCTAAAAACCTTGTTTGAGAGTGACATTCACCTCGGGCTGTGGGTGAGGAACTTGTATTTCACATGTGTGAAATAGAAAAGAAACGACAAATGCGCGGGATTAACAGGTGATGGATGTTGATGATTCATATCTGCACTATTTTCCATCCAGCTGGGACAACGGAGACACGGAGAAGATGAGTCCTTGGGATATGGAGCCCATCCCCGATGATGGTTTGTTATCTAAAACACACCCACGCTACAGTGCACACACACCCCGACGTCAGCAAAGTAAAAATGCGGTCTTTTTTTTTTTCTTCTCACGACTTCAAAATCTTTGCAATCCTCCATGTGCAGCCACCTTCCCCGACGAGTTGGGCATGAGCGTCCCGCTGACGGAGGAGGAGCAGAAGGAGCTGCTGTACGTCCCCCTGGACGGGGAGTGGGGCTGCCGCACGCGAGCGGACGAGTGCGAACGCATCATCGGTGCCATCGACCAGCTCTGCACGCTCGGTACGACGTCGGGGGGGGAAAAAAAAAAAAATTAAAAAATAACCGTGCAAGCGGGGGCATGTGAAAGTAAAGCCACGTGGGCACATTCCCCTTAAAGAGGCGGGCAGCGTTGACGGGCAGCGGTGACTCCGTGCAGACGTGAGTCACCGCTCTGAGCTCACCAGCGTGAGCCCAGCAGCGCCGCCGACCATATGTTGAAAGGAATAAGCTGCTAACAGGTTGAGCCAGATATTGAGGCTCTTGCTTGGATTCCTGTTAAATGTTGTAATGTCACATTAGACACAGGCTTTGTGTTACTGCAATCCTCCCTGCGGAGGAAAGCTGGGACGAGGGCTCCCTCTAGTGACGGTTTGTTAGGGGAAAAAAACCACACAAGTACCAACAACTGGCACAGTTAATCCTTCCAGATCTCTCCCCGTGTCCTCCTACGCTCTATGCCGCGGTCAGCTCGCAGGACGAACGACGGCTCCTCTCCGCCTTTTCCGACGCCGTCTTGAAAGTTTTCTAAAGCTCGTCTGTTCCAGCCGAGCGATAATCCCCTCTCCTCCCTCAGACGTGGCCGCGCCGTTCGCCTTCCCGGTGGACCTGCAGGCCTACCCCACGTACTGCACGGTGGTGGCCTACGTCACGGACCTCAGCACTATACGCCAAAGGCTGGTGAACCGCTTCTACAGGTAACGCAGAAGGCGTGCGTGCGGGAGAGAGGGATTTTTTTTTTTTTTTTTTTTTTTTTTGCCGCGTACTCGACGGATGCGTGTTCTCCCTTCTCAGACGAGTGTCCTCTCTGATGTGGGAGGTGCGATACATCGAGCACAACGCCCAGACGTTCAACGAGCCGGGGTCCTTCATCGTCACCACCGCCAAGTTTGTCTCTGACCTCATGCTGCAATTTACTAAGTGAGTGTGTGAAATGCGCGGTGTCATTCTTTTAAAAGCCTGTATGTTGTCTGTCTTGTTAACAGAGCATTATTTCACCGTAACATATCTGTAGAATTAATTCCTGCTCTCTCGTCCTCGTCAGGGACCAAAGTCTGACGGACCTCATGCCCCTCTACAAGACCATGAAGAAGGCAACTTTCTCGGACTCCGAGGACGAGGTCCGTTTTGCACGCACGCGTTTTTACGCGGCAGTTTGCCTTCAAATTGTCCTGAAAATATTGTTCATTTACTGCGAGAAATAATGCATTCTATTCCAGACCAGTCTGCAGCGCATTAGCCTTGTCGAGCACATTATGTATTACCTTCATCATTTCTTTCTCTTTTCCTGTGTAGGATGAGGAAGAGGAGGATGAAGATACCAACACTCCCGGGACGTCCACGCGAAACCATAAGGTAGGGACAGCATGTCCCCATACGTTTTCATACCGTCCACACGTGCGCAAACAAGCCGTGGCAAACCCCCTTCATTCAACTTTTTTATTTTTTATTTTTTTTGTGCAGGGCCGTCGACCGATGCAGCGCCAGCTGCGGACGCGGCCGCCGTCGTACGACCCTCACGCGTGGAGGGGGCGCTGTAAGGAGCTGCTGGACCTGATCTTTCAGTGTGAAGACTCGGAGCCCTTCAGAGAGCCCGTGGACCTCCAGGAGTACCCGGTGCGTAGGCCGCAAGAGTCTCGCTCTCTTCAGCACGCGCGGGAACTCGACCCCCTCAGAAACGAAACCGTCTCGTGCGGCATGGCGGCCGCTTATAGCCCAGCGGCCGCTATGCAGGAGAACGAGAAGTGTTGTTTCGAGGTGGAGGAATTGTTTGGAGCAGGCCTCTCCATTTTAGCATCCGAAACAAACAATGGATGTATGAGCCGCGAAGGGGAAACACTGTGAACACACTCGCAGCTTCAGGTGGAATTCTTTCTCTGTTGGTTCAAGGGTTGTTTTTTTTTTCCCCAGTCCACTCAGAACGAGACTTCAAATCCCCCGAGATCTCCTCCTCTATTACTCCATCTTCATCTCGTCTGTCCGCGCCTTTTGAAACCCGCGATTGAAATGTCCCGACTTGCCTCTGCCTCTCCCAGGACTACCTGCAAATAGTCGACTCGCCGATGGACTTTGGCACCGTTCTCAACACGCTGACAGAGGGAAAGTACCAGTCTCCCATCGAGCTCTGCAAAGATGTCCGGCTCATTTTCAGCAACTCCAAAGCTTACACGCCCAGCAAGAAGTCCCGGGTGAGACAAGCACGCACAAACACTCGCACGCACACACGAACCGAAATACACCTAAAAGGTCTTATAGTTTATCTGCTATTCAAACGTCGAGAGCCAGTGCTTTTGTAACATTTCCAGTTGTTTTAGTGAAGCCTTCGTTGTGTCTCCAGATCTACAGTATGAGTCTGAGGCTTTCCGCGCTGTTCGAGGAGCACGTCAGCTCCATCCTGGCCGACTACAAGGCCATCCACGGCCTGACGGACAAACTGTCCCGACAGGGCACGGACAGGCAGACCCGACACACTACGGACAGACAGACGCGGCACGCCATGAAGAGGAGGAGGAGGAGGGGCAGCGAGTCGCCCGCGAGCAGCACCGCGTCCAGGTAGGAGGAAGGGCATTTTTATTTTCGATCTCGCTCTTTACAGGCGTGTCGGGTTTTGATCGTTCTCCCCCCCCCTAATGCTGCGCGTCCAGCCCGGAGAGGAAGCGGCGCGTGTCCTCGCGGGGGAGCGCAAAAAGGGAGCCGTCGCCAGCCCCTTCGCGGCCTTCCGCCCTGAGACAGAGCACCCCCCTGAAGCAGCCCCCGCAGCTGGTCAACGGGAAGGCGGACGCGCCGTCGGCGGGGCGGACGCGGAGCGCGGCGCGCCACTCTGCGCACTCCCTGCCCGCCTCGTCCTCCTCGCATAATGCCGCCGGCAACACTCCGAGCGCAGCCGGTGAGCCCACTTCAGAATATATTATCGAGAGCTCATCTCATCGGGTTTCCAGTTCACTTCAGTCGCCGTTTATCTCCCTGACATCCTCAGAGCCGGCTCGTTCGCTGAGGGCTCATAACGCTGTGGCAGCTTCGACGCCGGCAGCTCCTGAAAAGGTGACGTCCTCTCCGGCTGCAGAAACCAGCGGCGGCGGGAGCACCCGGCGGAAACTCAGGACTCCTGTACGACACACACCCGGTAAGAGGCGGTGTAACAAACTAAGTATTCAAGTCACCTGCCTATTATTGATTATTGTCTGTTTCACTCCTTTTTGTCCTGTGAATAAATGTGCTGCCCCCTCAGGCTCCCCTGCCAGCCCTTCACCTCAGAGCACAGTCCACCTGAACGGCCACAGCAGTCACGTGACCCTGGGCGTAGGGAGGAGGGGGCGGAAATCCAGAATGGACCCGCCGGGGAGTCCTCCAGAAGCCACGACCCCGGCGAGCCCTCCCAGGCCCCGAGGTCGCCCGCCGGGCAAGAAGCGGGGCAGGAAGAGCAAGCAGGAACTGGAGGAGATGAGGAGGAACAGCAACCGTAGGAGCTCCACCCCCGACGACGAGCTCGACCAGTCCACCGGCGACGAAGGCGGGACGTCGTCCGCGCAGGAAACGTCGGTGCTGTCGGACTCCGGCGTGCCGTCGACGCCCAGGCGGCGCGGCCGGCCCCGAGTGGTACGAACTGAGGAATCCACTCCTCCTGCCGAGTCGCCTGAGCCCTCGCCGCTGAGGAGGAGCAGCAGGAGAGCCAACGAGGAGGTCACCCCTCCTCCGCAGACTGCTCCTCAGCGATCCAATCGCAAGGAGTCTCCCAAGGAGGAGGCGGGGGACGGGGCGGGCGGGTCCATGCGCACACGTAACCAGGGGCGACGGTCGGCCTGGTACATGGAGGAGGACTCCGAGGAGGAGCAGAGGCAGCTGCTGTTCGAGGACTCATCAATCACCTTTGGCACCTCCTCTAAGGGGCGTGTCCGCAAGCTGACGGAAAAGGCCAAAGCCAACCTTATAGGCTGGTAACAGAGACACAGGAAGTGAGGAGGAGGAGCAGGCTGGCTGCCCCGACAGTAATGAAATCTCCAGAGACTGAGATTTCTGAATGACCGCTTTGGGAGGAGTAGGGGGCTCGGAGCTGAGGAAGTCGTGCTTGGTGTTGTATGCATTCGTGTGCGCGCATGTGTGTGTTCGTCCGGGCGGCCGCTGGTTCACCCGCTGCTATTTGAAGATGTGGCCATGGAGAGACACAACAGCGCAGTCCAGTAAAGCACATCGCTATGGCGACCGGTGGCTTTCAGACAAGGCGCGCTCACCTGTTCCGGCTCCTCTCACGTTATTGGTCCATGTTGGATCCGACAGACGGCGGCCGACCCTGCACTGCGGCGGCGGTCTCGTGACTCGGTCCTGTCCGGCGGGCCGCCCGTCCCGTCGAACGGCTTGCGGAATTTTCGCACTTGGAAAAAGTCACGGGGAGAGACGGGATGCATCTCCGCCCGGCTCTTACTCTCTCTTAGAACTTTTCAAGCGTCCCTGCCGGGTCGGCCGGAGACGCCCGCTGACCCGCGACTGTTGGGCGCGCGACGGACTGCAGACCGCTGCCCCAACAACATCCTTCGCCCCCGTCTCCATCGCCCCCCATTCTTTTTTTATACGACCCTCTCTAAGCTTTTTCTAAGATTTGTACGTGATGATCGGCTCTCTGTTTTGGAAGTCTTACCCATCGGCTGACCTGAGCGTGTTTGTCTGTCCGCGCTAAAATACCAAATGGTGTACCTTTTTGTAGGTACTGTAGATCAGTAGGTTTTGTTTACTATCTGTGTGTGTGTGTGTGTGTGTGTGTGTGTGTGTGTGGGGGATGTGCGCGTGCGTGTTGTTGTTTTTGCATGTCAATTAGAAAGAGGAAGCATCTACTTTTTTTTCCTAGAAGCTGTTTTTACTGTGAGGAGCAGAAAAAGGACGGGTGGGTGAAAGGTGCGTCATTTCTGTGTTCAGATAGATCATGTTTCAATGCGTCCTCAACATTAGCAATACCTTGTGCCTTTATGTCCTTGGTGTGTGTGTGTGTGTGTGTGTGTGTGTGCGCGTGTTTGTGCGAGCGAGCGTGCACGGGCTCTGCCCTGCAAAGTACACGTGCCTGTGTGTGTCTGAACTTGTTCTGTGCGAGCGTGCGTAACTGGCGGAACGCGTGGTTTTTTTTTTTTTTTTTTTTTTTTAACGACGCGACAGAGCGCGTCGTTCACTTTCAGCGTACAAACAGTGGCATACAGTTTGATCGTTGCGAAACCTCTCAAAGAAATGTATTTATAGCGGTCGGAGGAAAGAAAAAACAAAAAAAGACTTTTACTGTCGTTGTAATCACGCCATTATTCATGTCGATATATTATCCTATAACCAACCTATCGTCAGTTTATGCCTGAGGTACAGCGAGCGGAGACTTTGGGTGACTAGCTTTGAGATGCACTTACCACAGGACCGGTTATCGATGCAGTCGTAGGGAGTAACCCTGTGTGTTTTAAAACTGTTAACATATACAGATGAACTTTTTTCAAACGTCGATATGTCTCTGTGGCGACCGCACACGCGTGCACGCGCAAAGTTTCTGTCTCGCATGCTCTAGCACTTTCTCATGCCTGAAGCAGACGGGACGGAGCCAGATCGTACTGGTTCGGAACTGAATTTGGACGGAAAAGCGGAGAAAGAGAGAGAGAGACAAGTCTTACATTCATCTTTCTGATTGTGTGCCTTCGCTACTCTGGCATAATATCCTCAGTTTCTCCTTTTGGGGCCTTTTTAATTTTTTAAAACATTTTTTTTGGGGACTTCCTGACTAACCTGACTCCGGGAGGCGAGACCTGGACCTGGACCTGGAAGGCTTTAGAAAGAGAGACCAGTCATCCTGACGGGAGACAAACATGCGACGTCTCTCTCTCTCTGTACACACACCTGCTGGACTGACTTTACAAAGACGACGGCCTCCACTTTTGACACGCGTCTGTCTTTACCCCGGCACGGTGCAGAGTGAACGCCAAAACGTGACACTCGCGGGGGGGCTGGCTGGCTGGTAGCACCTACATACACCCGTCATAGGTCTTCCCTGTCACATATTACTCAAACATATATCTCATCTGTTTATCACTGTTTTGTTTTCTGTTATGGAGAAGTCCACGCCAAATTCTGTCTTTGGGCTACTGAAGTTTTAGAACATGCCTTTTTGAATGTGGTTTAATTTTAGCCGAGCTGTACCGTCTCCGCGGCGAGCGATTTTACGTATAACATGTCAAGTTTTCTGTCTGTGTCCCTGTGTGTGACGGCGTTTCAGCGGCTAGATCTGTGGAGTCGTGCCGTTGGAATGATGTTTTATGATCTGCCGCGCGTATCTGAGGACACAATTTACGATCGCTTTTGTTTTGTTGTTGTTTTTTGTTGTTTTTTTTGCAGTCAGTTGCACAAATGCTCTGTTGGTATTGTGCATGTGAAGAGTTTTATTCCGAACGGCGACATCATCCTCCGCATCAAAGGAAATCTTATCATAGGGTTTGATTTTTTTTGTTTTGTTTTGTTTTGTTCCAAATACTCGTTTTATCGTTGGACATTTTGTTGGTTTTAAGTGTTTCTGAGCGACTTTCATTCATAAAATTGATCTGTAAACTCTTCATAGGCACATAAAGGTTTGGGATTTTCTCTTTTTTCCCTTTTCAATCACAAATGATCAGATTTATGTATGTGCAGAGATTATCATGACAAATAGAGTTTGGACTCAAATGTTTCGACCGTGGCTTCACAAACTTGAGATATGAGCTCACTTTTTAAAATATAATGTTTACACAAGCCAGCAAAAAAAACACAACAACTTGATTGCTGGAGAATCCCAAGTGTCTGTGGGAAATTGAAGAGGATCTAGCCATTTGGAATTAGGAGTGGTTTTTTTTTTTTATCTTTGGCCTGCTGCTACGTAGGAGCCATTGTATCCCCACTTAATGGCTGGATGGGGAGGGATGTGCTTTATTCGCCCCCTAATTTCCCCCTGAAATAACATCAAAGTAGAAATGCATTCAGTGCTTGAAAATGGACATCAGAGTTGTTTCGTCTGCTGCCGCGTCCTCTTAATCAAATCACCCCCATTATCTGTATCTTTTGAAATCTGACAAAGTAAACGAGCAGGTCAGGTTAGCTTCACCGTATTAGCGCTAAATAGACAACCGCCAATCATGTCAAAGGGGCCTTAAAAGCAAGTCACTGGTTATGAGCCAGAATTGGTACATTAAATTATTCTTATCTTTTCAAACACACATCAGTCTGTCGTGCTTCGCAGCGTGGACCTCACTAGGTTTTGGCATCTGCGCTTTCCGCCTGGACCCGGCACCTCAGATCGGCCCTCTTATCCCTACCAGACCCGCGCCGCATTGTGACGCTCACGCGAGAACGCACACACGTTCATTTACCGCGGGCCTGTGCTAAAGTGTGGCAGAGTTGCGCTGTTTTGCGGACTCAGACCATGGGCGCCAGCGGCGGGTCAGAGGTCAAAGGTCACAGCATGCGTGCGGAGTGGCATGTGAGTCGCCGGGGAGCATTTTGGGATGTTTTTAAGTTTTAAACGGGGCGTGGGATGGGGGGGGTCTGTTTCACCTGAACTGATTCAAGAGGATGTCTTTGTTAGTTTGGATACTTTTTTATATATAAAAGAATTAATGCAAAAAAGAAGCATAAAGCTAGAATGTATGTGTAGGGGAGTACTGCTGTCCTGTTAGTTAATACCAATATTTTAAGTAAATAAACAGTTGTGTTTCCATATCCACTTTTACTTCCTGTTTTTTGGGGTCATTTCAAAAAACGTCTTTGTTTTTTTTTTAGACCTAAATTCATGTCAGACAGCCAGATCGTTTTAAACGGGGTCTTTAAAAATAAAGCAGAGAAAAAGGCGTCAGAAGGTTCAGCGCTGGGTCTTTCCACACTGCAGCAGTGTTGCGTGAGCGAGAAGACTCACCGACGCCGCCCTGTGTCTCCGGAGCGTCGCTGCAGCGGAGCCGCCTCCCCGCCCGGAGCCCGCGGCCGCGGCTCTCTCCTGACGTGGCTCGCCGCGAAAGGTCCGCCGGTTCTTCCGTGGGCCGCGGCGATTGGACGCACTACCGGTTTGGCAGTTTTGACAAAAAAAAAAAATGTAAATACACAGCTGGCAGTGTCATGGGAGAGCGTGTGGTTTATGTAAATACGACAGAAGTGAAACTTTGCTCTGGCTTCTCAGGCGCAGACTCTGTCAGGCGCAATGTTTGGCGGATAGCTGGGGAGAAGACGTTGGATTGTAACACGAGGTAAGAGAAATGATTCATTACTAACACGTCGCCTCACGTGCATTTCCTCTTACGTTTCTCCAACAGCGCGTTGTTCTTTTTTAATACTTAACTTGCCACAACTTGAGGTTGAACGAATCAACTAATACATTGTGCACACGTGAAGGAGCTCTGCACACAAACTTACTGCTGCGATTTCTTTTTAAAGACATTTCATTTTTATGTTGTTGTTGTTGTCTTGATCGATTTAGCTCCGGTTCCGGCACCTGCCACATCCACCTGACGCGCGCGTCCGTGCCCCAGGTGACGGCTGCGCAGTCATGCCTCAGCTCACGCCCGCGGCGGCGCTGCAGATCGCGCTGCTGCTCTCCGCGCTGCCCGCGCAGTACCTCATCTCCCGGTGGAGCGGCTCCAACGCGGCGCAGCGCTACCACGCGACTTCACGGTAGGCTCACTTCATGTGAGAGGGGGAAAAGAAAAACCCCGTCCTGGTGGGGAAATGTTTGGGAAGTTTAAGGACGCCGTCAAAAATCCATCCCCAGGTCTCAGGCTCGCAGTTGAGCACTGTTAACAGACTTTCGAGGAATTCTTTTTGTTTCGTCTTAATTGAACGAATAACCGTTTGTGTTCCAGGTTGCTCAGGATTTGGAAAGAGTGGAGAGCATCGTACCTGAACGGCACCGCGTGGATGGACTGGGCCGACCAGCAGATGTCCTATGTCATGTGAGTGTTCGCAGTCCCGGCAACGACTCGGACAAACAAACGCACAAGTCATTTTCCTGTGGAGGCTGACAGCGTCTGTGCTTTCAAAGGTCTCTGGTTGGTCTGGGACAGGAAGACCCGGTGGGGCAGGAGTCGCCTCCCATCGAGACCATGATCTATGACAACGACCTGGGCTTCTTTGGAGGTTTGTCTGTATCTGTATATAAAATTTTGCTCTGTAGACACATTCAGAAAAAATTTGGAGCCTTTTGTATTTTGGATCTCTTTCTTTGGTGAACTGAAATTTCACCTCCCATAGCTCTTATTACTTTTCCTGCCATTTCTACACCTCTATGAGATTGTGTTTGTCACATGACTGAACTGAAACCCTTTAGCAAGTGCTAAATTAATTATCGTCACAACTTTAGGCTCACAAATACACTGAATTGTGGGGAAACTAAATGAAAATATGCATTGTATTTTGTCTTTTTCCAGTCATTTCACATTGTCAAAAAAAATAAATAAATTTTGGTCAAGAAAAAGATGAATCTGATGCAACAATACCCTGGCTTCCTTCAGGGAAATTGCTGAACATTGAATGGGTGTAGTTTTGTGCTGAGAGGCTCTGTGAGACACCAAATACAAACCTGTGGTTTCACTGAAAGCAGCACAAGTAAATTTCGTCACCATTCGCTTGTTTTTGTTGTTCTCGTTTTCCTGCAGCGTCCAAGCTGGTGCGCAGCCCTCGCCCTCCCTATGTGTTCCTCCGGGTGGGAGAGGTGGTGATGGAGAGGAACGGCCGTATGGTCGGGGTGGTGGTGAGCTGGGACCCTGAGCTGCGAGCCCCTCAGGAGTGGGTTGACAGGATGTATTCAGGCTCTTTGGTCAGCAGCCGCAACATCACTAATGTTCTGCTTCAAAAACACTTGTGTTTTCACGGAGTGCTGGGAGTTATTTCATTATTTGACTGTGTGTGCATGTAGGGCGTCACGGCAGAGAAGACGCCTCATTACAAGGTGCTGTTCAGCGGGCCTGGACCCAATTCTCTGATGGTCGCATATTTGCCGCAGACACAACTGGAGCGCATCACTGGGACGAGGGTAAGTGCCCGGAAAATCACCGGACACGCAGTCGCACACAACGAACATGCCTCGCACTCACTCTCGGCCGTTTCCAGCCCAACATTCCCACCTTGGAGAAATACTTCACACATTTTGACGGGGAGCGGTTCGTCATGCAGCCCTGGCTCCGAGAGCTCTTTCCTGAGGATGAGGTCGAGGATGCCTGACTGCCTGGTCAACGGGCCGTTTCATTTTCTTCCTTCTGCGGTCAGTTACTGGCCTGGTAGCCACAAGTGCCAAGCACCGAGCAGATCAGGGATAATCATCTTCTCCTTCCTTGCTGGAGCTCAACGTGAGGGTGTCTTTTGGAGATTTGGACACTGATATTTAAGGGACAAATGAAAGAAATGTCCTAATTAAGCTCTATCATGGAGACCTGGAGCTATCAGTTTCCAGATCTTTATTTCTTTGCGATGTACAAATATACAGTATTTTAATTTAATGTGTCTAAAAAAACACATAGAAAGAATAATGTTTATTTTAAAAAGGTGTTTCACTGAATTTTAAAAGACAGAATGAATGTTTGGTGGGTTGAAGTTAAATGATAAGGGTGAATGCTTGAAATGACAAAATTTCCCGTAGAATCTATATAGTTTTGTTAGTTGAGACAACTGTTTTGGCTGAGGTTAAAAATAAATAAATGACAAACTGCACTTCTAATCAGCTACAACGATGCAATAAAATGTTTTAAACTGGGACAACCGGCTCTTTGGTTTCATGAGCGACTGTCAGACGTCTTTAGGGTCTTTTCCTGCTTCTGTCTCTGAGGCTGAAGGAGACTGACACCCGTGAGGAGGCAGTGACTGTGGGTATATGGGGAAGGTGAGAGAGGGGTGCGGCGCCCTGCCCTCCGCCTCCACACTCCTCGTCCTCGCTCCTCCACTCCCTCGTCTCCCCCTCTCTGACCAGCAGGGGGGGTCCCAGACTTTGTCCCAGCAGCTGACTGACTTCGCTGGCCTTCTGCTGGGCATTTTCAACTGCTGACACACACACTCGCCTCCTAAAACGTGGACAAAAAAAAAAAAAACGCACACTAGTTACTGCATCTGGCCAATGTAGTGTGGCCCAGCTAGCTGGGCGGAGGTGAGCTTTGCTTTTGTGTTATCCCTACCTCAGCTGACTCAAACATTCTTCACTGTGGTAAAACTGCGGCGCGCCCACGCAGACACTCTTGTCCAGCTTGTCCAGCAGGACGCTACACACTTGCTCCATTTTCTCAAAATCGGAAAAAGTGACCACCACCTGTGGGAACATTTTCTTTCAGTCAGACACCACGCGAGGTGCACACTGTAGGGTCAGTGAAACACACACACACACACACACACACACACACACACAGTGCTCAAATACTCCACCTCTGCATCCATGCGATACAGATCCGCCTCTCGGTGGAGAAACCTCCTCACTGAGGTGTCTTTGTTACTGACACCATGTTGTCTAAACAGGGGGAAAGAATGTAAAAATGTCACACACTGATTACAATAATAAAAGTGTACTTTAGGACTTGGAGAACATGGACCATTTGAGCTCCTGCGCATTGCTGCTTCTGTATCACTGCGTCACTGGAATGAGGAACAGTAGTGTTCTACTTGTTGTTGGATTATTGTTACTAATACTTTTACTGTCCAGCTTTAATTAAAGCTGTCAGTGCTTCTTCCACTATTGCATGGGGAAGCACTAGTCCACTGTTCGCAGTACGAGAGCATATTACAGCCTAAATAGCATTATATGAGGGGCTAACTAGCCCTTCCCGTGATCCCTTTGACACCGCAAATAACGCACAACACAGCTTCGGTGGACAGAGCATGTAGCATCTAGCTAACATTCGGGTCATGCTCCGGTCCCACTCCAAACTCACAGTCTGCTCGCAGTGGCGTTTTCACCTGAGGGACTGTAAAATGTATTCGAGCCGCCGTGAAACGCTGTTGGTCACCTCGTTGACCGACTCCTTAGTGTTGCCCACGCTGACCCGGACAGACGCTCGGTCCGCCGGGCAACGCGCTTCAGCCGTTCCCGCGACTTGGACCTCCCTTGCCCGGCCACCGGCGCCCTGTGGGGTAACGGTTCGTACTTCCAGTCCCCGCTCCGGCTCGTTACCGGCGACCTCGCGACCCGCAGCCGGTAGCAGCGCTGCGAGTACACGGCTCGTGTTGTCCATGATGGAGACAGAATCAAACTAACTTCCCGCTGCTATGACAATCGAGCGAAATGCACGTCGGGACTTGAAGGCCACTTCCGCCAAGGAACTACAGAGGGTTCCAATACCCTCTGTGATAAATAACGGAACTCTATGCGATATGACTCTAACTCTGTTTGCTGCCAGTCTCACCTGTTGCTTCTGGTTTCTCCCAAAACATCATGCTGGATGCAGTCCTCTTCCTCATCTCTCTCTTCATCACTTCCACATTTCCATTCCTGTCCCTGCACCCTTTGACCCCCTGATGGCGGGCCTGTTTGGAAACGCTTGTATCACAGACGACATACAAAAGGGCATACAAACAACTGCGTGTAGTCTGGCAATAGTTTTGTCTCACAGCGCAAGAACGCTCAGGTCGAGGTCACGTGATTTGATTTCCCGGTGCCTCGCCCGTGATTCGCTGTGTGCCTAATGAGCCGTAACGCGCGCGAATCACTCCGTTACCTTTGCTAACATCTTAACATGGAAAATCAAAGGGCCCGCGTTAGCATTGCTGTAGTTTCCACCACGACTGGAATATCTGCTCTCCGACACCCAAACATGACATTTCAGGGAAATGTTTCAACTTTTCCAAGAAAGCGTGTGTTTCCTTCGTCGGCTGAGGTGAGTGTTTCACTGCCCTTCCATCGTTTTACATGCACCTGTCCACGCAGTTCAGCTTGTTTTCTTGTTTGCTTTGGTTTCCCCATGGATTTAGCAAGACGTGTGTCAAATTCAAACCCTGGTAGTGAGATAAAGGTCATACTTTGTACAGTGCATTTAGATACAAATGGTGTGTGTAATGTTTGTGGTCTGCTCCCTGCAGTGTTAGTAAACGTGTAGCATTACCTTCTAAATAGCAGGTTTTTTAGTTCAAATGTCAGCTTTTGGTGCGTTTTCAGAGGATGTATGGAGGAAATATATTTGCTTTACTGTAATTGAGCCCATTTTCGGGACGTTGTCTCGCTTTTTTATCTGGTTTTTCGGTTGTATTGTTACTGTTAATTGCAACAATACTCTTACTACTTCTATGTAAGAGTCTGTGATGGGAGCGCTTTGTATAAACGCCCTTTTAAACATCTGTTAGGCTCTCAGTCGTCGTTGAGTGACGCTCAGTGATATGTGACGTTTCAGTCGGTCGGTACCTCTGATTGGCCGGCAGGTGGCAGCAGAGTACAGCAGTAATAACACAGTAAACCTATGGCAGCGCGTACGGAGGCTTTTACAGGCGGCGCAGTCCTCGCTCCAACAGCCGGGATACTTTTGAGGTTCAGTTTCTTGGCTTATTTAAAATATAGATTTCTTCCGTTTTCTGCCATTTTGGGGAATAAGCCCATTTATTATTATTTCAAAATACTACACATGCTTCCAGCAGTAATTAAAAAGTTCGCGATAATACAGTAACAACAGTTCTTGTATCTGGCTTGCACTGTATCACATTGTGATAGTATAAGTAACTTCAAATCTATAGATGGGTAAATACAATTTTAATATCATCACCTTTTATTGATATGTGTGACATCAATGTTTCATAAGTAGTGGACTGACAGGCTGTGCAGTGTGTGCAGCAGTAAATCTGGCAGAACAACAGTAGAATTAAATGGTAATCCTCATACAATAGGAGCAAAAATTTTAATTCAGTGTGTTAGTTTTTCCAAAGTGAAAGATGTTGTCCTTGGTGTCTCTCTTGGACCTACTTTTTTTGCCCTCTTCTTCTTTCATTTTTCGAGGACGTTTGGGAACAGCGGAGATTTGATCCAATTCTGGACGCTGGTCTCTTTAAACAGCAGAGTTTGTTTGCTCTCCCCGGAGTATTAAACTGTGAAATGGGCTTTATAATCACAACCTAAAAATACAAGGCCGTATTTGTTGTTATTGTCTCCGGTTTCGCCGGTCCCCCGGTATGCTCTGTGAAACCCAAGATCTGATGCGCGGCCCCGGCCAAGAAAGATGCAGCACCCTACAATAGGCGGCTATTTTCATATGGCAGGGAGCGAGGAGGATAAGGAGACCCTGACTGTTAAATCTCCATGGAAGTCCAGAGCGTTTCCCTTCAGTGGCCTGCAAACCGTCGGGCCCTTTTCTCCCCCGTCCTCCAGCGATCTGTTGCTGAAATCACTTGAAAAGACGCTGTCTCCACCCCCCACCACCTCTCTGACCAGAAAGAAGGCCCACTCAGGATGATTTTAAATGCTTCGAGCGACATATTTGGGCGCTGTGATGTGGTTAATGAAAGTGGCGGTAAATTATTTGTTCAGTTGGTGATCATCATAAGGTTACCGACCACTTACATAAACAAGAATCCATTTTACTCTTAAAAGCATTAATTCTTCTCCCCCCAGTGTTTATACAACTACCATCACTTTAATAGTACTCGCTGTGATGCCGGCCATGAAATAATGCTGTAAAGATTTATGCAAACCAAAAAAAGAATGGTGGGTTGTGTAAACAAAAAGCTGGGTAAACTAGAGCTGAGGAGGTTTTTTCGCCTCCACCGTGTCCCGGGATGTTGGATGAAAAGGGTCTGGGGGTCCTCAGATGGAGACTGCGGCCACTTAGGGGGGAAAAAAGATTTGCCTGTAACGGTCTCCAAATCTGTTGATGTGTCTCTCCCCCTCTCGCCCGCGCTCTCAGATGAAGTAATAAAGTCAGCCGTGTTGGAGGCCCTCCATGTCTCTCCATAGACCACAATCAAGGCCCGTGCAGTTTTATTGCAGTTTTATTTTCATATTGTCCAAGAAATCTCCAGACTCCCTCCTGTGCCCGTTGCCATAAATCGTATATTTTGACTGTATTTCTTCCACTCTGCGTTTTTTATTTATGGGTGAAGGCGATAAAACATGCAGCATGCACTCTGTGTGTCCACAGCTGTCATCTGTCTAGGACTTTATTGTGAAAGGGGGGGGGTCCAAGTTTCATTTTTTATTTCCCGACACAAATCTCCCTCTCTGTTAAAAACAGATGCTGATAGAATGGGAAAACTCAGTAAATGGAGATTTTCATCGTTTACGTCTCCAGACTCTTCCGACGAACGCTTTTATTGCTTATAAAAGCAACAGTATTCAGCTCCGTTTAACAGGAAGCTTCAGGTGGTGATCATTGGTTCATCAGCGGGAGGTTCTTGAGCTGGAACTTCTTGGTCAGTGGTTCAATGATCGCTTTCTCACACCATTATCTTATGTCAAAGTTTTGCTCCTTGTCGTAGTCTTAAGGGAGGCCCGAGGTTGGAAGGGCTGCGTAACGAAGAGTGAAAAAAGGATCACGGCCTCTTTTTTTTTTTTTTTTTTTGCGCCGCACGCATGAGTTGTCGTCTCGCGGAAGGAAAGAGGGAGAAGTTAGACAAAACACGGTGACGTCCGAGCTGTGCTGTCCATCCTCGCGCATGCAGGAGGGGAGCGTGGATTAGTAAACCTTCCCAGGTGCCGCCGAGCACGGCCAGTGACTAATATTTCAGCTGTAGTCCTGCATGGAGCCGGGTTTCTCGAAAGTCATGGGTTTCCAGACCTCCTCCTCAATGCTCTCAGGGAATGACTGCAGATCAAAAAGAAGATCTTTTTTGTTACTTGAATTTTTCATATTTTATGTACTCTGTTAAAATATATTGCCCAACATCAAGGTCTAAATATTTCCTAGCATTTATTTATTTCAGTTTGTTGAGCTAAAAATAGTCCAACAAACACAATTAATCTAAAATCAAAACCTCCTAGTGGTAAGGTGTAAATTTTAACTAATTGCTAAAAAATGAGAAGGTCATTTGACAATTACAAAAGCTTCAGATAATTACATGGCGACACCAAGCGCGGGCCAGATGAGCAGAGCCCCTTGCCAATAAAAGCAAACATCGGATATTATCGGAGGGGGATCTTATCAAACGCTTCATAAAAGTCTCCGCTGCGAATGAGCGAAAGTGGAAACAGAAACATCGCCGTGGCTCTCGTCGGCTCCGGGGCCGTGCTCGCGTAGGTCCAGGGAGAGGGGCGAGCTGGCCGCCGCAGTCCCCCCCCCGCCTCATCAGCGCGTCGTCGGAGGTATTTTCTCATGCTGTCACTCGGCTCCTGCAGCGTCCATCTCTGTAAACAGCTCGTAGTCAAATAAACAGCCCCGTCCGCGGCCCTTCCCCGCTCCCATCGCCGAACAGCTCGGCCGACGTTTCGCCCCGCCGTGGTTGGGTGTGATGAAGCGCAGGTATACGTGATGGCGTTAATAACGACAACAATGCGTCGTGCTTATGTCATCTACTTCCTCAGCTGTGGCGCTCAGGCGGCATCACCGTCCTGATCAAATCTCTCTCAGTGTTTACGACGAATGCCGCACCTTTCCTGTTCGTTTCCAGTTGTGGTCGCGTTTATGGTTCGCTGATGAGAGGTTTCCATGTTAGGCCCTCTATGTGCTTCGACGCGCGCGCGCGCACACACACACTCGCACAGAAACACTCGGGGCTGAACCTGTTGTAAAGACCTCATAAAGGCCCGACATCTGTTTATTGCAATGCATGCCAGAAGATTCTGCGACGCAGAGACACCCACCCAGACGAGCACCCACCCACTTAAAACGCGCGCGGAAAGGCCCCCGCGAGTTTTAATTACTGTGCCCGGGCATGCACGCAGGTGCTGAGCAGGGCCCCAGATGATGATGATGATGATGATGATGAGGAACAGAGTGTTTTCGGATCCTTGCCATGCTTGTGCCCGTTTCAGAAAGCTACTATGTGGCAGGTGTGTGTGCTTCATTAGCGGCCCTACTTACCGATTGGAGTAAATCATGACATTAATATCATATTTGCGGCATTCGTGACTTATGATTGGAGGATCCGAGTGCTCGGGCACCTCGCGCAGCGCCTCATCCAACCTTTCCGTACTCTTACATATGTTTCGCGAGGCTTAATCTCGACCATTTCTACCTCTTTCTCTCCATTTTGTCTTTTCCTGCAGATCTGTGTTTTTTTTTTAAGGCCTGGTTGAGTTTCAGGGCTCTATTAAAAGTTCAAAGGCAGCGTTTACTACTGTAACTGGAGCTAGTCTGCGCTGAGGCTTTTCACTAATGAGTGCCCGCCACACACACACACACACACACACACATACGCAGACAAAAAAATACAGATACACACACACACACAACAACAACACATGTTCCCCTCATGGAGGCCGCAGCGATATTCCCCACAAAGTCCGCCGTTGCTGCAGGAATCGTGTCTTTGTGAGTGCCAAAGATCTATCACGGGCTTAACAACCCTTTCAGCACCCTGTCCCCGTCGGTTCCCTCTTTCCACTTCTCCCCTCGCCTCCCCTCCAAACAATAGGTCAGGCCGCCTTCCCGACAGATCAACTGGAGAGTGGGATTTCAGAGGACTTCTAACGCGCCAGATTTCTCGGATAGCCGGAGCGCTGTTTCGCGACGAGTCGTCACGGTTCCCTTTAGGTTCGTAGAAAGCCGGTGGGAGGGCGCGTCACGGAGATGTTTAAGAAAGTTCTGTATTTCAGTTTACGTGGTGTTTGACAGCTACTTTTAATTTCTAAAAAAAAAAGGAAATGATCAAAAAGATAATCCATGATTCGTCTCCACGAAGTCTTATTCTGCCATTATCAGCTTGTATCATGTTTTCACACGCTCGCTAAAACTCTTTTATACCTCTAAGCCCTCACTTCCTCAGTTTCGTGTTCCACTTTTTACAGTGCCGTATCCACTTCCTGTAATCGGACGTCTTTGCACGATCCGCGGCTTGAGATCCTACATGACGTGCATGTCTGTTTTTCGCGTGCTCGTCACGGCCGTCAAGCGCATGTGTACTTTAGATTTGACGTGGACGTGCTCCCACAGCGCGCAGAGACCTTTACGGACAAGAAAATAACCAGGGGGACCGTTAATGGTTTCGCTGCGCTTGCTTTTCCGCAAACCTTTTATAACAAATTAGAATTTAATAATGTTTGTTGAGTCTTCGGAGCTCGGCTGGTTTTTGACCTTCCTCTCCGCCGTGTCCTCGGATGTCTGACATTCCAGAGTAAACACAAAAACAAACAACCCAGACGGCGAGGCCTGGGATTAGACTGGTGGCATAGACATATTTCCCCATATGCCAAACGGTGTGTGTGTGTGTGTGTGTGTGTGCAGGAGCATATCCGTATGTGTTTGGATCAGGACTATTTGATTCAGTCGTAGGTTTGATTTTTTTTGTTAAGTCAGGACTTCGCTGTAATTAGTTGAATGTTCAGATAATCATTTTATTTTTTTCAAATTTGAAATTTTTACTCTTGATTTAATTTCAGTTCTGGTTTTAATGGGTGAATGTGATTTTTTTTTTTTCTTTTGAAAGGCTAATGACAATCCCATTTTTCAAGCAGATGCTGCACATTGCAAATCAAGTTTGTTATAAAATCCCCTGACGTCAGTTTTGTGTGTTTTTTTTCAGAATGGCCTTAACTAATTTAAAGTTACGATTATTTGGTTTGAAGCTGCAAAAATAAAGTGGACCAGATTCCACAGAATGTGGTCATATGATGCTTAATGACCCCAAATGAGACATTTTCTCTGTTTTTTTTCGAGCTTGCCAATAAAACTGCTGGCCCTTCCGGCGAGAGCGGAGAGGGCCTAACAAATCTTCGACATTAGCACTGTGAAATAAAAAGATGAATACCGTTAAAAAGCTTTCATCGATAATTTTCATTGTGTTTAAAATGCAGGGAGGACGGTTTAGATTAAGCATTTTGCAATTCACAGCGATGTTAAGGTTTTGGTAGTAATTTTAATAGGTGCGAGTGTGCGTTTCGGTACAGAAGCTGAAGCCGCAGGACTTGGGGTGGAGGTGGTGGTGGTGGTGGTGGTGGGGGTTGGAGGGGGGGCATTCGGAAACTCAAAACGCCAAACGTTTATTATTACCCCGTTTTGCAGGGGACTTGCCTTCAGGCGAGAATCTCCAGCGGTGACCCTTGGCCCTCGCCGCTCAGCTCCAACCAGACCCCCCCCCCTCCACGTTACCTTCTCGCGTTTGCGGTCTGCAACATTGAAAGGAGAATAAAAGAATACAGCGGAACAATATCTGAGGTCATTCAAGCCCAAGCCGCCATTCCGGGAACAGCAGAGGTTTCTAAGGCAATATCCTTTTATTCTTTTATTGTGGCAGCGAATCAGAGACGAGTGAAAAACATACTTCGCAGCTTCTCTCATCCAAGAGCGGATCCAGGGCGATAAAAGTGGATGCGCCTCCAAACTTTTACAGCTTACCACTCTCTCTCTCTCTCTCTCCCCCCCTGCCGCCCCTCCTCCCCCTCCCTCCCTCCCTCCCTCCCTCCCTCCCTTCCCCTCCACCATTCCTCTTACCACTTGGGAGCGGTGAGACAGAGGGAGAGAGAGGGAGGGAGAGAGCCCCGTTGGCACTGCGGATAATAAACACCCCGTCCCGCTGCACCTTGGGGCAGGAAACCCCATACGTAACGCACCTGCACAGGGCTGCCATGACAACAAGGACCATCTGTCCGTCAAACCGGGCTCTGAAAGAACCTGCTCTGCGGCCTCTGCAGGAGGATAAACACACACGCACACACTGGCAGTTGCACGGTGGACCCGGGGTCAAGGGTTAAAGAACCCCGTTTCCTGTCCAGACAGACGAGGTTTAAACACCCCTCCTCTCACTTCCACTCCGTTTCTGCCTCCCCCCTTTTCTCTTTGGCATTCTGAAGGAAAGCGCTTTATCTGCACACGATTGATCCCGTGTCGCTGCGATGGCGGCCCCGGCCCGTTCGCCTCAGCTCATCGTTAGTGATTGTTGACCAAGCGGCCCTTTTCCCGGCGGAGCTCTTAAATGACCGAAGGCTGATTTAATAATGCGATGGAGTAAGCTAATCCCTGAAAAGTTACCATGTTTTTGTTGTTTTTTTGTTGTTTTTTTCCCGCCTACCCTCAGGAGCTTCATTAAAAGGGCCCGATCTTATGTTACACAGATTCGAGAAAGGCCTTGGCGAAAGATTCTCGTTAGCCACTATTGAAACCAGCTCCTGCAAAAAAAAAAAAAAAAAGAATAATTTTGCTCTCTGTGTTAAATCAGCAGTCGACACGGGAAAAGAAAACAACTCCCATGCACGTCTTTCTGAGGGCTCCTCAGAGCGCGTGAGGCCAAATATGTCCAGATACGCTTTCATGCATTTGAACTCCTCGAGCTCTTTCGTAAATTTATCCCCCACCGTTTCCACCGGCCTCAAGACCGGACACATCCCTTTTCGCAAAAAAAAAAAAAAAAGAGACAAAAACCGAGCGCGCCCTGAGTGTTTTTCAAGTATCCACAATATATTTGACTACCACTTTGCCCGTGTCTGCTGCGGAGCGAGCCTCTGCGGCGCAGGGCTGGTCTGGTAATAGCCTGAGCGCTCGGCTGCGCGGAGATTAATGTGAAGACTTATTGATGTAATGATGGAGCCATGAAAGAGCACTCTGGGCCGTGGTTTGGGCCCAACACATGAGCCTAATGGACTCTGCGTGCGTGCGTGTTTTGTGTGCGCGCTGCCGTCTGCATGAGTTACATCTGTGTGTGTGTGTGTGAATGTGGTTTTGGACAGAAACAGATGAAATTAATTGAGAGGCTTTGCGTTCGTAAGAGGGGAACTCGACAATCGGGGGGGCTGTGCGTTTCCGCGAGACTGCGCCGCTCCTCGAAAATTACCCGGCCTCTAGGTGTGCGTTGAGACGTTAGTGCGTCTGCACATGTGCATTTGACAGGCTGCGCGACCTCGGGACTTCCCTTCGCTCGCCGAGCACGCGCGCGTTTCTGCGCTGCGGCGGTTCCCGGCCGTCCCCGCGCTTTCCCCCGCGGAAGGGCGGGGCGGCTCCCGCCTGACGGCGTGGGACGGCACGGTCGGAGGCAAGGATAGAGGGAGGCTGAGTAAACACGGTGGGAAATCGAAGCGGTACCTACACAACTAGGTGCCCCCCCGCGGTGCGTCTGGGTGTGTGCGTGGTGTGTATCTCTGCCTCTGTAGATTCTCCGGTGAGGCCCGGCAGGTGCTGACAGGACCCCCTTCATCCCTCCCCTCCCCCTACGAACCCTGTTTTTTTGTGTTTTATACATAATGTGTGTGTGTGTGTGTGTGTGTGTGTGTGTGTGTGTGTGCGTGTGTGCGTGTGATCTGCTCGGCGTGGGTCGGACGCCGGGGGTGATTGACAGCCGAGCAGTCACAGGGGCGATTGAGAGCAGTTGTGGGAAGAGAGGGACCTTACAGCCTCACAGCTTTCAGCCCTGAGGGGGAGAGAGAGAGAGAGAGAGAGAGAGCAAGAGACAAATACAGACAGGGAGCGAGAGACGGAAGAGAGAGTCTAAACAGATTAGAGGATGCACAGGGACGAGGGTGGAGGTAATAAACTAGCACAAAAACCGTTACGAAGTGACTGACGTCCTGCACCGTAGGACTTCAAAATCGACAAGATTTAAAAAAAAAAAAAAAAAAAAGAACTTGCCGCCCGGTGAAAGGAGGCTCCGCTTCTTCTTAGTCACCCTGCCTGTTCGCTGATCTCATGGGTGGGGAAGCCCTGGGGAACGCAGAGGTTTATGGGAAAGCGGCTCATTCGCCGGGGGTGATGTCATACGGAGGAGACGGACCAAGCTCTCCCCGGGCTGATACGGCGAAGGGAGGGCGAAAGAAAAAAAAAAAAAACAACACGAGGCCGCGGGATCTGAAAGAGTTCTCGATTTTTAAACGGCGTCTCCTCGCAGGGCCCTTCGTAAACATACTCCAGAGCCAGTGTCATAGAGGAACGACATCATTTGGCTTCATTGTTGTGGTTCACTGAACCAAGTTGCACGCCATTAACTTTGCGTTACGGGGCTCAAGATTCGGCCGGCGGCGCTCGTCAGCCCTCCCCGTCTCGCGGCCCTCGATGCTCTGCAGTTTCTCCATCTTTCTTAATACGCAGCTAATAAAACGGGAGAGCCCGGCAAATAGGCGTTTCAAAATTTGAATCATCCGTGCGTCTGAATTTCTGACCGCCACCGCAACCTCTTTGCGTGCCACAGGCGGCCAGAGCCGAAGCTCCGAGCGGCCTGAGGGAAACCAGGCGCGGACCAGCGGGCGGTTTCCCGCAGTCCTCGGAGCGGCGAGGCGCGCTGCTCCAGGTAAGCGCGGGGAAAACCTCCTTTCTCTGCGGCGTTCTCGCTGAGTTTATGCGAGCACGTGGGCGCGACGACCGCGCTCCGTCCCTGCCAGGGCAGCGCGGGCCAGCGGCCATCTGGGTTTGGAGGTGTCTTTTAAACGGGCGGAGGTGTAAATCTACTGCCCATGTGCTGAAGGGGACGTCCGTTCCTCCTGGCCCGCAGAGCCGCTCGCAGATCAATAAAGTTAACTCAAAACATTCACACTCTGCCATCTGAAATCAACCATTTAATGAGTTGCTGTTCCTGTAAAAGTGGAAAAGGCCCCTTCAGATTTATTAGAACGGAGAGAGAGAGAGTAGAATTCCAGAGCGGAGAAGAGGAGGGAGGAAGGAAAGAGGCAGAGCTATAGGGTTTCTGTTTTGGATTCGTGTGGGGTCAAACATGTCGGGGGCCGCCGCGCCGCATCTCGACAAAAGCGCACAAAACAAACGCAGAAAACAGCTTCCTGATCCTTTTTTTTTTTTTTTTTACGAGCGACGCGTTGGAAATCTCAGCGACCGGAGGTTTTTGCCCGTGGCGAGCGCGGAAAGTCTCGCCACCGTAAAAGCCAAAGTCAAGTAATGTCATTTCGCTTAGGACGCTGAATGTCATCCAGAAGCGGGTTTGCTTTCAGAAATCATTTCGCAAGCAGGAGTGAAACGGTTGCACGGGATACCTCATATTTCCACTGGCCTCCACGACGAGCCCCGCTCCTGATGATGTGTGAAAGAAGTTCTGGGGGACCGGTAACGCGTTTTTTTTTTTTTTTTTCGCCAAGGCCCAGAGACGTGGCAAGCCTACTCTCGCGGCGGTTTAATAAGAAGGGGAAGTGTGGAAAAATGCATTCCCGACGTGCAGCTTTCTGTCAGGCGGGGGCGAGTTAGTCGCTTGGCGTCGGCGCGACCCTGCGGCGGAGGGATGCGCGGCGCGGGGAGCTGCCGAGGGAGCGTCGGGCCGCGTCGCGTCGACGTGTAGACCTCCCTCGCTTCCTGCCTCTCCGCTCTGTGTGATGCCGCAGCAACCTGGACGTCTCCGCCCGCTCCCGGGTTTTTCCCCCCGCTGCGCTCATCCAAACGCTGCCCGCCCCCCCCCGAAGATCATCCGATGATTGGTTTACGCTGATGGAGTGCATATTAAGTGTTCCGTTCAGTCTCTACTTCCCAGAATCTCTCACCCTGCACTGCCGGCCAGGCGTCCCCTCTCGGAGGGCCACACAGGGAGAGGAAGGAAGACGGAGGAAATCGTCCTTTTTACGGCGATGTCTTATTTTTAGGGTTTTACGTCGGCACATTTTCGAGCTAGATCCGTCTAGCAGCTGCCGGCCGGAGCGGAAAGTCCCGCCGGGCCGCGTTACCTGCGCGCGTACTGCTCTACGGCAGCTGCGGGGAAAAACCCCCGCACGTCGGGAGCACACGGAACGGATTAGGCTGCGTCTCGTCAGGTGCGACGGTACGGGGACGCCGCACACGTCGGGCGGGGAGCAGAGCGCAGCGCGTGCGAGGCGCTGGCATATTTGGCAATAGGTTGTTTGGGCGAGCGCGCGCGGGCTGTGTGTTTGTGCTTCTAATAGGGGTTTAATTTGATAAGCGGCCGGCGGATTTGCCGGCGCTCGGCCGGGGCGGAGGGAACCGGCCTCTGTATATTTTGAGTAAACACGATGAAAATTCGTTCCAGGTTTCCTCTCTTTCTTGTTACGCCCGCGTGTATACGGCATTAGCCTGACACGGCCACGGCAGATGAAGATTGTGCGTTGATAATTTTTTTTTCTTTATTGAAATAGTTCCAACAGTTTGGGAAATGCTCTGATTTACTTTCTTTTTTGCGGGTTGGCATACAAAGCATAAGACCAGAGCCTTACTTATTAACTGTATATTATTAACGTTCATGCAGATGCTCCAGTTTCCTTAACCTACAGTAGTGCAGCAGGATACATAGTGTAAGTAGTCACCTAACCTTTTTTTTTTTTTTTTCCCAGATCCAGTTGAATTAAGCGGCGACTGATGAAAGGGTTTAACCCGTTCGGGGGGCCTGTGCGCGCCGAAGCCTCTCGGCCCAGCATGGCCGTCATGTGTAGCTGCGAGTGGAAGTGGAGGGGCCGTAATGTAGTCACAACAGAGCTGTCGGAGCCAAAGGGAACAGGGGGTCCCCTCTCTCCCCCCCCCCCAAACAGGATGAGGAGAGGAGACCACACGCATTGGCGCACTGTACGCTGTGTACGTATCTACGTATAGATCGAATAGGTTTCCGGGTTTTTTTTTGTTTTTTTTTTAATATATTTGTGCACATTCTCCTGTTGGTCCTGAAGTTCCTTTGGCCCCGCTCTCTCTCTCTCTCTCTCTCAGACAGATCCTCTCCACATTCCCCGAGGAGCACGCTCTATGAATGGCTCCACTGTTCTCCCCTTATCTTTTTATGCCTCCAGCTCCTCTTCCTCCTCCTCCTCCTCCTCCTGACCAGGAAGTGAACTGAGATAGACCGAATCGTCGCAGATAGGGCGTCGCCTCCCACCCCCGCCCTCCCGCCTCGCATGTGCGCGGACGCTGGAGCGAGTGAACACGCAGACGCACATGTGCCTTTTTCTTTCTTTTTTCTCCTACATCTTGCCGGAGGCACTCTTCTTGACCCGCACTGTTTATTTCCCCACGTCTCTCGCCCTCTCTCTCTCTCTCGCTCTCTGATTCAGGCCATTTGTTCCGTCGCGTCCTCCGGCTCGGTCCCGCCCTGCGAGTGCATCGGTTGCGTTGTGGATCGAGCTGAACTCAGGTCAGATGAATGTTAGAAGGCCGTAAAAAAGCAGTTAGGGATTTTCCGTGACAATAAAGCCGCTGACGCGGTCAGAAATCTACAAACCCACGGCTACGGTGTGACGACAATTTGTGCGCTGGTTGTCTGCTGAGGAGGACGACTGAAATGTTGTATGATAAGTCGAAAACGCTACACAACAGCGCAGGTATCCTCTTTCATTTATTAGCATAACGATACCGCAGCCGTGTGTAACACAACAGCTCGATTGTGCGATTTTTGGCTTCTTGGTGTTCTTGGCACAGCAGCAGTGTGGCCACTCCAGCCACTGTGTGTGTGTGTGTGTGTGTGTGTGCATGTGCACGTGTGCCAGTGTGTGTATGTGTGTGTTTGTGGTGTTATTCCAGGTGTTTTGTCAGGAATGGTGTATGTGCATCAGCTGGAGACCGGAGAGAGGAGAGGTAACATCCTTCATCACCACACATGGCCTGTGTGTGGGTGTGTGTGTGTGTGTGTGTGTGTGTGTGTGTGTGTGTGTGTGTGTGTGTGTGCGAGAGAGAGAGAGGGAGAGAGAGAGATAAAGAGAGTATGGTCGGCTGAGGAAGTGAGGGCGGATTTTCTGAGATCCATAGACACCCAAAGATGCTTTGATATATTATATGGAGAGGGAGCCAGACCGGGCAGCAGTGTGTGTGTGTGTGTGTGTGTGTGTGCGTCTGTGTGTAGTGGTGGTGGTATAAGTGTGTAAACACTCTCCTGTTCCCCGCCGGGCTGTCCAGCTGAGGCGCTGTGCCAGGAGGCGCTCTCACACAGCCACGATCACACTGAGCGACAGGAAGCCCTCTGATCTCGGCGCGCAAACGTTTGTGTGCACGTCTGCGGCGTGTGTGTGTGTGTGTGTGTGTGTGTGTGCGCGCGCGCCATCAACATCCCACGTGACCATAGTGCATACCCCTCCAGCACTGTGGCAGTAGTACAATGATAATACAGAGGAGCAATGAAACCGGGACTTTGGACTTTTGTTTATTCACACAAAACACGCGCAGATCTGCGTTTCACTTCATCAGAAAAGGCGACGGAAGAAAGCGTTCAAGAAAACCAAACACCGCCTTTACTGAAACTAGCGCAACAGTAGACGGCCCAAGAGGGATCCCGGGGCTCGGCCTCTCTGCAGAACATGTGTGTTTTCCCGCACCGCTGCGATCATGTGTAGCAGTTGTGTAAGACGAGTTCTGACGCTACTAAAAACACTTTTTTTTTTTTTTTTTACGTCGCCAAAATGTATGCGATAAATTAAAGTCGTTCTCCATCTGTACGTTGTTAAACTGCAGCAGCTGGGAAGCAACAGGGAGAAGAAATGTATGAATGCAGAGACCGTGCCGCCGGGGCCGAACGTTAGAGCCGGCGCGCAGGTGCTCTGCGCACCCTCCACTCGAAATGGGGCGTTCAAAGTTTTGCAGCTCGCTCTTTTTGGGGACGACACGGACTATATTGCATGAATTGTTCTGTAACCACATCACAACGCTCCGTGCTTGCATCTGCCCTCCATATTCAGCAAGCAGCACCTATTGAGCGCTCCTCGCTCTCTGTGGAGCGCAGTCAGGTGCAGAACGACATCGGTTTTTTTTTCCTTTTTGTGAGACAGATGCGCGGCGTAGCGTTAAGCCGTAAGCGAGGGCCCGTGTCATCTGCGAGTGTGTGTGTGTGACCTCGTCCGGCCTCTGCTAAACCTCGGCGACGAATGTTAAAAGTTGAACCGCGAGGAGATCGGCGTGGCGCGCCCCCTCCTTTCGGAGGCTACACCCGCGAGTTGTAGCACGCGCGTGTAGCATGCACGGCTAAGGGTGTGGCGCGGTCAGCCGCACACGCAAAATCCGCCTTGTGCATTGCCCTTTTTTTTTTTAACGCACCACTATGCTGTTGTGATATCAGTCCAGTGTGGCGTCCCTTCGACCTTTTGACCTGCCGTGAAGGGAAGTGACGGCTGACCGTTTTGCTGCACGTTCCTTCGGGGGACCCCAGCCGCCACCGCCAATCTGAGAAGACCCCCCCTTCCAGCCGTACGTCGGAGCGACAATTACCCAGAATAACCAGAAAACCTTTGCATAAATTCGGCGGCGGAATGGAAGAGCGTCGTAAATCTTTAAAAAAAAAAAAACTGAAACCCCAGGCCGGTTCTCTAACCTCGCTTCCGCAGAGCCGCCTTTAATAAACGAACGCGACGTGGGCCGATGCAGTAATTCATACTGCGATGTGTTGTGTGTAGCCCCAGAGATCACACACTGATTTCTGACCCCAACACTGTGCACTCTGAGCCTTTGAACCGCGCGCACACACACAGACACACACACACACACACACACACACACACACAGACACACACACACACACAGGGGCAGCAGGCAGTAGTTGTGCGGAGGATATAGAGAGTGCTGAATCTCGCTGTGACTCCAGGAAACCCTGCACTCACTTCCACCTTCAGTCGGATGAAAGGAGTTCAGGGAGCTAGAGTTCCACTCCCTACAGTGCGCGTGTGCGTGTGTGTGTGTGTGTGTGTGTGTGTGTGTGTGTGTGTGCGCGTGTGTGTGTGGGAGCGTAACACAGCGCCCGTATCTCCTGTCTTTGCGGTTCCAGCATAAGCACATTACAAATTCACACATCCCCCCCGCCCGACACCCCCATACTCCCAACCTCTATCGCTCCGCATCTGATACAATCACAACACGGCTACAAAGAAGCTGTCGGGGCGGGGGGGGCAGGGGGTGTGTGTGTGTGGGGGGGTGTCTGAGTGTGCGCGCCCGCGTGTTTCCAGCTCTATTCATGGGGGCAGGATGCGGGTTTTCTGGCGCTCGCCGTAAAACGGTGAGAAATTCCCTCCACCTCAAAGACTCTTGTAGACATCAGTCGCCCCCGTTTCCCTTCATCTCTCTATTTTCGGGCTATTTTAAACACAGAAACCCGAAACCCCCAAACAGGGGAGAAGGGCATTGGATTATTGCAATCTGCTTTTGGTTCCCTCCTCCTCTTCCTCTTTATTCCAGGCAAAAGAGCGACAAAGCGCGCCCAACCACAGCGTAAGAGTTTAACGTGAAGAGTTTGGTCTTTGTGTGGTTGACTCGCTTGGCGAAAGAAACTGCGAGTTAAACTTTCGTCGTCTTCGTGATGCTGCTGTGCAAGTTAATCCAAGTTTAGAGAGGGTACATCAAATAACAGGCGCCCAGATGATGGGGTCATTTCGATCAGATTAGCTGCAGATACAACAGATTAACAGATTGAGACTGAGACCGGTTTATGCATCGTGAAGAGCTGGACCAGGATACGGGCTGATATTAGTTTAATGCAGCCACATCTTCATCAGTCATCAGATCAGTCGACCGATGGGTTACGAGAAATTGCGTAAACCCCCCCCCCTGGGGGCGCGAGCGCCAAAACTGCGAATGTTTGCTGGCGCTCTCGCCGAAGCCCCGAAGCGTCTGGCATTCGGGACAAACACGGAGTCAGTGCGGTTGCTGTCCCACATCCTGCGCTAAATTATTTACCAGCCCGCTTTGTCGTGCGTGCACTTCCCAACGAGCTTATTGGAATTTTTCTTTTTTTTTTACGGCTTAAAAAAATCTGCCAAAACGTAGGAGTTTCTCTCAGCGCTTAACTCGCCTCGTTAGTTTTCCTTGCTGTGACGAAGCCCCGCCCACCTCTTTTCACGGTACAGGATAAAGATGATAAGATGCAAGTGGGAAAAAAACAACGCGGCGGTGGATGACACATTTCTAGGAGCTGATGGCAACACCGCAAACACAATTAGCGCCTCTTCAGCGACAAATTCGCTCCACTCTGAGTCCTCCCGCACCTTCGACGTGAGTCGCCTCCTCGCTTTCGATCGGCGGCCGCACGGCCGGGCATAAAATGCTGACATGCCCGCAGAGGCCCCCCGACCGACGCGCGGTTCACGTATTAACGCAGAGCCAGACGGGCCGGCTGCGCGCCCGCGGACCTGCCCGCACACAACCGCTGCTCGAGATTGACACACAGTAAAGTTTTACAGGTGCGCTGAAGCGGATAATTAGCCTGTTAGCTGTGACTAATGAAATCTCCACCGCTGTGCCCTCGACTGCTGCCGGGGCAGAGGCCACTTTCCTGTTTGGATAGGCAGCGCTTAAAAGCCGAGCGGAGGGGAGCCCACGCGTGGGCGTGTTCTCGGCGGATGTGTGAGAAAGAGCTCGGCGAGCGTTCAGCCAAATACGGGATGAAAGGTGGGGGGGGCGTTCGCGAGAGTCGATTTGACTGAGGGAGCGGGGGGGAAAAGACGCAGGTGGACGTTCCCCCTCCGGGGCGTCGGCACGGACATACTGTTTTTACTGAAAGCTGCCGCTCCGAGCTGAAGAGAGGAGCCGGGACCACGGGGTTTAGACTTCAGACGTCGCAGTGATTAAAAAATGTCTACCTGCGGCTGTTCGGACGAAGCGACCCCTGTGAGAATGACATCTGCTTCTGATCATGGAGAGTAAAACGATAAAGAGTATTGCAAAGTGCCTAGACGCTCTGTGCTAATTTTTTACCACGCACTTAACTGTTTTATTTAATGTACGTCAGTATCTTAATGAATGTTTTGCATAAATAGGGGAAATATCATACAAAGGGGGACATAATTATGCAAGGCACACTTTTTTATTTTACGTTAACTAATTAGCATATTTTCTTCATATAGATGAAGGTGTAGGCATTATGGGAATATCATGAAGGGGTTTCATCCATGAGGAAGCTTTTTTAACAAGAATACAGAATAAGAACAACATTTTTCTTTGTAACAACTCATGTTGTTGCTGTGTGTCCGTGAGCTGCGGTTCACTGCAGCAAAAGTAGGTTATGAAATTAAAAAAGAAAAAAAAAAAAAAAGAGCTTGACCTTTACTGCATGTGAGCGAAAACCTGCTCGTGTTTTGCTCCCAGCAGGCCCCGGCTGCCGTCGAGCCGCGCGGGACGCGTTCGTGGCCGCGCGGCGTCCCCGCCCGTCCCCTTCACGCCGTCCTTGCACCTTGTCACTTAAATAGAGTAAGTGGTCAGCAAGTGTGCGTCTGCTCGAGTGTGTGCGAGTGTGTGTGACCAGCCCCCCCAAGGAGAGCTGATGAGGGGCTGCACGCGGCTCACCTCTGACCCTCATGTCACTTCAGGAGCTGGAATGCGCAGACACACACGCCACACACACACACACACACACACACACACACACACACACACACACAACTCGTGCTCCTTTTTGACCAACTGCTGACAGAGTTGAGAGCTGCACTTGCGTGGCCCGGCGCTGCGAGCTGATTGACGATTGGCCGAAGGAGCAGTCAGCAGCGTGTCAGCGGGCCCCGACCCTGACCCGTGACCTTCGACCTTTCACTCAGGACAGCGGCATGTTATGGAGATGGCCGTGTTCTGCACAAGGCCTTGGAACGGTGGCTTGATCTTATTTTTAGGCGGAGGCGATTTCAGGAGAAACAAAGCCGCGAGCCTCTCGACCTGCTGCGATCCTGCCCTTGCATCTCGCTAGGTTTAGAAAATGTTCGGGACCGTGATCGATCTTTCTCGGGTCGGTTGGACGTGGAGACTCCCGGGAGGCTCTGGTCACCCGGCGAACGTGAGACGAATGGCGCAGTGTGGGGGGGCCGCGGCGCTCTCTAGGTGGTACCGCGTGTTAAATGCCGGGCGGCCAAGTGAATGTGATGAGCTGGCAAGCTGTTGCCTCAGGGGTGGCTTGTTTCATGTGCGTGTGTGTGTGTGTCCTCCTGTGAGTGACTGATGCGACTGCTGCTTTAGTCGTCACCTCCGCGACCATCCCGAACGGCCGCGCACGCAAAACTTCAGCCCGACCGCTTTTTATTGAGCTTTGTGTTGCTGAAGAATAAAACTTTTACCGTCTTTGTTCGCATCCGGAGCCCCGGGGGCGACCAACTTCAAAACTCGCCGATGGTTTCACTGCTGAGGCCTGTTGACGCACGCGCACACACACACACACACGCGCAGCGCACGCACGCATTCAAATCTGCCACAAATTTATTCTCACAGTGGAGAGCTGGCCCCACAGTTTTCATTTTCAAACTGAAAGTAAACACGATTGTGTTCTGTTTTCTACATATTGTAAGAGAATAGTGTGTGACCTGCGGATGAAGGAATGGAGAGAGAGAGAGAGCGAGCGAGGCAGAAGAACAAAGGAGAAAACCAAAGCAGGGCAGCGACGATGAGGATGATGATGATGATGATGATGATGATGATGATGATGATGATGATGGGGCTTTACGATGTAAAAGTTCTGATGGGAATTTCAGCTGCTGGACTAGAGGAACAAAGCAGATGTGTGTGCGTGTGCATGTATGTGTGTGTGTGTGTGTGTGTGTGTGTGTGTGTGTGTGTGTGTGTGTGTGTGTGTGCGCGCGTGCGTCTCTGATGTGTGTGCGGGTGTATTAGAGAGAGGGCTTTCAGATCCCTCTGTGCTGTTCCCCCTCTGAGGAGCAGTAATTGTGATCCATGCTCTGTTAAAATCTGCAGCCCACTGGGACCGGCATGAAGACATCGCACACACACACACACACACACACACACGCAACTGCTTGGCTTTTGCTGCGGTGGACCAATGAAGACATCACACGAGGGCTGTCACTCTACCTGCCCTCGCACTCCGTCCACTCTGCTCTCACAACTCTTCCTTTCATCCTTCCTTCCTCCTTTTGACAGCTGAGCTGTCCTCTCCAGCGCCCTGCGGTACGGGGAGCGGCCTCAGGGGGGAGCTCTTCCCCCCAATGAACCGACAGGAGGCGAGGCGGCGAGCGAAAGCCTCGTTTTTTTTGTCTCTACTCTCTGGTCCATTATAATAAGACGGCGAATAAAAAGTATGATTCAGCCGCCGCTGCGGGTTCGAAAATCCCCGATGTTAAATAGAGCGTTTGAAAAGGCGCTGGGTAACCTGAGGAATGCTCCGACACATGGCTGAGAGGCTTTGTTGTTCTGCGGCTCGTAAAAGCCGACGTCTGGGATATAGGAGCAACGCGACGGTTTGTTTTCGATGAAAAGAAGTTTGGGGTTTTTGTTTTTTGAAATGACAACCTGTCCATTTTATCTGCTAAAAGTTCTTTATATGGGGGGCGGGGCACCAGTGGCCCAGGAGCTTTAGCCGCCATGTTCCCGGCATTAGCACGGCGTTACGCATAACCGTGTAACTTCCATATTTGCCTTTGTAACGCAAGCTGATGGGGAAACTGCGGGCAGCATCTGGGGCGCGAACGCCCACGGCCAAGTCGAGCTCGTCCCAGAAACGTCCTGCTACGTTTATGAAGATTTCTCTCATTTTTGCCTCATTTTGTGCTTAAATAAACCAGGGTGGCGATTTCGCAGACTCGACGACTGCTAAATGTGGTTTTTCAGCGTTTTACTTGCGAAGAGCGCAACGAAAGAGCCCGGCTATTTAAGGCCAATCTCAATTCTGTCTGTTAATTAAATTCAACAGAGAGTGAACTTCCTTTGAAGGGAGGCCCGTTAAAATGTTTGGGATATTTCCTGCGCGTTTGCTTTCAAAAATACCCAAACCCCGAGACCACAGTCGACATAAAGTTTCACCCTTGAGAAACATCAAACTTTTTTTTTTTTTTTTTTGAAGGGACGTGGAAGGAAACAATCAAGATAAATCTGAAACCCAACAGCGAACGCGCGGACACACACACACGTACACACACGCACGCGTGCGCACACACACGCAGTCGTCGCTTGGCAGGGTAGCGAGGCCGGTGCCATGAGTTGCATTTCATGTTTTTATGTTCCTGTATGCAGGGTAACCATGAGGAGAGAAAATAAACCGAAAGCTATTTTGATTGTCAGCACATTTCAGCACGTCCCTGCCCGGCGAGGAAACGATTAACAGGCTCCGCACATTACGGATTTTAAGAGGGCAGGAGAATGACTTAATGGTTATTGTTTCATGTGGCTCGGCCGATGTGATGATTTCCACTTTGTAGTCGTGTCGACTTCCAATCTGTTTATTTTGTGGACTCTGTTTCCAAAGAATTAAACAAAGTCTCCGCGCGCATTCCTCGGCACGCATCAGCACCTTGAGCAAAGGCGGCTACGTTATTCTGTCACTCAGGAAACGTTAAAGGAAGAGTTCAGCGCTTTGGCGAATATTGCTTGTTTGCTCTTTCCCCAGCGTCGGATAAGAGGATTGATTGTCGGCGGCTTGTCGGGGTTGGGTGGGGGAATACCCAGCTCATGACGTGCCTCACTTAACCCGTACAGAAATAGCAAATGCGACCGTTTGTGGCATTTGGTGTAGTCACATGACGGAACTGCTCCTCAATGGCATTTTTCGGTCTTAGCGCAGGTTGCCAGGTACAGCGGGTGAGTAAAGCCGCGATCTTCCGGCACGGTTGGCCGGGCACGGTGACGTTGCCGGGACAGGAAAACCCAACACGTCTTCACCTGGAAACCATAAAATTGAAGCCGGATATAACGTGCGAACTGACGCCGACGCCGGGCGTCTCTCCCGCTTCCAGTTTTTACGCTAAGCTAGGCTAACCGTCCCTCGGGCCCTCCTACTCCCCTAAGATTTAAAAATGTCAAAAACGCCTTGATGCATCTCAGCGGGTATAACGGCGGACAGCATGGCTGACGACGGCGATGATGATGATGATCCTTTTCCTCCCGTCATTTCTTCCTCTCTCCCCTCCTCAGCCGCCACCCCGAAACCCGACGCGACGCTCATTCCTTCTTAATTACCGCCGTTTTGGCGTCGTCCGTCAAATTGGGGCTCAAGAATTTAGCGGCAGATCTTATCGCGAGCGACTCTCGGGGAGTGAACAGGCGCGTTTCGGACACTTGATGGATGCGGTCTGGCTGTCCGCGGCGGTCGGCGGTACCTATCAGCGCGATAGGGCCGGCTCGGGACCGGCGGTGCGCGCAGCCCGAGTCGTGACGTGGCTTTCAAAGGCATTTTGGCGATAGCGTTCGGTTTATCTAGTTACTAAACAGCCCCACTTCTTGAAAATATGCCTCTGCTGTGTTTCAACGGGCTGACACCGTGACCTCAGCAGCACCGGGGGTTCGGAAAACACTTTCACTCCCATTGGTGCAGATTGCGGTACCTGGGGGGTTTGCGGAGTCCGCATCTCTTTTTTTCCCACGTCTGCACGTCCGAGGCTGTGCCATTCTTGCCTTACGCGCCTTCCCCCTGCGACCGAAAAACCCGGCTTGCCGCAGCACCTCTGCTGGCACAGGGTGCGATACCGGTGACACGGGGCGATGACGATGATGGCGGTGAAGTAGGCTGCGATTGGCTGGATGTGGACGGGTTAGTTAGGAGAGACGAGGCGATGACGACGTCGCGGCGAGAGAGGAGCATTGTAAGTCATCTGATGATAAAACCAGTCGCACGTTCGACCCCCCCCCCACACACACACACACACACACACTTTCTCACATACAGACAAATGGAGAGAGAGAGAGAGAGCGAGCGAGCAAAACCCCCACATACCTCCCACGGTCTCACAGGGTCTTGGTCTTGTGGAGCTAATCTGATTGATTCCCAGAGAAGAAAACACCGAAAATCCCCGACCGTCGAGCTCTGTGGAACTTGCTCCGTCTCTTTCTCTCTTTCTTTTCTTGCCGCACCCCCACCCGCTCAGCGAGGGTTACATGACAACAGTTTCTGTGTGCGCACGCTAATTCGCACGAAGCCAAAAAACAGGTCGGCGAGCACTTGCGCCTACTTCTACGGTGAAAAGACATGCGTCAAACATCGGGACAGGCAGCCTTTGTAATATCATAGAACAGTTAAAATATGATTCGTAACACTCCCCCCCTGAAAAACTAACAAAACCCTTTTTCATTTTTCATTTCATAATTTATGTCAACAGAAGTAGCTTATTAAAGAGTTTGACCTTCTTCATCACAGAGTTCTGCGCTCTCAAACGGTTGGATGCGACTTCAACCCATGACTATTTTCCTGGCCTTAACCCCGCAATCTGTTTGCAATGGGGCAGTGAAAATTGAGCCACTAAAACGGTTGGAAACGCACCCATCGAGCGCTGTCAATGACAGTGGTTACTTGAGCTACGGCCTGGCACCCAAAATAAGTCACGGGCCGGTCTCCACGCGACGCCCGCGGCCAAGGCCTCGTCTTGGGTCCCGAGCCGAGAGAGACCTTGAAGCGGAGTCGTTTGCATCATCTGAACGCCATTAAGGGGAAGTCGGCGAAAACGTGCGAGCGGCGGGAAGATTTTCATTACTCCCCATCACCGGATGACGATCGTGATTGTGAATTAAGATTTGATCGGTGCCAGCGATTCAGTGGCTTCGAGAATCGCTGGAGTCATGTTCCCGTGATTCTCCAGAGCGACGCTGCGTGTTCGCCACGAAAAGCGGCGAGCGGCCTCGGTAACTGCGTTGCTTGTGCACGTGGAATAAAACGAGAGCCATCCAGACTCCAGGCGGGGATCGAGCAGGTCAGGTCCGTTTTATTTAGATCGTAATGCAGAAAACGATAAGGTCAATAATACAGCGAGCTTTTATTTAGAACCAAGTTCGGAGTTTTATACGATCACTGGCTTTCAATAAACCTTTAATGAGGAAATCGTAGCGCTTTGTCAGCCCCGAGAAAAAGAGTTTGCTCGCGCATGCGCCGGGCCCGTCCAGTCCCCCGCACCGACGCGGGCTCACTTTAAGAACGAGGGGTGAAAATCGAGTCGTTTGGGAAACTTCTACACACAAATTTGTGTTTTTACTGAAGCCGAGGGCCGCGGCCGTGCTCCTCCTGCGGTTTGAGGAAATTGCCCGCAACCCGGCTTTTCAGATCCCACGAAGACACTCGCGAAATGCACGGGCATCATAAAAAGAAACACACACAAGAAGGCAGATAAATTTGCTCCGATTAACCATAACAATCCCCTTCGGTATCGCTACTTTCCAGCGAGTCCTGTTTTCCTTCATAAACATTTGACGGACGCTGATCCTTCCCTGGGCCCGCTGGAGGTTAACCAGCTCTTTGGCCGGCGCGCGGAAAAATCCCGCGAATCAGCGGGGTTTTCTTTCTCGAGACGATGCCACGGAGAGGAAATTAGAGGGCACCGCGCAGATTACATTCAATCGGATCATAAATCACTGCGCCGCTTTTTCTTCTGGCGGGTTAAAACCAACGGTCCGACGAAGGGCGAGCGGCATTAAGACGCTGCCCAGTCCCGTTAAATTGCGAGGATTTGGAAATCCTCTCTGGCCGCGCAGTCACCCTCGTCTGCCGTGCATTACAACATCCTGCGAGTGTGCGTGGACGAAAGTGGACGGCGGCACCTCAGAGTCTCCCCGGTTATTAAAATACTTGGTTCCTTTGCTTCGTGTAATGTTTTGTGTTGTAATGTAGTGTGTTTTCTCCCTGTGGATCCAATTAACACACACACACACACACACACTCGCACAGCCGCGCCATGTAAGAGGCACGTCTCCTCCCGCAGATTATTTTATCTGGAGACACGTTGGACGTGGCGTCTCCGTCTCCGTCCGTCTGTCTCCCTCTGACTCTCTGCCTCGCCCTCTCCCTTTCCATAAAAAAAAATATTACGAGACATTTTAAAGTTATAGCAAAAAAAAAAACGTAGCCGGGGGGGGGTTAGCGGCTCTGACGGCCGGAGGTGAGGGCTCACAAGCTGCCGGTCGCAGATGGTTTTACCGGCGGCCTCTTTGGATGACGTGCGGGGCGAGGGGCGAGGGGTCTCCGCCGGGGTGGACAGCCCAGCGCTGGGCTGTAACAGGAATCGGCAGGTAGCGTAAAAGAGATGTTAAACCCATTCAGTCACTGGAGAATGCGAGAGGCATTTTTTTTTCTACACTCGTAAATTCAGATTCATGACAGATGATCGTCTGGCTGCTTCATCAATAACTGAAAATATTCCTTTTTGATATTTGTTAAATGGACGTGGCAATCTGTAAACCGTGGCTCGCCTACGAGGTTAATTTTTAAACGACTGTCTCGTTCTTTTAATTCAAACTGCAGCCATTGTTTCCCTGTCGGTGATGTCATCCTGAACCGCGAGGAACGCCAATAAAACCGCTGACCGTCACCTCTCAGGTGTTTTA
The DNA here is from genome assembly GCA_016785225.1 of Psettodes erumei. Classification (NCBI taxonomy): domain Eukaryota; kingdom Metazoa; phylum Chordata; class Actinopteri; order Pleuronectiformes; family Psettodidae; genus Psettodes; species Psettodes erumei. The sequence continues at coordinate 73,358 of JAFBJZ010000382.1, read as the reverse complement.
GTAGTTAGGTCCGGAGTGTCGCAGCCGGCGATGGTTTACGGACACGAGGGGCGCGTTAACAGGCGCATCCAAAAAGGCCGAGGCAAAGTGCTGCGAAAGCTGCGCGAAGGGGAAACGACGCACGGCGCGACGATTCCTGCGTTACGGCTCCGCCGCAGCTGCCCCAAGAAATGTAAACGCGACATCCAGAATTTTTTTTTTCTCTGATGGCGTCTCGTCTGTCTTTAAAACGCGGAGCCTTCCTTCTCTTACTCCAGCCGTCGTCCATGCGTGTTTTATCGTCCTCTCATTTATCTTTGTTTTTTGTTTTGTTTTGTTTTTTTTCTCTCTCTCTCTCCGCTTCCAACTGTTTCTGTGTATGTAATCTTTTTTTTCCCTTTTTCCCGTGGAGCCTTGCTCTTTTCATCTCTGTAGGAGATAAGAGTGAGGACAGGGGAAACGCACACACACACACACACACACACACACACACACGCGTACACAAGCAGATGGGAGGAGTCGGTATCACATTAATGAAGAGGCTCATTATCAAATTTATGGGGGCCGGAGTCGCCGGGCCCCATCATTCTGCTGCTATGAGACAAGTAGTGAAAGAAAGGCCGTGGGGGGGGAGAGATTGAGCGAGGCAGGAGGAAGGATGGAGGGAGGAGGAGACGGACCTGTGTGATAAAGAAGCCATTAATGGTTTCATCCCTCTCTCGCTCCGTTTGCCCCCCCACCCCACCCCCCCCCTAAACTCTCACAGTCAACTGGCCTTTCCTCAGCGTGTTTTCTTAAGACACTGATACTCCCCACTTCAAAGAGCAGAAATGAACTTTTGCCATGTAAATACGGCCCGCACACACACACACACACACACACACACACACACACAACACACTCAGTCTCCCTCTGCGGTCTCTCATCCTGCCTCTCTGTCTCTCCGGCGGCCTCGGAGGAGCGGAAGACCCCGATCTGAAATAACTTCATCACAGTTATCGTATTCATACGCACACACACGCGCACGCACGCACACACACACACAAATGAAAATACAAAGACGCGCCGACTCGCGTTTGATGGGCAAAAAAAAGAAAGAAAGAAGGAAAAAGAAGAAAAAACACTTGTTGCGCCCGTAGCAGAGGCCAAGAAAACAGCTTAAGAAATCAGCCCCATCTCTGTGGCTTCTGAGAAAAGGGGGGGCGTTCGGCGAGCACGTCCAGCCCACAACCGCCGCTGCCCGGCAGGAAGGAAGAGTGTTCTGCATATGGATGATAGCGAAAGCGCTCGGCGGCCTCATACATAAAACATGGCGAGCCGGGGACTCCGGTGGATGTCAGAGCTCGGGGCTCTGGTTAAGGGCCCGCGTGCCTCGCCGGTCCGGTGCCAGCGAAACCGCCGAGCCTGCCTCCGCAGCGGCAGCGCTTTCGGCCGGAACCCGTTTTGCCACGCACGAGCAAGTCCCTGCGATCGCGGCCGTGAGATAATTGACGAGCGTGCGTTCGCAGTTCCCCGATTTACACGAGCGAGATCTTTTCGCGGTTTCGGAGCCGCCGCGGCGTCGGGAGGAAATGACAGCGGCAGTGACGGTTTGCGTGGGGCGGGGGGCGGGGGGCGTAAATCGCGTCAGTGCGTGGCCGTATCAACCGTATCTGCGTGTCAGACAACGCTTATGCACGCAGCAGGCGGGGGGATGACACTCCTGGCCGTTATCAGGGCACATCCCCAGGCCCCGGGGCCGCGACAGAGACATGAGACAGAGACCCTGTTCGTCTTTTCTCGCCCTCTCCAGCACTTAGAGCTCGATAAGGACGCGCGGGCCAATCGCGCGTGGCGTAAAGGTGGGTGCAGATGCGTCTGCATCAGTGTCAAACGTCAGCGACGCCAGCGCATTACAGCGTGGGAGCGTAAAGGCTATTTGTGAGTATGGACGTGTGGGAGGACGGAGTGCGGAAACAGACAAGTGCCCAAAGTAGGAATAAAACAAGGAAGCTGTTGTCCCTTTCACTGTGTGTGTGTGTGTGTGTGTGTGTGTGTGTGTGTGCGTGGTCTAGGTATCCCTCACGTTGCGGGGACTTAAATCTCTTTCCGCGGTGCCATTATTGGGACTTGCTGTCCTCGCGGGGCCGAAAAACAAGTCCGCCTCGACGCGAGCAGGGTCCGCACGAGCGGCAGTTGCGTTTATGGGTCGAGCGAGTCTCCAGGAAGTCCACCGAACGAATCCCATCTTTAAAATTCATAAGGAGGTAGCTCATTGGTTGCGGTCAAATCTGTTCCCTCAGGGGATATACCAGAAATGACTGTTTCTCTGGTGGAGCCTGGCCAACTGCTCGTGAATCACACAAAAACAGCGTAAACCTTCGTCGGCCGCCTCTGCCGGGAACTGAGGCCTGGGCGCTACCGTGGAACTCAGTCAGTGTCCTACTGACCCAATTTTTAATGGTGTGTCACCAAATGTTTAAAAAAAAAAATCCAAACACAAGTGTGTGTCTGTTCTGACTTTTTTAGGTCAGTGTTTTTATCTGATAGACACCTTTTAATCATCAAAAGTGTGTGTGTGTGTGTTTTTTGTGCTCAAGTATTGACAATGTGCCGTTTGTAGCCGCGGAGGGTGTTATCTGATGAACAGCTGATGGTGCTTATGGCGGCGCCCCCCTCCTCCTTTGAGAGCCTTTCCTGCACACTGTAAATCTCACTAATAAGGCCCGGGCGCCTGGCGAGCCGGGGCCCCCCTCCGTTTTTGCCGCCGGGTGATAAATAACCGCGGGCCCCGCCGACCGGACAGCGGCCGGACAGAGCCAAGCGACTACAAAGAGAGAGGGAGAGCAGCCGGTAATGTAACCGTGGACGGCCGAGGCTCGCCGCCGCGAGGAGAGCAGCGGAGGACGCCCGTAACTGAAAGGTCGCAGATCGGACGAACGTTGCGACAAGGAGGGCGGCGGCTGAATTTCCTCTGTCCAGGCCCGTGAAAACCTGGTCACTTTCTGCACGTTTCCACGGTAACGGCCGACCGGGGCGGAATGCCCCCGCCCCCGCAGGCTCGTTAATTACGCGAGCACGGGGGGGGGCGCGCGTCTCACTTATCTCCCCGGCGCATGAAGGCTGAAGATACGAGCGAGCCCTGCGGAGTCGGGAGGAGCGGAGAGGAGCCGATAGGGAGGCGGTGGGAGTGACGGAAGAGGGGGAGTCTGGGAGATGAGGGGGAGGAGAGGATTAGGAGGGAGGGAGCTGTTGAGTAGCTGTTATGAATGAGTCTCAGGGTGAGAGGAAGTGGCAGGAGGTCAGCATCATAACCTATGATCCCGACTCGCGGACTGCTCTCCTGATATTCATCACCGCCGGGATTAATGCATTTGGTCGCTTGTCGAAGAGGCGAGCTCGACGAGGCTCGGAAATGAATCTTGTTTGATCCTTTTTTTTGGAGCTTTTGTTTTGTGCTTTTTTTTTTTTTTACTTCTTCACAAAACATGCGTTTTTGGTTTTGAGGCCTCTCCGTCGTTCGGTTCCGCCGCCGTCAGAAATTGACACTAACACTGCACTGAGAAAGGTACATGTGTGGTGATGATGAGGTCTGCTCAGAGGAAGTTTCTTTCCGGCCAGCGAGCCCACGGTCCACCTCCAGTTTCCTGGTGCGGTCGGTGAACACACGGAGTCGCTGCGCCCCATCGAGAATGCGCTGCCCCCCCCCCCGTGCCCCCCAACACATACATGCCGCGGCGGAGGAAAAGTTTTTTATTCAATTACGTGTGATTCCTGTGTTTTGGGCCCTCACGCGTCGTAAAGCCTGCACTGTAAACGCTCCGATGCCACGAGCAACGTCACGCGCGTTTGCGATGGGTGATGTGAGGCAAACAAAGCGTCGCAGGCAGTCATGTGTTGTTCGGATCGCTCAGGCATACTGAGACTTTTTTTTTTGTCTTGACAAAAAATTACCGGATACATATCCATCATGAGATATTTATTATTACTGCCCCTTTTAAAGGCGCATGTCCTGTGCCATTTAATCATAAAAAAAAAAAAAAAACACTCGGACATTTGCATGAAAAGTTATTTAAATGAAGAGCACGCTCCCTGCTCTGTCTGTCTCATAAACCTGCTCACACACACACACACACACACACACACACACAAGGATGTACGTTGTGTGAATAATAAGGTGTTAATTCTGGAGGTGTTGCCAACACGCTGTGACCCCCCCCCCCGAAAGGCCGACACACAGCTCTTGTTAGAACCTTCCGCTCATTTCCTCTTTCTCTTCCCCTCGCTGTCTTTAAAATATGTCAGTGATTTGGCCTTTCCTGCCGCGACCTGTGATGGCTTTATACAAAACAGCCCGACTCGTACACGCGCACACACACACACACACACGCACGCACACACGCACGCACACATACCTAAATAACAAGCCTCTGTAATATCTGATTGTCCTGAGAGCGCAGGATGTTGTGCGCGTGTTTAAGATCAGCGATCGGGATTGTACAGCCTCACCTTTGCACCTCGCTGGCTGCCGCTGACACGCACACGCACACACACACACACACACACACACACACACACACACACACACACACACACACACACACACACACACACACACACACAAAGCGTGGGATTACCTGGAGAGCTTTGTTCATTGCGCTCGGCGGCGGCGCGCGGGTCGCGGGGTGTTGGTTTTCACTTGTGTCAGTGGGAGCTTCCTGCTGGATTTGGGGCTTTCTCCTTTCAACACCTCCTCTCTGGAGCCGATGACCACAGATAACGCTCCTCCCGGGCTCGCTCCACCCAACCCCCCCCCCCCATACCCCCTCCGCCTCCCCCCGCCCCCTCCTTCGCTCTCTGTCCTTGCGATAATGCCGTGTGTGTGTGTGTGTGGATGTTTACCTCCAGATAAGTTTATTTTGACTGCGTATGTGCCCCTGTGCCACTGCTGCTGCTCCTGCGTGTGTGCGTGTGTGCGTGTGTGTGTGTGTGTGTGTGTGTGTGTGTGTGTGTGTGTGTGCGTGCGTGTGTGTGTGTGTGTGTGCGCGCGTGTGTAGGGGAGGTTGCTGACAGACATGGACAACAGGGCAGCACACAGAGCGCTGACCCAAGGGTGAGAGGGGAAATGAAGAGTTGCGTGTGCGTGCGTGCGCGCTCGCCGTTGTTTATGGCGGTAATGGGCCGCTCCGACCGGGGGCCTCTTTTTGATCCCCCCACGCCACCTGAGTTCAGACGCGTCGCGCACGAGGGCGTCCGCTCTCTGAACTTGATAATGAGACACCTTAGACCTTCGGCCCAAGCGGACATTTTTTCGGCCGCACGAACACGCCCGGGCCCGTATTCGCCGCGCACGCGTTGGGACGCGAGCGGCTTGTTTTACGTTTATGGCGTCCGTCCTTTTTAGAAGTTCCTCTTCAAGGAAAAGTTGTTTTTTTTTTTTTACGGGCAGCGCATATAGCACAGCTGGCACCCACATCTGCCCTTTGGGTGAAAATGTATGCTCGCCGCGGCGATGCACATTTATGTGCTTAGCTGGTATTTTATTAGCTTCTGTCTTCGCATCCCTTGGATGTTTGCTCCTTTATATTTAGAATTTACATCCCCGCGTCTGCAATTAGCCGCGCCGCGACCGAGCTAATTCTGGGAAATCTCAGCTAAAATAAGATCCGCACATAAAACACATTCCCTGGTTTCCGCTCGCCCGGCTCCCTCTGATCGCTCTGCTGTAACCTGCTAATCACAAGCAGCGCGCCGGTCGCAGCCCACTATGTTTAGTGTTTACGGGGTTGAGACGCGGCCCCCGCTTAGACACGCCACGCTCATATAGGCGGAGGAGCGCGGCCGTGCCCGGGCCGCTCGCACGCAGCACGCGCTAAACCGCCCGTCTCCGTCGCCGTAATTGGAGTTGAGGTAAGGCGGAACGTGTCCTCGGACTGCCAGATGGTGGTGGTGGGGGGGGGTTCACACGGAAAGATGGAGCGTATCTGCGTCCAGTTCAAAATTAATTTGGGAGAGTAATTTTAGATTTCCGACCATATGACTTGAACGCGACACCGAACGAGATGGCGGAAAGGGGTCGATCAGGAAGCGCGCTTCCTCCAACCCGTCTACCGACTCGGCTCATCCTGATCCCAAACTCCGGCTGTCCGTATTCCCGGCATGGGTCGCGGGTACCGGCGTCTCCTCGCTCTGCGGGCCCCCCACACCCCCGCTGCGTTGCAGAGCGTGACGCCGATGGCAGCCGGGGGAGTCGTAGCCGTGCTCCTAAATTAAATACAACTCCCAGGGCGGAGAACGCCGAAGGCCACACACGCACACACACACACACACACACACACACACACACAGATAGCGTGCTAACGTTGCCCCTGCCATCGTAAAACATATATTTACTCTGTGTATGGGATAAACCGTAGGCAGACACGCACGCGTGCGTGAGACGGGGACGGCTCGTCGAGCGGAGAGACACTTTTATGCTCGTTCACATGGTCGCACACACACGCAAACCGTCTGTGAGCGTGTGTGTTTGTGTGTATAGTGTACGTCTCCTGCCTGTGTTGGTGAAAGTCCGCTGGATTTATCTGTTGGCGCTCAGAGGCCAGCGTGTGTGGGATCCCCAAAAACAGGGGGGAGGTGGGGGGAATTATGGGAGACGGGGTCGGAGGTCGAGGCCGGGAACACGATGCAGTGTGTGTTGCGCGCGTACCGGAGGAGTGACGGAACAGCCGCGTTCGGGGAGGGCGCGCTGCACGGATCGTCGGGCGCGTGATGGAAGGTGTTGGCGAGGAATTTAGATTAGCATCGAGAGAAAACAAACGAGGGGGGCAGCGGGGGGTGGGGGTGACGCGATAGACGTCAGTTCTGTGGAAATCGCCGCCCACAACAAGGGCCTCCGCTCCCCAGCTTCTGACACAGCGGGTCACCGCAGAATCAGAACCCGGGGCCCGAGGCCTCCGCGCGTTCTCCGTGCGTCACATTTTCGGATCGCACGGCTCTGCAGTCCGACCGCGCTGAATCTTCCGCATGCGCCGATGTTTGCCGCAAGGCTTTCGAAAAAAGCAACCAGCCGAAATCACAGCAATTCCTTTCTGTCAGCGTGTCTATTACCCTGCCCCACACACACACACACACACACACACACACACACACACACACGCCCCTGCAAATTCGGATTGGAAAAAACGGTGGGAATGTGTGTGTGAGAGAATTAGAGAGACTTCTGGGCGAGCGGGGGTTAACGGCGCATCACCAGAACCACCGGGTCGTGACCTCTGCTCGCGCTCCATTTTATTTCAATTACAGACACCCGGCCGAGTATCTTCACGTGTGTGTGTGTGTGTGTGTGTGTGTGTGTGTGTGTGCGCGCGGACTGAGACTGAGTGTGAATGGTGTTTATTTGGTCAAGGGTCTAAACCGGATGGAAAGGTGTGGGTAAAAGCGGCCCTGGGAGATGATATCAGGAACACACACACACACACACACACACACACACACACACTTGCATGTGCGACCATCAGCAGAATGGCTTTTACTGGGAGAGGAGCTCATGCTACATTAGCGTCCGGCCGCCGTGTCCTTCCCAGCAGCGGCCTCCCGCAGCGGGCCGGCCGTGGGAACGGAGCGCTGCGCTTCGTCACCGGCGGACGGATGTGCGTTGCTTTTAAAACTCCTCATCCTTTTTTTTTTTTTTATCAGCTCCGGCATGAGAAAATAAAGGTTTCAAGTCCTGCGACCGCGCCGAGCCGCTGCCCTCGACCCGACGGCTGCCCCCTGCCGCCCAGGTTACGCCCCGCTCGGAGACCGAGCGCGCCCCGATGGCAACGCAACGACCGGCGTAAACAGACGCACACAAGACGCAGGCCGAGTACGTGTCCCGACAGAGCGCCGGCAGAAGCCAACGGTGACCAGTGGCTGCAGATGAAACGGATGAAGCCCCCCCCCCGCGCCTCCGCGAAGATCCCGACTGGGATAGTCTCGCCTCGCCGCAGGTGTAAGTGTAAGCTTGGGTGTGACTGAAGAGGCTCCAGAGAGAGAGAGAGAGATGCGTGAGCAGATTAGACTCGCCCTTGGCGCCTGTCTGTGGTTCCAGCGAACTGATGTGTCACCCGGATCCTGAGGGTGCTGACAGCAGAGCCGGGGAGAAGAGGTTTTGTTGATGCTACTCGGGAGTTATTTTTCCACGTTTATGATCGGGGCAGCTCCGTCTGTGTGTGTGTGTGTGTGTGTGTGTGTGTGTGAGAGAGAGAGAGAGAGAGAGAGAGAGCGCAGCCGCGGCCCTCTCTCCAACAGGCAGTTTGTGTTTTATTAGACGCTGCCAACGACATGTTGTTGGGGTTTTTTTTGTTGTTTTTTGTTCACGTCACAAATTGAACCGTCGCCCGTCCTCGAACCGCACTGCGAAGACTCCTATCCTGAACGTCTCGCTCTCCCCGTGCTTCGCGCCCTCTCCTCTCATCGCGCATGGCAAATGTGCGCATGTGTGCGCGCGTGCATGACAGCCTGTATGTGTTCCTAAGTGACACACACATGGTTTTCCCATATCCGTTTTACAGCCTTTTGCTGTATAACCCTGACCAGTGTCTAACCATCTGTCCTCCTCTCTGGATGCTTGTAATAACTAGTTACCCCCCCCCCTGCCCATCACCCAGCCCCCACCCCCGCCCCTGCTGCCCTCCCCCACATCACCCCCCTTCTTCCCTGTCCCCCAGCCCCAAAGAAAATCAGTGCTCCTACGTAAACTCCATTTTATATCGACAAGTCGAGTGCCAAACGCGGCAGCACTGAACCGTTCAGGTGTGCGACGCAGATTAGTCGCTGGTGCGAGAGGTCGAATATTGGGAGGCGGGTCTACTTCGCTTCCCTTGCGTCTTTCGCAGCCGTGCGGCAGACGGCGGGCCCGGCCGGCGGCTCGCGACGTCTGCTCGGACGCACGCGGCCTGTGCTCGCCACACGCCGGTGGAAGCAAAGACGGGCTTTCGCAGCCGCGCAGCTATCAAAGTGTCACAGGCGGGAAAAGTTTCAGCTGTAGGGAGGCTCCCATAAGTCAAGAGATAAAGCACGCGCACACACACACTAACACGCACGCACACACACTGAAGCTGATGTTTCGAAGGACAAGGTTGGTTTCCCGTGTGTTGCTGTGGAGGCTTGTTCCCTCTGCAGTGCTCCCTTTGTTACCACTTGCCCTGGTATAAACACCAACCTGTCGGCACCGGTGGCCCCCGTGGAGCCTGACCCGGCCCGGCCCGGCCCGGTTCGTGAGACAAAATGTTCTTGTTAAGGTCAGGGGAATGGCTTGTGTTTGATGTTGCCTGTTTTTTGTTTAAAATGATACCAAAATCAGATACAGCCAAAAAAATCTGACAAAGAAAATACTGCACATGCAAACACAAACTGTCATACAAATACACACACACACACACAGAGGTGTGAACAGGGTGGGAGTTAGCATATGTCATATAAATCTATAGATAAACCCAGCAACGTGAGCCAACTGCCTAAAAAATATAAGAATATTGGTGCTGCTCTCTGCGGCCTATTAAAAATCGAAGCGTGGGCAGGCGTTGCTCGGCAACCCGCTAAACAGAGTGTCCTGTTCTGCGCAACTGTTCGGCGCTCGGGTGTCGCGTTGCGTCGTCCGAACCCAGCCCCGGGATGCTTCGCATGCTGTGTGCCGGCAAGCGTCCGCACACAACCCTGGATGCGCGCAGCTGTTGGCGATCGCAGCCGCGCGCATCCAGACTTGTGCGCTCGCCGGGCGCGGAGCGAGAGGAACGGCGGCAAACGAGGACAGGTATTGTTGTATGTTGTATTTTACCCGCGCGTGCACGGTGGAGGCGGACTCCTTTTGTTTTTCCCGCCGGCGTGCGCGTCGCGTCTGCCGTCTCATTTCCGCAGCTTTTCGGTGTTGATGTTTTTAATCGGCTTCAAACTGCCGCGGAAATCCAAGCCCTCGCTTCCTCTCTGCGCGGCCGCGCAGTCAAAATACACTCGCCTGGGCTTCGGTGGGATTATGCAGGGGGTCAGCCCGGTCCAGAGGCCTATTAGTGGAGGGGGTCAAGGTGGATGGGGTGTCCACAGAACTCCTTCTGGTTTTGTGCCTTTCAGGTTTTAAGGTGAGGTGGTTTTCGGATGCGAAAGGGGATTTTGCAGGTTTTTCACCACAAGAAAAAAACGAATATTTTTCTTTCTCCTTCTCAGCCATTTCCTATTTGAGGGAGGGGGATGAGAACCGAAGGTGGTGGTGGGCTTTCGCTGAACTCCGGCCAACTGAAAGGAAGGATGGAAAGGAAAGGATAAACATGGCGGGGGCCTGTGGTGCCGTGGCGCGCGGCGGCGAGTCGCTGCCGCTCCGAGCCGTGTGGTAAATTAGGCGCGTCGCGGGCTAATCCCTCTCCAGGGTCGTCCGCCGGGGTCGGGCCTGAAAAGAGAAAGGTCAGAGCGACATCCGGCCCGGCGCATTAATGACGGGTCCTTACTGTAGTGTGTGTGTGTGTGTGTGTGTGTGTGTGCGGGTCGGAGAGAGGGGGATGGCGTCTGTTGCATGTTATTAGCGTAGCTTAGCGTGTGTTACAGCCTGCGAACGTCCAGTCCCGCTCACACAAGGCCGCGGAGCAGCTGCTGCGTGTCCGCCCTCCGGCCTCGGCGCACGTTATTTGCCCTGGCCAAACGGCAGCAGGTGGAGCCGTATCGATGCCCGGCCTCCGATCGCTATTATTGATCAGCGATTACAGTGAACAGGGATTTACTGTATGCGGCCCAGCGGAGGCGCAAACTACTGTAGCCCCCGGGGGACCAGCAGGGCGGGAGTGCGTACAGCAGCGCGCGTGACCGTCGAGCAAGGACGGGGATTAACCACGCACGCAGGCGTTTGTGAAGCGCACACACAGATGAGCAAGCAAACACACACACACACACACACACACACACACACACACACACACACACACACACACACACACACACACACACACACACACACACACACACACACACACACACACACACACACACACACACACACACACACACACACACCCTGACCTGGGGCCCCCCTCCGGCCCTGTTTCAATTCAGCAGAACTCGCTGTAAGCAGCGTTTGTGCTTCAACACCTTCGATAGCTCAGTTGGTAGAGCGGAGGACTGTAGTGGCTGAAACCAGTAATCCTTAGGTCGCTGGTTCGAATCCGGCTCGAAGGATGTGAAATTTTTTATTTTTTAATTTCAGAGAAGATTGCCCAGTCATCCCGGGGGGTTGTGGGGTTTGGCCCCCTGCTCCTCCTGTCCAAGCGCTTGTCCCCGAGCAAGGACTCGCAGGTAAAGGGCTTTGCTCCTTTTTTTTTAAAAAAGTGAGCATTTTCAGTCTCAGGTCATGACGGACACACGGGCCGACATCACGCACGTACGCACGCCTGGGTGCGCGTGGGCAACACAAACCGCCAGCTCCCATCGCCGCGCGCGACGGTGACATTTCTTCGACCGGCTCCCGCCCCGCTTCCTTCCCCGACTGTCTTGCGTGCGCTCGTCTATTTTTGTGCCGCGCTTCCGTGACACCGTGGCGCGAGACCCTGACTTGCGTGTCGCGTTACATCTACTTTTCATCGCCACGGCTCTCAAAATAGAAAAGGCCCTATTTTTGGTTTTTATGACCTTTCGCGTTATCTGTGTCACCGGCGGGAATCTGCGTGAAGGCTGGATGAAAGACCTGGATGTGGCGATTGGTCTTTAGGCAAGGGAAAGTTCTGGATCTTGAATTTTTGTGCACGTCTCGTTTTTCGCTTGACTGGACTGTGGCAGCGGGGTCAGCCGCGCAAGCTGCTGGCCCGAGTTACCCCATTGGTCTGCCGGCTGCTGGGCTTTTCTCATTGGCCGGCGTTTGTATTACGTCATCGGGGAGGTTCGGCTCGTCTCCGTCTGCCCCGCTTGGACGCCCTCGGCTCCGGCGTTCGCAGGATTCAGCTAAAAGCGGAAATTACAGGCGACGCGGCGAGCTAACGCTGTCAGCGACCTGGCGGGAGAGACGTTCCGCAGCGCCGTAGGATTTCATAATTTTGCGCACCTTTACATAATCCAGCCATGCACTTGTGTTTTACCTAATCTTGTTCCCTTAAATCTGTCGTAAAGCAGGTGGCCTTTAAATGTAAACATAAATATATAAACCGTGTCGTTTATCCTCACGATTATTATCATTGGTTGATTGGTATTTCGTTAAAGGCAGTCTCTGCCCTGTGATTGGCCGCCGGGGCGCTGTGATCGACAGCTCTACCTGGGTGGTAGGAGGCAGCGACAGCTCTGTCGCTGTGGTAACAAACACAACAAGCCGGCCGGCCAATCGGAGGCGAGCGAGAGCCCCCGGGGATTCATCCAACACATGCTGAAGATTTCCTCATGACCAAAACACACATAAACACGCACACGTATATATCCTTCTATGTGCCATGGGGCCGCGTCGGCCATACGAGCGCATACGCGCTAAGGTTTATTTGTGCGCGCGTGCGCGTTCCTCGCGTGCGTCGGGTTAATGTGTGTGTTCTCCCCCCCTCCCGATGCGGTGTGGTCTTCTTTCGACACCGTCTGTGGGTCGTTGCTGCGGCTGTCATGGGAGAGCGCTCGCCGGGCCCCGCGCGCGCACACCGGGGGGACGCGCGGGTCAGCTTGCATTAAAAAGACCAAATAAACGAAGCTTTCCGCACCGCCAACCCACCGCAGACAAGACGAGCAGACAGAGCCGGGGGAACGCGACAGGAGGAAATGTGCGTCTGTGCGGGGGTGGGGTTATTTTTTTGGGGGGGGGTGGGGAGGCAGATGGACAGATCTTGCATGCGACTGGGCAGCAGGTCGACCCCACCTGTGCTGGCCAAGGCCCCCACCCCCGACCCAGACGTTAGATCCTAACAAGGCCGTCATCCTGTAGTTATCTTGACCTTTGACCCCCGCCGCTTGTCAGTAATCCCTTTTTAATCGGAGCAAATTAAAAGATGTGGATATACTAAGAGGGCGCGGGCCTGTCGCTGGGCTGCTCACCGTGCCTTTCTGCTGCTCTTCCCCTCTCCGAAGCTGCGCTCCTGTTTTCCATCCCTTCTTCGTTTCCCGCTCCCGATCCGCCGTCCCTTTCTCCTCCTGTCTCTTGCTCCGTCGCTCCTTCTCCTCCTCCTCCCCTGTCTATTTGTCTTTCTCTCCCGTCATTTTTTTGCTTGCTTTATCACGTCTCCTTTCAGCGTCGCCGCCTTTATTCCCTCCTCTGTTTATTTCATTCTTTCTCCCCTTTCTTTTTTCCCCACTCTCTGTTTATGTCTCTTTCTCCCCTGCCCGCCCTTTATTTTTTTTCTCTCTTTCCCTCCTCCGTCCTCCTTTCTCTGCGTTTCTTTCTCTCCCTTCCCCGGCCGTCGTAAATCGCTCTCTTGTTGGCTGTTGAAGTGTGAGGAATGGCAGATCTGATGGTTTCTCACAGCTGTTGCCGGCTTTCCCAGGTTCACCTCGCCGCGCTGCCCCTCCGCGGTCCTGGCTCTCAGACCTGCAGGCAAAATATACAAAACACGAATCCAGTTTTAAATATTTGAACTGCTTTGATGTGGCCTTGATTTATCTCGCCGATTGGTCCAGCGAGCGAGCACATCTCGTGCGAAAGCGAGCTCCAGTCTGGCGAGGCGTCGGCCGTGGGGCTCGCGAGACATTCTGTAATACTGAATTAAAGATAGCCACGCGGCGCTTGTCGGTACGGCGAGATAGGCGGTGCTCCGGCGAGGTTGTTTGTTGAGGCGAGGCCTACAGCCTGCAGAGTTAGCTTAGCTTAGCACGAAGACGGGAGCAGGGACTTCCACTGTAGCTTGTTTTTATGCGGCATTTTCATACTTTTGACATCCTGTGCGTATGCGTCTCTTGGAAGCACTTTGTGTTTCATTGTCGAAAGGCGCGACAATTGCGAATGTTACACAGTATGAGCGGTCTTGGAGTCTGTTACTGGATGTGATTTTCGCGCGCATGTGTGTCACTCTGTCTTCGACTCTGAGGGTGATGTCGTCACCATGCCCACAGGAGTCGCGGTACTCGTCACGAGCTCGGCCCCGCTTGCGTTTTTTTTTTTTTTTTTTTAACGTCGGCAGGTGAACGCGTCTCCAGACGTCGACTCGACCGGGTCCCTCTCGCGCCTCGTGCCCAGGAGTGTGACAGCTCTGTTATGGCATGAAGACGCAGTGTCCCGTGTCAGCGCGGTGTCGCAGCATGTCGCCAAATAGCCCCCTCGCCATTCCCCACCTCTCAGCAGACCCCCACACACACACACACACACACACACAAACACACAGACACACACTGCACGCACTCACCAGCCCGTTCCAGATCAGGTCTCAGTGTGTTTGCACCACGTACACGGAGTACGATCGAAGGCCTGGCACGTGGCCCGTCCCAAACACAGAAGACACAGGTTGGGTGTGTGTGTGGGATCATCACGCTACACACACACACACACACACACACACACGGCCTGCTCAGCAGTTCCTCCAGCCGGCGCTCACGCAGACAGAGGCTCAGATCATTATTATCACCTGCAGGGATAAACAACCCGCTCCCTCTCTCTTTCTCACCCCATCCTTCTTCCCCGCCCCGCTCCCTCCCCACTTTCACTCCCCTCCGTGCTCCCTCACCCTGCCTCCTTCACCCCCCCCCGTTCTCATCTTACGCCCCTCCCCCTCCTCTCCTCGCCCCCGCTGAGCGAATAGTGATCATGTCTGGCGTTTCATCGGCTCTTTGCACTTCTCCCCTCTATTAAGATTGATGGGCTGCCGGGCTATAAATGAGCACGCTAAGACACGGACAGGGCCACGGTCAGGCGAGGGCTACATCCACGCAAACACACACACACACACACACACGCACGGCGACACTCGCGCGCACCTTTCCTATTAGCGGCAGAATGTGGGAGCTGGGGGGCCCCGGAAGGGGCACTATTTTCGTTACATGGAAGCATATACACACACACGCAGAAGATATACACATACAAACACACCCACGCACACATGCAGGCACGACCCTGTCAGTCACCTCCGCCGAGCACCACCTCCTATCTTCCGCTGAAATCAATTTGACCAGCGAAGGCCTGGCAAAAGCACTGATCTCACAGGAGTGTATCTGTTGTTTAAAATGTGTAAAAAAAAAACCCCAAAAACCCACACACACAAGCAAAAACAGGCAGAGGAAAAGAATTTGGTCCTGGGTTTTCAATTGGCTCTGAGGCAAAAATCCATAACGAAATGGAGATTTTAACGGGCAACCTTCACGTGACACCCCTGCACACGTGCAGACGGACCACCGCTCCGCGGGCTCGTAAATTCTTCGTCTGAAATGTCGCGCTCAAATTGATTTTATTTGAATCTAATTTGGTTCCAGCTCTAAAAAAAAAAAAAAAAAAGAGCCCCGATAAATGGAGCCGCTCTTTCCAGCAAGTCACCGTGGGTGCTGCCCCGACGCCTTGTCGGAGCTCTTCGGTTGCGGCCTCGGCCATGGCGGTTTCAATTAAATGGATCTACCGTTATCGTAAAAGCGTTGCATCGTGTTATTTGCGCGTTCCGGTTCGGGGCTCTTCCCTCTCCGTCCCCTCCTCTGCTTAGCGGGAGCTTAGGTGGAGTGTTAATTCAATTTTCCCCAGAATTCCTCAGCCCTTCAAAGCCGTCCGCCTAAGGCAGCTGTGAATAACTGTCCAGCGTCGGGTTATGCGCCGGCCGCGGGGCTGGCGAGGGGACGGAGTCACAGATCACACGGCTAAAGAACTGATAGACATTTACAAGACGCCGCGGGGCCTCTCCTTTTCGTCTTGGCCCGACACTCGGCCTGTCTGTCTGTCGGACCGTCTCAGCGTCGCCCGCGAGACCGCGG
Source organism: Psettodes erumei (assembly GCA_016785225.1). Classification (NCBI taxonomy): domain Eukaryota; kingdom Metazoa; phylum Chordata; class Actinopteri; order Pleuronectiformes; family Psettodidae; genus Psettodes; species Psettodes erumei. The sequence continues at coordinate 57,530 of JAFBJZ010000382.1, read as the reverse complement.
CGTCTACATGTGTATGTCGCATGAGTGTGCGCGCGGTTTCGTGTGTCTGCGTGTCCTCGGCGAGCTGGAGAGACCCCCCGTCCTCGGTGTCCTCTTTGTTGACATGGAAAGATTACAGGAAAATACTGTGTCATAATTATTTCTCAACCCCACCCTCCCCCCCATAGATCAGAGTTCACGGGGGTGTCTAATAAGGGGTACTTGTGAAACATGTCCCGCGGAACGGGCCGTAAATCAGCTGAGTGCGGGCAGATTTGATGACAAAGATTTAGCGGCTGTAAAGGACACCCTGAGCCTCAGATTCTTGCAACTGTCATCAAATACCCGCCGGGCCATTAACGGGTCACGCAGGCGTAGCCGAGCTGAGCCTGCAACACCATCGGCACGCCCCCCACCCCCACCCCCACCCCCCGCAGCACAGGTGCACTTCCTGGAACCACAGCAGCAGGGCCGAAAAGCCTCTATATGTATTTAGACCTGGCCTCTCTCTCTCTCTCTCTCTCTCTCTCTCTCTCTCTCTCTCTCTCTCTCCGGTAAATACGAAATATTAAAATGAGAAACCTGGAGTGTAAACGCAGATTTAAAGTTCAGTGTAAAATTTCTATTTGGAAAACTTTTTTTTTCTTTCAGGATATCTATTTCAAGCCTGGCTCATCTCAGCTGCCATTTAATCAGCCAGTCTAATACGCCGATGCAAACAGGCCTCCTGGTTTTTTTTTTTTGCTGTTGTTTTTTTTCCGCCCCCCAACACTCAGGTTAGGGTTAGGTTTAGGTTTAGGTTTCTTTGCCAAAACTCTGCGCTCGGGGCGACGTTCTTCGGCACTGCCCGGCATGACCTCACCTGCGGACTCCCCTCCGCTCTTTATGCCGGCTCACGCGCGGCGGGGCCGCGGCTCTCCCCTCCGAGCACGCTCCGCCACGTGGTCGCGCCTCCAATCACACAGGACGCTAAAACCGCAGAACTGGCCTCTGTGCATATGCTAAGTTCTGTGACGAGTGCTCCGGGTTGCCAGTTCCCTGAGGGGAGGAAGGGGGTGGGGGGGTATATGGTAAATAGGTTTATTCCACTTTTCGTCAAGAGTCAGTGCTTGAGAACGCCACAGACCATCATGCTGGACATTGGAAACATTTTAAGGCGCTGGATGTTAGCAGCATTTTCCCCTGTGCTTTCATTCCTGAAAAGCTCATGTTTAATGTAACGCGCACTCATCTAATCCAGCTTGTTGAGATGAGGACACGACCCCCCCCCAAACCCCACAGTCCCCGCTGTACGGTATCGTCACGTTGGCCGGCGGCGCGCGAGAGTCGACGTCGGTCGGCGGAGTTGGCGTGCCGAGCTGTAACTGTTTGTGTAAACGCGGCGGCCGGAAAGGTCAAACGCGCCGGGCAACAAGCGTTTTAGCAATGTGAGCGGGCAGCATGCTCTTGTGTGTGTGTGTGTGTGTGTGTGTGCGCGTGTGTGAGCGTTACCATACATTTCATTTCAAAGCCAACGCGCATCCCCCGGCCTCCACTTGATGCCCCGGAGCTTCGGGAATATTCGGTGTCGCGGGCGAAGACCCCTCTGGCAGCGCCGCCGGGCGCGAGTTGATGCGCGGCTAATGTTAACAGCAAATCGGAGTCGTCCGCTTCAGATAATAATAGATATTACAAGCGGAACGGACGCGTTCAACACAGTGATTCGTGTTGCTGCGACATTCGCCGTGATGACACATTAAAATACCCGTCGGAAATCAAGACGGCCTTTGGGGTTGGAAGCCAGGCCCAGCTGTCTGCTCTGAATACCCTCCCTGTAGGAACGCTGTTGTCAACCCAATTGCTGTCAGGTATTATTTTCATTTATATCGTGGTTTTAGTTTCATATTTTGTGTAAAAAGATTATTGCTCCAGCCACTTATGTCCCCTGACAACCAGTTGCTATGCAGACTTGATCCGCCTCCACCATCAACATCAGGCGGGGAGCCTTATTCCTGTCAAGGGCCATTTCGGTTTTTATAGCATCCTTTGAAACGCTAAACTATCGAGCACACCGAGGTCAGCGTCCGATAGCACGGCTGGAGCTGCTTCTCTTTGGCGAGGCATCTGACGTCAATATGGCCGCGAGGACGACGCCGATGGCTTTTCCAGGTTCGGGCCTCGAGGCGTGCGCCGGAGTCTCGGCGAGTTCGAGGAGAAACTGCTCACATCTGCAGCCCGCTCCGGGAGGAGACGCGAGCTGACGCTTGTCTCGTCCCGGCGCCTGTTTTATTTCTCCTTAAAGCTCGAATGTATTTTTGATTTCAATTTCCTCGAAATTGAAGGAGAACAAACGTGCTACAAGTCCTACAAATCACGACTACACACACACACACACACACCTCCTCCTTCTCCCGCCCCCTCCCCCCCAGCCCGGTAACTTGACCGTTCTGTCACGTCGGCACCTGGTCAGAGACAAGTGTCGATGTCCCCACCTCGGCCGAGGATCAGCGGACCCCTGACAGCGGCGCGGGAGCGTGTCAGCGTGAACATACGAGTGAGATGTTCTGGAGCTCTGAGCTCGCCCCCCCGCCCGGGTCAGAACATCCAGTAAAGCCAATTCTTTTTTTAAAGGAAGCACTCAGCTGAGCTCTGTGTTTAAATGTGTGTGTGTGTGTGTGTGTGTGGGACGGATGCACCAGGCAGGGGTCCTGTCCTCTGTCACTCAGAGACAACAAGCCAATCATTCCTGGGTTCTAAAATAAGCTCCCCCCCCCACCAACACCATCACCCCTTCACATGTGTTCCTCTCCTTAGCACCTCTCACCTTCAGAGTGACAGGAGACAACTGAGGTTGGGGTGGGGTGGGGTGGGGGGGCAGAGCTGCTGAGGAGGAAACGGGCGACAGCAGGAGAGAGTCAGCAAACTTTGAGATGAATATTTGGGGGAAGGTGAAAAATCAGACTGGGAGTTGTCAGTGCGGGGCTGGAAAACTAAATCTGCTGAGCTGCTTTCCAGTCCGGGGGAGGGTGGGGGGTATCAGAAGCGCAGAGCCACCTTGTAACGGAGATCAAGATTCGCGTTAAGCAACTGTGAGAATTTGACTGCCCGCAGGAAAGAATGACTCGCATCTGAGTCAACGCGGAAGATCGGGTTTCACGGTCTTCAGGTGCCCTCATACAGCCTGGCCTTCTCTAAACCAACACAGGAAGCTCGCTGCTGTGTTTGCGTGTCTGCTGTTGTTGCGAGTTGTTTAGTGTGAATTTCAAATGCCGCCGCAGTTCGTGCAAACAGCAGACACACACACCACCACCACCTTTGTCCTTTCCTGTGTTTTTGGAACCTGATCCAGTTGTGATTTTGGAAAAAAAAAAAAAATTCTGCAGAGAGCGGGATCCAGGTTTCATGTTTTCGCGCAGCCGCTAAAGCCTCAGTCGTCTTCCTTCTTGCTTGTGGAGCTTTGCAGCGGGCGAAGCCCCTTTAACCACCGCGTCTTATAATAGCTGCGGCGCGTCGTGCCTGTGTTATCGTTTTCAGAGCCCTTTTTTTTTTTTTGGCACGACCTCCACCTCGGGCCCATCCGGAGGTCTGTCTCTGCTTTGTCTCGGTTCCGGCCCGCCTGCTTGTTCAGGTGTTAAAATGGGTCAAGAGCACAAAGGGCGAGCGACAGCAAACGGCTTCCCGAAGAATCTCGGTTCGCGCTTTCGGTGGAGTGGTGCGGCTTTGGGGAAGGGGTGGGGGGGTGGGGGTTGATTCTCAGGGATCTACATGAACTTTGAGACTGTGAGGTCACGCGCTCGCTGACAACTCAACCACCTGTTGCCACACACACACACACACACACACGCGCACCCACATCCACACTCGCCACACACCCTGTCTCTTATAACCAGTCCATTCAGCAGACATGTAGGCGTTACATTAATTTGCATGGCGAAATACACAACGTAGGTGATGAAATGTGCTGTGTGTGTGTGTGTGTGTGTGTGTGTGTGTGTGTGTGTGTGCGTGCGTGCGTGTGAGTTCCTGGGAATTGTCCGTGTGTCACTTGTGGTGTTTTTCTGGAATCTAAAGCCTGTAGAACAAGCCAAGTGCTCAAGTGCACACACAAACACAAACACAACATTCACAGTAACACATACTGTAGGTGTGTATATATATATATATATATATATATAACACACAGGAATACATTTGTTCTCTTCTCATCAGGAAGTACAGCGTCATGGTCGCTTCGGTACGAACGCGTGTCGGGGAAACTCACGCACAAACTCAGAGTTGCGTTTCCGACGCCATCTGACATCAGTTGCGACGGCGGGCCATTGATTGGGCGACATGTGAGCGGCGTTTCGGGAACAGATAATACATTTTATTTGGCTCAAAAAAGGTCAAAGAACACGCCGACATGGAAGCGCGTCTGCGAAACAAAAGCTTTTTTTTCCCCCGGCGGGGAGCAGAAGCAGGTGCGTTTGTTTTTTTTGTTGTTGTTTTCTTTTTTAAGTGCGAAGGGTCACACAGCCCTTTATGTACACGTCTCTCCACCCCCCACCCCCCCAACCCACACTCGCTATATACAAAGCCGTCATGTGCAGTTACATCTGTGTCATACGGGGAAAGGCTGACGTCCGCACGGCCGCGCCGAGTGCCAACACCTGTCATCCTGTCGTCCCTTGAACCTCGTCAGTCCGCAACTGCCACCGGGACACCTCCCCTTGGTTTCTTACGGCCGTCGTGTCATCGTGTCGTCGCTGCCGTCGCGTGTAAGAGTTTTGTGGTTCTCGTGGTTTCAGTCCGAGCGGCGAAGGGGCCCTGCGGTACCTTAGCGGTTAATCCAGAGATTCGATGGAGTAGCACCGCCAGGCGGCGTCTCGAGATGGCAGTTATTTCACGGGGTAAATGAATTGAGTCGATACATCCCTTTAAAGAGAAAGTTTCAAAGTCGTAACTCCGTTTTCAAAGTGGGCGATGCAGAACGCCGCGTGAGTATAATGGTTACTGCCTCGGGGCCTCCTGCCAGGGGCCCAAGTGCTTGCTTTTTTGGCCGGCCCCGCGTCTTGCCCGGCCCGTATATTCAGTTCCAGCTCGCTCGGACCTCCTCAATCACAGCCGCGGGACGTTTCTTCCCTCGGTGACCGCCGCAGCTGCACATGCATGTCACGGGCGACGCGCTTGACAGATAAGAAATACATTCCCTTCAGTTAAAGGAGCTCTGACCTGCTCCGTCTGTCCCGCCTCTCTGCTTGTCCGCAGTTCAGCCTGTTTTTTCGGCGCGCAATTAATTTGTAGAACTTTCTGAACCGAGAGCAACTTGCACCCATTCCAGGGTTGTTGTTTTTTTTTTTTCCGTGACAACCCCAGACGCCCGCGGATCGATTTCAGCCCATGTGGGCGGTGACCTGCGAGGCCCCGCCTCCCGGCTGGGTGCCCGCCAGTCCCAAAGTCCGAGAGTCGAACAAGAAGCCCTGCTGTCCTCCGCTCAGCACGCCCAGACTGTCCGTTAGCGTCCCGCTGGGAGACGAGCCAAGGAAGGGGCTCTGATGATTGGCAGTGGTGGCGGCGGCCATCTTGTCGGGGCTGGCGGCGAGGCGCGGCGAGGGGGGGAACGTGTAACCGTACAGGCTGTAGGGCGGCGTGTGGAGGCGGAGGCCGGCGTAGCCCTGCGGGGCGGGGTTGGACAGGTAGCCGAGCTGGGAGGCGGGGAGGGGCAGGGAACAGAACCCCTCGCCCTCGTACGCCGACGGCCCTCTGGGAGGGGGGAACGGCTCCGGGGGGCTGCCGTAACGATGGAGCGGGTGCGCGGGTCGACTGCAGGTGTAGTCGGGCGGGCTGAGGGGGCAAACCTGGAACGGCGAGGAGCACGGGGACGTGGAGAGCAGGTGAGAGGACGCTCCGACCCCTCCATGAGCTCCTGGGACTCCTGCGGAAACAGAGCGGTGTTAGTTCCAGCAGTAGTAAAATTTTTACATTTTTTTTTTTTTTTTTTTGGTTCAATTTTTTCTTTTGCAATCATCCCAAACCATAAGTTTTTGAAGACTCTGAGAGATGATGGCAGTTGCTCACTTCCTGGTTAGTTAACTCTACCTTGCTTGGCCATGCCGGGGATGTCCTCGAACGTCAGCGTTCGCAGAGATGGACGCCAGAAGGCGTAGGACTCGACCAGAGCCTCCAGACCCATCCTGTGGGACGCAGGAAAGCGCACAATGTTAGCACGCTCGTCGCAAAAGTCGCGCCAGGCCCGCGCCTCCCAGAGCCGCCGCCGCCGCTCCCTCCTGGTGCGCCACGCTGGGTCAATCGTTCCGCCTACCACCTGGCGGCCATCTTAGTCGGCCGGCGGGGGGGCCTCCCTCGCCGTCTCCATGGAGACCGCAGGTGATGAAGGGCATAAACGCCGCGCCGCCATTGGCCGCTGCCGGCCGGGTGCTCTGAGGTAATTGCTTTCACACGGCTTTTACGGGCGAATCAGGACGAAGGGGCAGGAAGCCGCAGCAAGGATTTATGAGGTGGGACTCCCCCCCCCCCCCACCCCACCCCACCATGAAAAGCTGCATCTCCCTCCTCCCTCTAGGTGGGGCAGAGGGCCGGTGTGGCGGGGCGACGCGAGTGCTCTGTTACCCCTCGTTAGCGTGAGGATAAAAGCCCTCCCCCCCGCGGGGCTGTAGCCGCGGCGATAATTTAGACAAGCTGCCCGGAGCGGCTCTGGCGCGCACCAAAGCAGCCTATCAGAGCAGCAGTTTATTTAGCAAACTGTTTAACTCTTCCTGTAATATTTAAGGGGAGGGGATTTTTTTTTTTTCCTTTCGTCGGCCTTCCTGGGTTTAACTTTTATAGGGTCAGCTGTCAAGGTCCCTCGGTTACCCAGTGCGCCGTTCTCTACCCCCCCCAAATGATTTCTACGAGGCCTCGGGGGAGTGGCTGTTTGGAGACCGTTGGGAGCTTTTTACCGCCGTGTTGTTTTAATGCCGCGTTTATATATGTTTTGAAAATGTGTTTCTACAGCTTTTCTTCAAGGACACGCTCAACTTTTTTTATTATTTTGCTGTTGATGTTTGCTTTGCGAGGCCGACCGGAATCCGACGCTCCATTTGGGTTCGCAGGCGGAGGTTAGAGCGTTTCACCCGCGGCGCACGTGCGCCCAGGCTACGCCGCCGTAGGAACTCACGTGCCTTTTGGGGCGTTCACATGACAGTGCGCCGGCGCCGATCGATACGGCGAAACGGCGATAGCCGCTTCAGTTCGGTTTGGTCGATTTCTCCTCGTTTAGGACAGATTTAATGGGAGGCTGTTGCACATTTTCCATTAGAAAAAGAACCAAAAAAAAAAGAATAAATACGTAGCTTTGCTCCCCATAAAATCAGACTGAAATAGCCATGACAAAAACCACAACCAAGCCAGAATATAATGCAGCCATGCATCCCACATTAGCCCTAATGCACGAGATAATGTGAAAATCTCTGCGGTTGAATTGAACTCACCGGTTTCTGCCAGAGTCCCTGAAGCCTTTGGCAAATGGGTTCCTGTCAATTTTCAGCCTTGTAATCTGAAAGCCAAAAGAAGACTCTAATTACTTCCGAAAATCTAGTTAGTACTGAGTCAGTGATACCACATCTACGTGGAAGTTTTTTTTTTTTCAGAATAAATATCAGTCTCTGTAATCTTCCAGTCAGGTAGGGAAATAAAAAGCCTACGTTCCCATCGTTAGCTATTGATTGTGCCAGTTGCGCACTTGTGTGTTTCCTTGCACGTATAGTTGAGTTTGTGTACTGTATGCGTTTGTTCAACGTCTCCGGGGCCGCCACGGGGCGAGCCGGGCCGTGGGTGGTGTTTTTAAGGCCCCGCTCCCACATCCCGCGACCCACATCCAAGGGGGCTGTTACGGGCATTGCCGAAAGCTGCCAAGCAATGTCCGCTAACTTCCTACTTAAAAGCGCACTAGTGCAAAAATTGCAAAAAAACAAAAAAACAACTGGCAGCTTTGCCCCCTCCAGCTAAAGACACTGATGTTAGAAATCTGGTGGTGGAAACCCAGAAATTATGAGACGTTCAAGAAACGTAATAATGTACAAATATTCAAAAAAGAAAATTACCAAAAATTTAAATGAGCAGCACCATCATAATAATAAAGAGTTAGAATAAGAACTCTCACTCTCGGTGTGTTTTGCACGACACAAGCACGCACGGACACGCGTGTGACACTCCTTAAATGCAGAACAGATCAAGGTGGAGGTTGTGAAAACTAGCTCATCATGCGGAAACAATTCAGCCAATTGGACCAACAGTAATATCCGCCGACCGCGGGGCAGTCCGCGTGGCACCTGCATGCTGGGATTCTGGGCCACGCTGGCTGTTGTGTAGTGTGTTTGGCTTGTCCGGCGGTGTGCTGGTGCGAAAGGGGGTGGGGGGGGGTGGGGGTGGTGGGGGCGTAGCTGTGCTACCTGCTGGTTCTGATACGCTGTGACGGTGGTGAACACGGTCTCGGGGAAGGAGAAGGTGCGGGTGCCCTCCCCGGCAGGGACGGCTCTCACTGGGGACAGCTCCTCTCCGCACTCCTTGCGGATCACGTGGACCCGTGGCTGGTACTTGTGCATGGAGTGCAGAATGATCTGAGCGCAGGGAGGAGGAGGAGGAGGAGGAGGAGGAGGAGGGAGGAGGAGGGGGAGGAAATGACTCTTTCAGTCTTAAATTACAAAAACAGCTTATTTCGTGTTATTCTCAGCTATAAAACATGATTGCTGGATTGTGGGCACACGCGTGTGTGAGCACAGAGAAGCGTCAATAAAAGAAATATATGTAACATATACAAATGTGCACAATATATCAGAGACTTTAGGACTGTTATTTTTTTAAATATTGTAATTCCTGTAATAATTAAGAAAATGCAGTTGCAGGCTTTTATTGGCTTGTAAAAAGTCCCTTTTTATGATCACGTTTACAACGGTTTTTAATAGAATTATCAAACGAAAAAAAACATATTAGATGATTATAATAATAATAATAATAAGAAGAAGAATATAGGAATATTATGGTTGACAGTGTTCCTTGCAGCACTTACATGCCCCTGGTCGTCGAGCTCGTTGTTGGTCAGTTTAAGTTTGTCGAAGCTGACCACCTGACGCATCCACGTCTCTCCCGAGGCCGGGGAGTCCGGGTGGATGTACACTCTGGGCGGCACGGGGGAGTCCGCGTTCCCCGCTACCATCCACTTGGAGCTGTGGTACACGTACCTTCACGGTTCACACACACACACACACACACACACACACACACACACACACACACACACACACACACACACACACACACACGGTGTGAAATGAGCGCAACGTTCGCAGTTTTCGCCCTACAGCTACTCATTTCGCTCCAGATCGGGATTTTTTGCCGTCAAACGTCAACAGTGACGCACAAATTTGTCGACGCGAGGTCTTTTTTTCTGCAGCTGGAGAGAGACAGAACTGCGCATACATCACTGGATTACACCGGAAATAATAATTATTATTCAGCTCGATCTTGTAATCTGATTGGCCTGCTCTCATCTGGCTGGACGTCAAGCACGTTTTTTTTCCCTGTCCTATACATTTAATATTGAGATGTTAAATTTAAGTCGTCCAAAATATTTACCCACACCTATTTTTTTATTATGTTTTTTTTTTTTACTATGAAGGCACATGCCATTAAATGTGTCATGAGTTAAAACGACGGTAGAAGGTAATTCTCAGGCTTTTTCGGTTTTAACGACCTCCAACTACAAACATCTAATTAGTTCCTCTTCAGGCTCAAAACAAACCTGCACACTCTGCCTCCTCCGTGCCTCATTGTCGTGTGCAAAAAAAAGAAGACGAAGAAAAGCCAGGGGATCTGCTGCATCTCACGCAATATGTTGCGTGAGGCCAGCGACCGCACGGCACGCATCCCGTCGCTGCGCCCGAAACGCGTTCACGTGGAAGCGGTTCGCGAACGTTACGCGAACGATAGACCTGCAGTGCGAAGACCCGGGCCGCGTCGACGCTGCTGCGGCATTAGAACGACATTTGTGGGCTTTGACCTTCCAGGGTGGAGAGGTTAGGAATCCAAAAGGCCTCTTCCAAAAGGGACGGCAAAACCGCTGTGACAAAGCGCCGGTGCCAGGCGCCATTTGTGGAGAGAGAGAGGGAGAGCCGGGGCTTTGCGACAGAAAAACCTTGGCTTTTCCCAGGAACAGCGCACGCGGAGTCTAAATTAAGAGGAAGATTTATGGAGCTGACGTTCCCGCTTCTATATGACACGCGTGTCAGGCTGTGGGCCGCTGATATAACGGAGCATATTTACATGCAGCTCCGGTATCACTTCGATAGGTCTTCTACGATTTTTAAAAAAGATCCCAGTGTCTCGTTTTAGCGTGAGTGCGTGCGTGCGCGCGCACGCTGCCTTACCTATATCGTTTGTTGTCCACGGGGATTATATCCATGGCGATGTAATACTGCTGGTGCGGGTCCAAGCCCGTGATCTTCACGCGCATAGCGGGGAACATCCGCCTGACGGGGAGACCAAATAAATCATCCGCGTTGGAGATTTTAACTAAGCTGCAGTCTGCGTGGATTTACAACACATGGTCACTTTGACTTAACAGTGCAACGATGATAGGAATAATATTACTAATAATAAAAACAATAATGATAACATCTTAGGAATAATAACGATAACACAATAGACAATGCTGCTATGGTTCTGCTTAGAGATGTTGGATCTTTGAGTGATTATTTTAATATCAATTCTGCCAAGTCAGCCGATTTGCCTTAACTCAGACTCCTATCTAAGCATTTCATCTTTTATATTTCGTATTTGCTATTCCCCGGAATGTAATGTACAGATTAATTCCTTCTTCTGCTAAGTGGGTCTTACCGGCCCGCCTTGGTGATAATCATTTCCGTGCCAATCTCGTGGAAGCGTTTCCACAGGTCGGATCCCTGCAGGTCCACGCGGGCCTCCTCCCCGGTGCCGCTCACCGGCGCCGCGCACAGAGCTGCGGGCTGCGGGCTCTCCAGCAGCGCGTCCTCGCTCTCCGCTAAGCAGGGAAAAAAGGGCCGAGATCGACATGTTTTGGGGTTTTTTTTTGTTGTTTGTTTTTTAAAAAGGCGGCGTACCCGCGCGAGCGTTAATCACTTCCGCGGTGACGTTCTCCGAGACGCTTTTTTGTCTCGAGGCTCACAGAAAAGCAGAGGTTTTGCAAGCGGGACATTTTCAAAGCGCACAAACATTACAGCCGGTCCTGACGTTACAGCCTAAAACACCATCATGTCAAATAGGCCCAGCCTAATAAGTAGTATTTATTACTATATTACTTTCAGCAGCCTACGAAAATGTCACCAATTTATACCCACTATTTAATGCTTATTATTTCAAGAAGGTTAAAAAAAGCTTTTAAGTAGCTCTATGGTTGTTCCACGTTGAATATTAATGCACTGAAGGCTCAGAATCTGTTGGGACATAATATATGTCTCTTTAAACGAAAGCCACTTATTACTGAATATACACACCATCTTGATCCAGTGGAAAAATGCTAAGGTTACTGTAGCTACACTCATTACTGGCCACTAATTTCAGTCGCAATGGGAACTGTATAGTGGTTTTCATGATGGGGCACTTGAGTTTAAATCTGATTTAATACGGTGAGTGCGTTTGGAGGACACCCGAGTAGTGTTTATGTGTCTCACGGCTGTTGTTATTTGTGCTGTTTCAACACAGGCCTCGCCAAGTGGTGGAAATTTACGCACATTAGACATGGCCCTAACAAGCCAAAATAACACAAAGACAAATCCTCAGCCAAGGGCTTTTTTTTTTTTAAAAAAAGAAGAAACCTTGCAGCAGACTTAAATCCTAATTTGTAAGGGCCAGTCGGTTTATACTGTCTGCAGACCTCTTAGCATCCTTACCGGGGCACTTTCCCTGCCTTTATACGCTGCTAATTGGCGTGTTTATGATTGCAACACAACTCATAAAGCGTCTCACATTAGTCACACTCACACCACTCATATTTACAAGACCAGGGCCGTGATATGATATCAAATTTCCACTGTGTGGCTGTAACCGTATAGCCCATCACCGTTTTACTGGATATAATCAACATCTTTTTGCGTCTGGTTACTGACGTTTTGACGCATGCACCATCTTGGTGCAAACAACTGTGCTGCTTCTTAGGATGTAAAAAGCATCAGCACATGGGCTAATGAAGAGAGTAGGGTTATTTTTCATCTCTTTAAAATGTAGCAATATGATAAGAAATGTGCACGCGGGTCCGTGGTTTTAAATAATTTGCAAATATTCCAGTGAGACGTTTTTCAAAACAAATGCAGCCTACAATGGGAAAACATGAGTTAATGTAACATGGGCATCATTTATGATTTAACTTATTTTTAATGGGTAGGCTGCTACTAATTTGGTAATGTTCCTATTTCAATAGCCAGTCATCATTATTATTATTATCACTACTACTACTACTACTACTACTACTACTACTACTATTGTATCGTTGCATTGGCGTTATTTACTTACGGGATCCGTCACTCGCACATTCAGCCTCGCTGCCCCGGTCACTGGTGCACGCTCTGTCGGCCCGCGGCCCCGGGCTCCCGGTTAGATCAGAGACATCGGTTCCGTCCTCGTAGCCGGGCGACACGGCATCTTCTCCCGCCGTCCTGCGTCTCTTTTCCGCTCCGATCAGCGCCTCCACGGAGAACGCGTGAGCCTTGACGCTCAGCGCGCACGGGGACCGCCGCTTCTCTGCCATTCCTCTCGGTGTCTGCGCGGTCGAGCTTCGGGGGGGACGGCGTCACGAGCTCTCGGGGAGCGAGAAAAGTTCAGCACACGGGCTATAGTCTTGAGGGGGGGAAAGAAAGAATCCACGATGGCAGTCTGGTGCTTTCGGTGGGACGGCGTCTCCGTCCTGCAGCCGGACAGCAGAAGGAGCGGAGGGGAGCGGGAGGAGCTGTAATAATGTCTCCGTTATCCGTGAGAGCCGTGCGGACTTTAGGAGAGTGTCAACGAACGGAGCTTAGAGGAGAGTCGGAGAATGGGGAGCTGTCAGTCACAGCGAGGGGCAACCAATCGCGAGTGGTCACAACCCCCCGGAACTTTTCCCTGGTCCCGCCTGCTGTGGGGGCCGCTCGTGCCGCCTTATGTGGTAAAAGCAGAGCCGGCGAATGAATCATGTCTTCGGGCGAAGGAGCGCGAGGAGCATCTCTCTGTCGCATTGCGCGCATTTTCACACACCGGCCCGACATGCTTGGCATATCTGGCCATCAGTACCTCCTGCGCGGTGGCCGCACGGCCCGCGTTCTGAAAACGAGCAGTCCTTCCAACACGTTCGAGTTCCACGTAATGCCTCGAAATGTGTTTGACAGTCATTACACAACTGTGGCCGAAAAATAAATGGAGGTACCCTTTCCCAGGCCCATATGATCAGTATTCACTTTTATGTATTTTACTTTTTTATGTAGTCACCACACTTAAAAAAAAAAAAAATCTTCTCCATATATATTTATAATATATTATTAGTTCGCCAGTCGGGGTCATCAAACATCTTCCATTCCCGTGTCACTCAGCCGTGTGTAGACTTAACACAGACGCAACAAAAGCTCTGCTTCATGATATTATAACGAACAAAATAATAATAAAATAATAATAATGAAAAACAGACACACATTATGAGGTTTGCAGCGACAGAACTGGTAACTACGTCCTTGACTTGCTCAATCAAGATTCTGTCCTGGTTTCACAGCAACAACACAAATGTTCTGCTGAAAAATAAAGAAGTTGAGTATCAGCGTCTGGGAAGCTGCAGTTTCCCCAAAGTAAAGATGTAGGGTAACTTACAGCAAATTAAATAACCTACCGAACACAGACATAACCTGTGTAAATAGGCCGCGTTAGATATCAATTTAATAATAGTCTACTTCATTATTTTGTGTGTTGTTTTGGTGCGAGAGCCTAAGTAACATAGTCTTAAAGTCAGTTATAAAGTATGGGCCTTGGTTCTGATTAAGACGCGATAGAGATTCGAGTGATTTAAAACAGGACCAGCTGGAGCGAACCGTGAGATGAGTTGGATTCTCTCCCCGTGCACGTTTGGAAATAATCTTCCGCACTTTCAGGGACGCGCAAACGATCTTGTGGTCACGCGGGGAACGCGCGCGGAGGCTACGACGTAGAACCTGGTTATAAATATATATATATATATATGTGTGTGTGTGTGTGTGTGTGTGTGTGTGTGTGTGTGTATATATGTGTGTATAAAAGCAGCGTGTCCGTGCCAGTGTGTGTACTCACTTTGGAGTTTAATGTGCAACATAAAAACGGAACGTTTGCGCCGTCAACGAGAAAACCCTTGTCTCAATTAACCCGCTCCAGTTTCCTCGTCGCTTCAGCGACGCTTCCTCCGCTCAAATCGCCGCGCAAAGCTCCGGGCCTCTCGCGGTTTGTTGGTTAAATAAACAACACGTCGCCGTCGGTTATTGGCATAAATTCAGTGTATATGATTGGACCTCAAGCGTCAGGTCCGTGCCCACATCCGTGTGGGTTTATCAGATCAAAAGCCTCGTGTTTCACCTCCCGCGGGCATTTAAAAATGTCTTGTTTCTTTCTTTCTTTTTTTTTTTTTAACTCCGTGAGGGTAAAACAGGTTATGCTCCGTTTGAAACAGTCCCGAATCAACACGAGCTTACTGTTTAGTCGCATGATGTTAGGCAAAAAATAGCCTGGCAATATCCCGAGCTAAAACGTATGGTCTTGATGTGTGCACCCTGCGAAGACAATTAAATTATAGATAATCAAAAGACAGATTTAGTACCACGACGTTAACGATCTATGGCCTCCACTTCAAGAAGTTCGAACTAATTCTATTCTAAAGTCAGCGTATATATAAATAAAAAAACACATAAAATTCTTTAAATAATATTTAAGTGAAATAGCTTCTATTTTGATTTTAATGCAATGTGACAAATGTAAAACGTAAACATGTATTTTTTTTAAATTGGTTTTGTCGTTAAATTTTAGCGTTTCTGAACAAACAAAAAAAAAAGTGACGTCCCCACCTTCACTATAGGGGGAAAAAGTCGAACTTGGAGGAACTTTTAGAATGAAACAAAAAAGACGAAATCTCAGATCTCTCGTGTGATCATAATAATAATGTCAATATTGGCCATAATAGTAATTCCACTTCGTTTATATTTCACAGTTAATTATTGCTACGAGATGCTAATGTTTATATAATATTTAATTTAGTTTGCAGAACAGCAGGGCCGTAATTATGCCCACGTTTCATTATTATAATACAAACCGCTGGTTTCAATCAGTCCTCACCTTTTCTCACCGAGAAAAATATTTTCGTTCCAACCTCGGTGCATGCGAATTTGAAAATCACTTTTTGTTGTTCGTTGTTGTTGATTTTTGCAAATCCTGTAGATTTTCGTCAGCAGGTGCACTGGTCCCTGCGTCTCAAACGTCACTGTGAACGTCAGCCGCTGGTGCGCGACTCTTTTAATACCTCATAACAAATGACCTCCATTTTTTTTACAAGGATTAAGGATTAAAAAGTAACACGGCACCGCATACGTCGCTGCAGAAGATAATGAGACAGAAAATAAAATAGATCCGCTAGCACGGTTGCTCTAACATCGTACAGCGGGTGTGTGGAAACGGCTTATCTCAGAAATATAAATATATATATATAAATATAGGCCACTTTTCTTTCTTTGCGGCCAGGCCATGATTCACAGTTTTCCTCTGCAGATGCATTGGCTCTAAAAATAGTGGGCAGCTCTCTGTCGCCGACCCACTTCTCTTCTGTCCAATATGCATTCGCTAGTCTGGCAGCTCTATACGCCATTTGTCATGAAAGTAGCAGCGTTTCGCACATTAACTCGTAACTGAATTTTTTTTTTTTTTTTAAAAGCGTTTAAGTTGTTTAATGCCGCCATCATTTCTCTCAGGCCGTGCGAGCGAGGGCACAGTCTGCTAAAGGGCCTCAATTTGTCAGCACCTGAGCTGCGCTGAATGAACCGTCGGATCCACGTCTGAAATTGGACGTCGGCGGAGGACAGAGCCGCGGCGTTTATCCGCGCGTGGATAATTTAAGAGAGGCCATTTTTGCTTAAAAAAAAAAAAGTAAATAGCTTGCCCGCCTTAGCTTCCCTTTACCATTCACGAAGGAGCGTGCTGCCGCTGCGCCGCTATAATTGGCTCGGTCCGCCGCTTTGATTTATTACCGCGCAGCTCGGACTTAAACCACCGAGTCTGTGCGATTTGGGAGAACCAAGCTGGACAATTAACGAGTTTACTTCACTTGAAATAGACGACAAATTGAACTATCAGTCTATATTTATCGAAGTCGATAAAATAATAATGATAAGACGCATTTTAAATACCGCTTGTGTAGCTTTGTCGAGGGACACGTCGTCGTCGCAGTTTTAAAAAAGCTGCACCAGCGTTAGCACGTCAATTAGCCTGAGTCGTGCAGTCACGTGCGCGCGTTCACCTGGTTTTCGCTGCTCAGCGAATCAGGTGGCCAGCCCCCTTCCGCACAAGCGTCACTGCAAAACTCCCACTTTGTAACTACCCAAGGTAGGCGTAACCCACTGCGCGCTCAATAGGCTGTTTATTAAAAACCTTTGACATAATTACCTGCCAGCTTTGAAGGGACGCGGGGTAAGGTAGAAGCGGAGGAGCAGGGGAGTCTGGGTAATACATTGTTAACAGTTATTTAGCGCGTGCTAATGGGCACGTGGATCGCTGCCAGGGCTTTTATGGCGGAAGTGGCATGAAGGTGTGTGTGTGTGTGTGTGAGAGAGAGAGAAAGAGTGTGTGAAAAAGGGGCGAGAGACGCGACGTATGATACAACGGTTATATAGTGCTATTGAACGGCTTCAGGAGTGATTCCTTTCCACAGTTTTTTTTATGTTCTGATCTTTCCTGAGGACAGGCCGCTTTAGCGCTGCAGCTGACCCGGGGAAACAGCGCCTCGCCAAACTGAAGACAGATATAGTGACGGAGAGATATGCGGCGTCCAGCTCTGGCCATCTGCCTCCGCCCAGGCTCGGGGGTCCCTCGCCGCCCCCCTGCGGCTCGTCCTGGGAGGCCGAAAGCCTGAACGCGAACTCGCCGGATCCCCCCGTATGGCTCCGCTGGGAGAGTCGTAACTCGAGCTCCGTGCCTATCTGCAGTTGTGCCAGCGCTGCAGAGCAAACGAGCGGGGGCCCCTGCGAGCGTATTCTGCTTATGCTGGCCGAGAGTCACTCATCATCCAAGTGAAGTGACCCCTGCTCCCTTTCGTAAAGTTAACCTTCCATTGAAAACGTGGTATTTACTGACGCGCTTGATGGAAATTGATGGATCTATGACATTTATTGAATTTTTTTACGAGCCGGTTCTGGTCTTGACGCCGTTTATTCAGGCCTCCGTGCGTCTCGGATGTTATTCAAGTTGAACTCCTGCTCTGGCTGCCACAGCTTGTCTCACACACACACACACACACACACACACACACACAGAAAGAGAGAGACACGGATGACTCAAGCTCTGTGCAGCGTTTGACTTACAGCCTGAAAGTGCTGGACTGGCGTTAGATTCATCCTTTTATTCACGGATCAAAAATCCGCCGCTGATCTAAGCCAGGTTGTTGCCTGTCACTACAAGGCCTATCACATCATTATTTTGATGAGATCAAACTGAAATATATTCAGGATGATTCTTTCACTGCCTATAAATAGGACTTATCAAAGCCAAAGTTTCGGGCTTCGCAAAATTTCTCCCATCCATGCAGCAAAATATAGAGCTAAAAGGTGAGACGAGGAGCTGCAAGTCAACTCTGGAACAATGGCCCACAGGTGACTTTTTTTTCATCCGAGTTTTAATTAATTTAAACCGGAAAAATGTGCAGGACGTTATCCCTTTCGATCACATCTTAAAACAGCGGAGACACAAACAGACTGGCAGCTGATGGCTTGAGAAAATCTGTTATTTCAAAATACCCGAATATCAAGTATTATTTTTTTTTTCATCAAAAAAGAATGGACTTCTTGATCTTCCCGCCGCTTTATGAATTTAATGACTCCAGTATTTAATGTCAGTATTAACTGCTGTTGAGAGTCATTCGCTTATAGGAGAGATGACAGTTGAGGGTCGAGAAGGGAGAGGCTACGATGGGTCCTTCGCCGCCACAGGAAGTGGAAAGGCCCTCGACTGCGGGAGGCTGTAGGTAAGGGGGGGGGTGCAGTTAGCGCGAGGGCTTTTCTGAATCGGGCCACGCTATGCTAATGAGACGGTTTAAGGTACACAGAAGCGGAAACAGGCGAACCATAACCACAGCGTGGAAGTAAACGTCAGCAGTCGGAGCCTTCGTCTAACGACCGGCCGCACCGACACAGTCTGGAGCTCGTGCGTTTGTTTTCAACTGACTGCTAATAAGGAGCAATACCATTCGCCGACATACTGCATAATGTCTTGAGCTGTGTTTGAGGTCTGGAAACGCTGGCGTATCGAATGTCCTCAGACGCACGCTGGCTGGTTTTTCAACCGCGTCAGTTCTTTCTTTTCAGCGGGCGATTGTTGCCCGCGTTCGGAACGAGGTGATTTCTGGAGCGTCGGCCCGAGCGCGGGGGCCGGCCGACGAGCTCATTCCGCAGCTCGTTACACGTGACGGTTTGAAAGGTTCAGCGGCTGCCATTTTCAGTTTTCTCCAAAACGGGTTGTGGTGATTTGCTGAACAGTGAGTAAGACTACGAGAACACAGGCGTAATTTTTTTTTTCAGGGCTAGAATAAATGAAGGTAGCCAGAAATTGCTTGTGTGCTGTTTTTTGAGGAGAGATTTTGCTGTTCGGGGGCAAAACGGCTACAAAAACACATGGCCCCCTGGTGTTTTGGGGGGAATGTCCGCAGCAGTTATGGGAGGTGGACGGGGCAAGGTTGGCGAACTGTGCTATCTAGGGATGCCCCGGGTTAAAAGAGGGGAGCTCAGCGATGTGACAAGTCCCTCCTGATAATCTGCAGAATGCTTCACGTGGCCTTGCTGTAAATAACTGTCTTTGAACTCAGATCGGGTCGGCAGAGGTCGAACGCTCCGCAGGAAAGGCTCCAGTCACACACACCCCACCCACCCCCTCACCCCCACCCCCCCGAGCCAGCGGGAGACACACTTATACATATTTCTGAGGCTGATCTAAGCTCTGCTAATTGAGTCGTAATTTGAACGATTGAAACGTGCCGCGAAAAAAAAGACATTCCGCTTTCAGTCTCCGCCGCTGCCAAGATAACCTGCTGATTCCATCACCTCAGACCCTACACCTGCGGTGCGCGTGGAGCGATTAGCGGCGGCGGGAACCTTACTGGACGAAGTTCTGCGAACCTGGCGGCGCCGACTCCAGCCCGTGCCCTTGAGCAAGGCGCCGAAACCCGCCCCCACCCACCCGAATCGTTTGAGGCCGCTTTGGAAGAGAACCGGCAGAAAGGCGAACGTGCCGCGTTTTACGCCGTTACGCGGCAACAAAAACAAACTCTCTCTCATTGCCTCACTGCCCCCCCAGCCACCCCCACCCGGGGAGGGGCAGTCGCGATAGGGAGACAACGTGCAAGCAGGTGCTGCTTTTTATGGCTTTCTACATCGAGCGATGGAAGAGGTGAAAACATTTTCTCCTCTCATAACCCTGGGAAACCACATGAGGAGTCGATCTGGGCGGCGTGCGCGTTCGTGCAAGCGTGCCCGGGGTCATTAGAAGGGAGGACCGTGTGCGCAGAGGTTTTGATAACCCCCTGCTGTTCCCTGCCAGGGAATTCTTCAGTTCACAGGTGTGTGTGTGTGTGTGTGTGTGTGTGTGCGTGTATCATTGTGTGCAGCAAGTTTCCTGCGATCAGTGGGGGGTGAGCTGCGACAGATTAGAAATGCAGCTAATTAAGCTCAAGGTTCACCAGACTCTTTCTCTGGTTGTGTCGGTCATTCATCCGCACAAATAACACACGGCGACACACACACACACACACACACACACACACACACACACCCTCTTCCTAACGAGTGCAAAGCTCATCACGGAAACGCTGCAATTTGAAAATAACAACAATCATAAAAAGCCATGCAAACATCTGCAGCTCGTAACCGACGTCTCGGGCCAACCCCAGCACACGTGCCTCTTAAAACCGGAGAACAACGGTTATTTTCATCTCTCAGATGTTGAACTTTTATTTCTTTTCTCTTTCTCTGGCTCAACTGGAACCGTTTAGGCGTTTTTTTTGTTTTTTTTGTTTTTTTTTTTAATCAAAGAACGAAGTCGTTAGAATTTGGCGGCGAAGGCGTCCCATAAGCCCGTCCCTCCTCCCTGCCTGCATTCAGCGTCCGGCCCCCCGCGCTAACTAGCATTTAGCACAGATTTGAGGAATGCTGTTTTATTATCGTATTCAAGGAATGTCCACCTTAAGGCATCCGCGAAACATACACGCTGTACGTGCTTTATATATGAAATTTTATTACCTTGTTACAAAAGTGTTTTCTGTCTTTTCTCGCGCGCTGCCAGTTGGTGTTTTCAGGCCTTCCTTAATTGGTCATAATGAAACAGTTTTAACAATGGAGGGAATGAACGAACTCTGAATGAGACTCAGGACATCAAAGCTTTGAGGAAACGGCGCTGATTCACAGTTACACCCACGCACGCACGCTCAAAAACCTATTTCTCAGCCATGTACGCACAATATGAAACACCACAGGCCATTTGCCGGCGGTCTGACGTAAGTTTGTGGCTGTTCGTCGTTTTTGTGCGTTCCCTCGGTTTGGGTAGCGAAAAACATGAGTCAAGATTTTTACCCTACTTTTGACTTTTTCTTATTTTGCAAAAACAACTTTTTAAAAAAAAGTTAATAAATAGTGATGGGATCATAGGAAGTGTACTGAATCTCCCTGTTGTGGTGTGAATTTCCCCGTTGTGGGATTAATAAAGTTAATCTAAGAAATGAAATGCCCAAAAAAAGAAAAAACTCTCTTTAGGCAAATGGTCAGGAAAAGCCAACCCTTTTGTAAGTTATACACCAGGCTCAGATAATGTCTTAATTATCATGAGCAATCTTTTTTTATACAATAATTTTGCGCACGTAACGTGCCGGAGGGTGTGCGCTCATCTCTGGCCGTGCCGCAGTCCTCCAGGGTCTCGTAAAAACAACGTGACGGACATCTTTCAAATTTAACAGCGTTGTGAAGCTCCGTGCAATTTGCTGGACGGCTCGTTACCTCAGTGAAGGGTTGTCGCTTTTACCTTTCTTTTACTTCCATTTTTTTCCCCCGGTTTCCATCAACTGATCTGCACTTGGAAGTTTTTTTTAAATTATTATTATTTAAATTCAGCCTTGCAGCTTTACGGACTTTCTCCTGCTGATGTCTGTTGCCGCGCAATTGTCGTGTCCGCAAACGAGCGTGTGCCCGTACAGTGCGCGAGCACGTACGCACGCATGCGTTATCGCACACGCCCGCGTCTTGCGGCCGCGGAGCTGCAGTGACAGAGCCTCGGGGCGAAATGTGTTTTTGATACAGACTCTCTTCCTCTCCCGGCATGCCTCTAATACTCCCCTTCTTCCCAGGATAACAGGGTCACAGCACGGAGACCTCGACGACTCCACACCTGGAACAACACCACCCAGAATATCCGCTCCGCTCTGCCTGCGAGCCGGTGTGCGTCTGTGCGTGTGCGTGCGTGTGTGCGCGTCCGAGCGCGTGAGGGAGATAGGAGAAAGGGGAGAGAGTGCGAGAGGCTTTATGAATGGCGGAGAGAAGGAGGTCGGGTGGTGCAGTCAAGTCATTTGTCTCGCTAATTTCTTTTTCTTTCTCTCTCGCTCTCTCACTTTGACACATACTCAGACACAGACCCAGCACTGTGGTGTTTCTTGCGATGGCCTGTTTTGCAGCGGGAGAAATATGAAACACCCTGAGGCATTTGTCGGCGGTCAGTCGCATGTTCTTTTGCTCCTTCCCCGCACGCGCACGCGTCCGCGATTGAAAAGCCGCGTGCGTCAGTCCCCCCCACCCCCACCCCACCCCCCCACCCGAAACACCGCTGAGGTCTGATTAATAAAAGATGAGTCGAGGGGAAGCGAAGGCTGTTTTGATTCCCCCTCGCCCCGCGAGAAGAAAAGTACTGGATGAAAGGCGGAGGGGGGAGAATGAGAGCGGCGCGAGAGAGGGCAGGGTCCACTCTGATCGCCCCAGGACCGCACCGTGAATGGGCCGTTCACCCAGAGCGAGAGGAGGGCGGAGAAAGGGAGGGATGAAGTGGGGACGGCGAGGAAAGCGAGAGAAAGCGACTTGGTGTATCTACCGCTGTTTGATGCCTGCGGTGTGCCTCTGTAACTATAGCCCTCTTTCTTTAGCTTGCTCTCGCTCTCTCCCTCCCTTTTCCAGACCTCCCTCCCTCCCTCTTCCCCCATCACTCCCTCTTTTTTTTTTTTATATCCCTCTTTTTGCCCTCTTCCTGCTGATCTGTGCCAACCACCATGAAACCACCGCCACATTAGAGCCTTTAACGGGCACTGCCTGGCATCCTGCTCTGTCCAAACATATTATAGCCTCGTCGCACGCGCACACGTAAGTGCGTATATGCGTCTGATGCAGTTTCTGAATTCACAACTACAGGGTTTCACCATATATTAAGGGCCCGGGGGGGGTAGTTTTCATCCCTACAAAACTGCCACGTGTCATTGTGGCTCCAAATAAACTCCAAAGATGTTGACTGCTTCAAGCAGATCGCGGATGGAGAAGGCGGCAAATAAACGGTTCACATATTCCGAGAGAAAAATAATATTAAAGCTGAAGAATTTACTAGGAATATGGTTTGGACTGATGTTTATGGACTGGAATGCTATTATTAGGTTCCTAGTCTATTCTATACTATTGCAGTGTTGAAGAATGAAGAAGTAAAAGAACTGAGTTGGGTTAAAGGCTGACCTTTGTTCTGGCTTTGGCACACCCATCCCTCCGCTGTTTATTGCTCCACCCCTTCATCAGTCAACTATTTAGTAGCCCATGTGGGCATCCGCCATTCATTCATCATTCATATATTTAAAAAAATAAAATAAAAGAAGAGTTGTTGAC
Source organism: Psettodes erumei (assembly GCA_016785225.1). Lineage (NCBI taxonomy): Eukaryota > Metazoa > Chordata > Actinopteri > Pleuronectiformes > Psettodidae > Psettodes > Psettodes erumei. The sequence continues at coordinate 34,482 of JAFBJZ010000382.1, read as the reverse complement.
TTTATTCAAACCACGCACCAGCTGAGACACTGGCAATCCTTCACTCAAACCCTTTAATTACTCCAGAAACTACACATTGTGACTCATTTGAGCTGTTAATGTGTGTGTGTGTGTGTGTGTGTGTGTGTGTGTGTGTGTGTGGGTAACTATAGTCCCCGTCAGCCGGCCAAGTCTTCCAGTCTTTCATCGTGCACATGAACTGACCATCTGAGCATTGTCTCACACCCGCACCACATGTCCATGTGAGGATTTTATGATTTGTTAATGAGGCGGCGAGGATGTTGCTCACACCGCGCGCGGGAGGATGCAGCTGGACGGCACCGAACGCACCTGCTGCCCCCCCCCGCACCAAGGCGACGCGTGTGTTTGTTTGCGTGTCATCTGATTGAGCAATGAGATGAGATATGCGTTTGGGGTGACTGCTTTTCACCGCGCGGCAGCGGCGTGGCTCGCTGACGAGGGAGGTCGCCCTTCAATCTGAGAACCGTGGTGTACCTTGACCTTTGACCTCTCAAACGGAATTCCACATGCTCGTGACAGAAACAAAAACAAAAGAAGCTATACGGAGAGGGGACACATGAAAGGCGTGTGGAGTGAGAAGAATAAGCAGCGCCAGCGCGACAAGTACAGCGTCAAGGCTCCGAAATGAGACGTTCTTCGCCTAAATCTGTCCTGACTGCGTGGTGCTGAAAGCCCAGTTTCAGAGGTTCCTAGCACCGCCGAGCCAAGAAAAAGTCCTTTGGTTAGACATACAGAGATTAGCAGCAGGCATTACTGTCAGTGAGCATCAGCGTCCGTGTCCTTTGACTCCGCGGCTATGTAAACAACATTTAGAGGTTTATTAAAAACACCCCTGTATTACTGGGGGTCATAGGAACAGTTAATGGCGTGTGTGACAGTTTGTTTCCCTTTCATAATGGGCTCTGAGCAGAGCAGGTAATTACAACAGGCAGTCTCCTGGGCTGCAGAGGAATGAATGTGTGTTTACCAGCCTGGGGGGAAAAAAAAGGCTGTTGGAGCCTCGAAATATCTGGGTTATTAGCGACAAACACGATATTCTACCCTTCCTCTTCGCACTGTCGTTTCACGTCCGTCCTCATCTGCCTCCATCCATCTGCGTTCCCCTGTCTCTTCCCTCACCTTTCTCCGCTGTCCGCTTTGCGAATTTGTCTTTGGCCCCCTGACAGTTCGCCGTCTATATTTCAGAATTGTGTGGACAGATGTGCGGCAGGGAAGCAGATACTGTAATTTCTTTGTAAAAACGGGGAGGGCTGCTGAGGAGCAGTCATGCCTTTTGCGGCCGCCCGCAGGCCTCAGAAGGGTCAGAAACCAGCCTGTTTGAAGAGATGCGTGCACATAAAGACGGACAGATGGGCAGGGCTGATCCGTGATTTTTTGTGCTGATGTAATACCTTACATTGAGCTCTCTTTTGAAGCCGGGGGCCACGGTCAGACCTGTGATTTACAGCTCAGATTCTTAACTGGAGTTTACAACCTTAAATGGCTCGTGCTTCTTTTCTGGTGAGTTTTAATGTGTTTTCATCAGCCTTGGCCGAGCGGCATAAACACTTTTTAAAAAAAAATATGGGATCCGATGTGAAAATGCTTTGGTAACCCTGACTTTATGAAGCACTCAACTCTTAGCAGTGGAGACCAGTCAAGATCTTTTCCTCTATGGATCAGTCTGCAGCAGTGGTTAAACCGTATGGACTGCCGAGTGAGAAAAACAATCACTCATTTTTATTTCGACAGAATGGCAATAATTCATATTGTACAAAACATCAAGGAGCACAATGACTGAGCATTTTAGTTGCCTAAGCTTAACCGTACCCTAACCATAGTTTATTTGCCATGACCATGATGTTTCCCCGCAGTAGGAAAATGGTTTTGGGAGCAACGCTTTACTCACTTTCCTGCAGAGATTCGGACAAGAGCACTGATGTCACTCTCGTTTCTGCTGAACATGAAGGTAGAACCAGGAGCCAGTTAGCTTAGCTTAGGGCAAAGAATAGAAACGGGGGTGGGGTCGCCAATGGCTCAACTTATGCCACTTACAATCACTTCTAAAACTCACTTACATTAGTATTTGTTTGTTCAATCCGAACAGAAAACAAAGAAACAAAAAAAAAGTTGTACCACTGTGGTTTCATGTGGATTCATATGACTGTTTCTTGGCAGCGCACAATTACATTCCTGGCATCTCCGCTTGGTGTCTGGCAACCTCACGGTGATGACAAGACTCCTAATAGGTATATATACTGTATATATATATATATTTTATATATTTGTACCTTTGGCCGGGGCCAGGCCAGCTGTTTGCCCCTGCTTCCAGTCTTTGTTCCATTTAACCAAGGCAAGAAAGCAAAGAAGCACATGTCCAAAAATGCTGTACTGTGCCTTTAAAATATTGAGGTTGGAGGTTAAAAAAGGTCAAAGTAGCCTCGTGCACGGCTGTCCAGAATCAACCAATGTCAGTGTCATGTCCTGCGATATGGACTGATGATCACATGATCACTGAAATCATCAGGATCATATAAAAGGAAACTACATGGTGTGCCGATGTCTGACTCCGGTTCTCATTTTCTAAGAGTCGTTTCTGTCACTTTGACGAAGACTTCTGTCCCCTCACAGTGACCGGACCCATTTTCACCGACTCTGCATGCGGGACGTGGGATGTTGGAAGCAAAGAGGGCGGGGGGGAGAAGCCGGAGAACATGACCTGTTGGGGTACACTCAGCTGTGCCGGAAGGCGGGTCTGACGTTATCTGCCGATCGGTCTGCTGCGTGGCTGACGGCGGCGGCCGAATCCTCCCGAAACGCCGCGCAATCAAAACGCAGTGGGGGGGGGGGGCTCAAAACGGGCAAGAGAGAAACGACTCTGTGGACACAGCAAATTTACTCCTAATAGACTATGACAGGGACCCATTTTTAGTTCCGTGGTTTTGGTTTTGAGTGTGTAGACAGTCCAGGAAAAGAGATCATTGTCTTGCGATGAAAGATGGAGTCTGCTCGTGTGTGTGTGTGTGTGTGTGTGCGCGCACGCGAGGTGGCCACTGTTAACCTTGGTCACATGTTCGTCCATGAGTTTAAATTTGATATCAAGTTTTTCGGCAGCCCCCCCTTTTCTCTTTCTGTCATGATATGAGGGGATTTCTCAACAAACCTGGTGGAGTTTTCTTACAGCAGAGTTTCCGTTGTTAAACAGTCTGTTCAGAATCAGCCCTGGCTCGTAGCGTTGCACTTCTTTCCCTTCTTCCTCTCCCCTTTTTTGTCTTTTTTTTTGTCAACAGCCCAATTAAAGAGCAGTGTAATAAAGCATAAGAATTTTAATCAGGCTCTTAAACATTCCTCTCTTATTTGCCTTCCAAGGACGTTTTTTACGCCGCCCTCCATCCCTCTTCCCCCTCTCCGCTCTCCGCCTCCCTGCGCTTGTTGAATGCGCTCATGCATGATGGTCTGAACTTGATAGACGTGCAGAGGGCATCGGCGAGAGGGCTGTAAGCATGTGCATGTATGCGTGTGTGTGAATGACGGCCGGAGCATGTGTGGTCTCCCTGACGGGGGTTTCGTGCCTCCTGCTTTTTTACACGTCGGGCTCCTGCGCGCACATATATCTCGCGCTCAGATCTCCCTCGCTTTCATCTCCAGCTCTCTTTATTCTCATCTACAGCGAGGAATGTGTTAGTTTTATGTGAAGTCAATTCATATGCCAACGGGCCTGTGATGTGGATGCCAAAGTATGACGACGACCTTTCGGGCGAGCTGTCGAGACGTCGGTTCTGGACAGATTTAGAGGAGTAACTGAAAAGAAGTAAATTGCTGCACAGAGAGAGCGGGGAAGGGAGATGGAGTCGAGGAGAGTTTGGGTGTCTGAGCCTGTCATTGCTTAATAGAAGTTGGCCGACTTATCCTGGGAGGAAGGGGGGGGGGGCTGGAAGAAGGAGAGACAAGGAAGGGAGGGGCTGGGTGTGGGGTGTGTAATTTAGGCAGAGGGATTTTTTAATGAGGGGAGATCTCTGCAGGTAACTTCCTCTCCCCTCTCCCCCATCACCCCCCAGTGCAGGGGGGGGCCCATCTGGTTGGACTAAACAGCAGATTAGCACATTAGCACTGGAAGACGGGCAGGCAGGCACCACGGGAAAGACCCGAGCTAACATACGACACTGGAGCACATGGTGTACGACTCATTAAAGGCAGACATAAAAGTTGCACTAAATTAAAGGCAAACTCCATCCGCCTTCGTTAACAGATGGTAAAAGCTTGACTCACGATTGCAGCCTTTATGCTTGGTACGCAAGCATTTTAGTGCGGCTAAAAAGATTGCCTTTGTTTTGATGGAGGGGGGATGAGGTTACTCTGCCATGAAGACTTTTGGAAAAGGCAGCCTTCAATCTTGGCAACCGTTGCACAGCTCCCAAGCCGTTGGTACGAGGAGTTTGCACTGGGGAAAGCATTGTGGAGGAGACACTTCTACCGTCGTCCAGCCAGATCTGGCAAAAATTCGAGGTATCAACTGACCACCGCCGTATAATCAAAGTGCACTGGGTTTGGTCAGTGTCCCTTTCCAGACACAATGTCCTAGGTACTGTCCTAAGTTTTCATCAACAACTATTTTCTACCCAAAAAAGGACTCACTGTTTGGACAAACGGGGAAATCGGAAAAACTGGCCCTTTAATGTTTTATTTATGAATGTAGATATATTCTGCAAAACCCCGAATTACGTTCAGTGCCAGCATTTTTTAAAGAAAGCGGATGTTCGGTGATGGATTGGACGGGATGGATGTGCACGCCGTGCGGCCCAACACGCACGCGCCCCTCCGCCCCTCCGCACCTCTACTTTCCACCTTGCTAAGGTCACGGCAGATCACCGCCCCGGACCGCGGCGTGATGGCTGGGCACGATTTTAACGCTAAAAATAGCGACCCTCTCAAACAACCCCCAAAAGTAAATATAATCTGTCAGCTTGCTACTGAAGACCTTCATTTCTCCGTGTGTTTTTTCTGGCCTCCTTATTCAACAGCGTGCCCCGCGTTGCCAGGGTTTTGCTGTCAAGGCACTGTGAGTTCAGCAAGTAAACAGCGCAAATGATTTTCAGGTTAACCAGTTGCTCGACCTCTGGGGAGACACAAAACTCTCTAACGCCTCTGTTTAATATCCTTAAGTCTTGCTGTCAGCGCAGAGCTGCAGTAATGCACGAAACAACTGAGAAGTGGAGACTTTTGGGAGATGAGAAGAGCAGACCTTTCAAATTGCTGAACGCTGATCCCAAACCGAGCTCAATTATGCTGATCTTAGACTTGTGTTGGACTTTGTCGTAGGTGGTTTTCGAGTTTAGAGCTGCTCCGTGCTCGCGTGCCTCCGCTGTATCCTTGTTTAGGTCTTAAAAAAAGCATTAAATTAGGTTTGAGAAAGCGTGCCTCTTCTCCTTCGCTTGAACTTATTTCTGTCTCCTAATTAGCCTGCATAATGAGGTGTTAAAGAGCACGCAGATTAGAGTTGGTTAAACTCAAAGTCATCTAGACTTTTTTTTCCTCCCCCCACCTCCTCCTCTGTGCAGAGGGTGGAGAGGGACTGAAGCATGTCACAGGTGCTCAGGTTCGATTTTCTTTTTTCAGGCTCTACTTTTTTTTGGTGTTTTTTTATGATTCCAAACCTGAGCTGGAAGAAACTACAAAGTTGCCAGGCGCGAGGGTCGGGAGGGGTGCACGCATGTGTGCGCGTCGTAATAAAGTGTATCCCGTTGCGAGGTGCGGAGTTAGGAGCTGCTAAAACAGCCACATCTGAGATCGCAGCTGCTCGAACACATCATCATCTGTGCTCCTGGTGATGGGCAGGATTAGAGAAACCAGCCTCACCCTTAAAGTACCTGCTGCTACGGGCTCCATGTTTGGTACGCGAGGTGTTCTAATCAATGTTTATATTAGCGATGAGTCGGTTGACTGAGCGTAATACAAAGGGGTGGAAGCCATCGAAAATTTGCGCCCAACTTCGCTGTTCCCGTCTGCTCTGCGGAGCAATTTTTGGTGTCTTTCAGCGGAGTGTTTTGGTTTTATGGCTCGCAACTCTTAATGCTTTTGGTTCACTCTCGCTGCTCTCAGCGAGCATTGTTTCCAGATGCAGAAGGCGGCTGCTCCCACCACAGAGCTCTGTTAGCCCGCCGAACGCTACCCGCCGGGGCCAAATGGCACGAACACAAAGTTAGCGACTGGCTGGCGAGCACGGGGGCAGAATCGAGCTGCGAAAGAGCCAAATGTTTGCCGCGGGAGTCGGCGGTAAGTGAAACAAATAAATCAGATAAACGTCTGCTGGACGTGTAGGTGATTGTTTGCTTGCACATTTGTCATATCAGCTTCAGTAGGCGATAACACGCCAGTTGTTTTCGTGGTTTGCTGCGCTGCCCTCAAGTGGGAGAAATGAGTTACTGCAAGCTTCACAAATTTTTATTCTTAAGACAGATTTGCTTGAACTGTGTAGGATCGATATTAATGAAATTTCTTTATCTTGAGATGTGGATCAAACGGAAACTAGCCCATAACTTTATTTACAGTTCAGCCAAGCCTTAGCCGTAATGGTTACTGTAATCAGCGGGCTGTACAGCGTGATCTATCTCTTTAAAAGAGCTGTTAGCATATAAGCTTTTCGCATGCTAACGCAGCAGTGAGGAGGCGAAGCAATCCACGCACACAGACACACACATGCTGCTAACGCTCACAAACATAGGCCTGTCTTTGTTAAGAGTACACAAGCACAGTTGTGCACCACTTTAACGACCTAATTTCGCCTGGCCAACGAGGTGCGCTATTAACAACATAACACATGCTTAATGAATACACACAAACACACACAGGCGCTCAAGTGTAGCGCTGTCCCAACGCACAGAATATTACCTAGTTAACACAGACACAGTCAAACTCACCCACACCTAAACACACACAAACTCACATTGCCAGGCCGTTTTAACACACACTAATGAAAGGGAACAGACTTTATTAGCTCTCTTTAACGGCCAACACCCCACATACCTAATCACGCTCGCACAGACACACACAGGCGCGCATGGGCATTTTCCGTCGTCACAAGTCAAAACAAAGATATCATTACACATGTGCGCGGAGGCGGGGAGCGCCGCGGATAATCGGCCACAATTCCATTTCCTGTTGTTTCGGGGCGCAGGCGCCCGGTGCCATCCGAGCGTCCATCTGGTTTCCGTTTCATCCCGGGGACCCCTCGCTGCTCCACCAGCGCTCGCAGCGCGGCCCGTACCGCCATTACGCCCCACTAATGTTCCAACATGATGTACGAGCAGCTTTTTAGACTGTGGAAATCCATTTCAAAGGAAAAGAAACATTCTGCATCCTTGACCCCGGGCTGGCAAACACGAGTGCGCTGTGTGCAGCTCGTTGATGACAATAAACTGGCTTCAGCTTTAAGACATGTAATAATATGTGGATTCCACTAATCCCCATGTCTTCTATTCCAATTACAGCGTGTAACTCCCTTCTGATACAACCACTTATTTTCCCCTTTGGAATTGTTTGAGTTCTATCCAGTCATGTTTTAGCTTATCTCATCCTCAGGCAGAGTCAGAGGTGCTCGTAGCCAGCTGTCAGCTGGGACAGCAGAGGGCCTGGGGGGGAGAGGAAGGGAGGAAGGAGGGAGACAGTCGGGGCGCTGCAACAGCACTTATCGAATTCAAGTCCTCCATTTGAACGGATGAGTCAAATGTCCTAAATGGATGAGTGCAGATGATGCAGGAAAAAAAAACACATGCACCCACAAACATAAAAGCTCCACTGATTTACGGGCTAAAAACTGTTATACCATTAAACCTCATGCCAGAAATTGAGGAGTTGCATCCAGTCCATCTCTCCTTTGATTACCATGTTCATGGACCAGTGCGATCTTGTTTAAATTAACTTAACATCGTTTTAATAATCATCTGACGCGGAAGTGATCCAAGTGCTCATCTGTTCCAGAAGGGATTTCGGTAACTTTCTGTTTGTCTGCTGGAGCAGCACACTGTGTTTTCCTGGCTCTCAGTTGATTTTAGAAGCGATGTCAAGGTTTTTTTAAATTTCATTTAAAGCGCTCGATGGTTTAGCTGCAGGTTTTTTTGGAAGCTTTGGTACACACACACACACACACGCAGCTGCACTCAATCTCGGACCCTTGTGTTAAAAATTTATAGCAATGTTAAATTAATTAATTCATTAAATTCTGCAAAACGCACTTCTTATACATTGTGTTTCTGCATTGCACGGCAAGTGGTCTTTCTCTGCCTTGTTTTTTGTGATTAACTTGAGCCATGCCTGTGGGGCTAACCTCCTCTTTCTATCCTCCTTTTTCGCTTTATAAAATGGCCTCGGTGGAGAAGCAGAGAGCGAGCAGGGCGTCAGGTTTTGGTTCAAACTTCTTGAGTCGAGAACTTTGAGTCATTTTCTGCGCTTTATTCACACCCTTTAAACAAAGACTCCTCGCTCATGACACATCGGGAGTTTGAAAAACAAATTATGAGCTGAGCTTTTATGGACACGATACACTAAAAAGTGTGCGTCTGTCTGCTTGTGTGTGTGTGTGTGTGTGTGTTGAGGGCAGAGAGTTTGAGCGCATGGGAATGGAGCGAACATTGCAAAGTGGTCACGGCATCACGGCGGGGAGAGCTGGCAGCACCTTTACTGTCCAAATTAAAACAGCAGAAATCACCGCAACAATTGAGAACAGATTTTCACCAAGGTGCCTTAATGACACTGTCAACCCTAAAAATACGCGCAAACGCGTTATAGACACGTTCACACATACACACGCACACACAAGTACCAAAACGCAAACACTCGACGCTAATGACCTACTAAGCAAAAGCTCTGCATCTATCTCATCAGTGAACACGCTGTAATTCATAACATTTTCACTCGCTTTTCTAAGTGTGTGTGGCTTTACTACGTATGTATGTATACATATGTGTGTGTGTGTGTGTGTGTGTACGTCTAGTAGGCATCAGAAAACACACACCCGCTGTTCCAGTCTGTTTCCTCCCCATAAAAAGCAACACTTAGCACTTCATTCTCAAGCACTTCTGACAACATTATACAGGTTAGTTTAAGAGAAGAGAGAGAGAGAGAGAGAGAGAGAGGGAGGGAGAAAAACAAAGCCAGAGCGAAGGAGGAAGAACGAGGGTGGAAGAAAGAAAGAAGGAAAAAAAAAAACAAAAACGGAAGCCTGGTCACTCAGCTGGGAATATTCAGAGAATTGTTTTTAACGAGTTAAATAAATTCTCCCACAAATGAGGTGAGGGAGAGAGAGAGAGAACGAGAGAGAGAGAGAGAGCGAGGGAGAGAGAGGTGAGTGAGCGTTTGGCGTGGTGTTGGGGAATATTTTACAAGCTGCATTAATGGCTGTTCTTAAAACGCTGCTATTAAGAAATGGCCATAATGTTGTATATCACGGGCGATTATGTTCACACACACACACACACACACACACACACACACACACACAGGCTTACACAGCTAAACAGCCGCTCATTACACACTCGCGCAGACACGCACAGGCCAAGCCAATTAAATGTGTGCTGGTCCAACACCTTTTTGTGTAAATAGCGGCTTCCTCCGGCCCAAACAATCTGCGCCTCGTCTTCTCCCGCACGCACAATGCGGCCATTCACGCCGTCCCGCTTCAGCTGATTGTGCAACTTGATTTCTGGGCTCGAAAAAAAGAAGAAGAAGATCGCATTCGCAGACGGCAGCTGATAACTCGAGCCAGCTCGGGTCGCGCCTCAGTCTCATTGCGGCCGAGGGTGTCAGCGTGTGCGGTTGTGTCCTGGCTCTAAAAAGAACTAACGTGAGCGCCATATGCAAATGAGCCGCCAGGATCAGGTAGGTTTTGGGGCTGTGGATTGGGCTGAGAGTCGGACTCGCTTTGGTTCTGTATCACCAGTTGGAGCAGGACCAGCGCACTTCTTTTACCCTTTGAAATTTTTTGTAGCCTTCGAATTAGCGAGTACATTTGATTCTTTAATGAATTCAAATTTTAGATAACCCAAAAACCGAAGAGAATCATCAGCGTAGCAGGAGACTCCAGCTGAACAACACAGGGTTTGTACAGCAAAACTTCACCAGGCCTCAACTCTTGCTGCAATACAAAGCAATATCATCCAGCAAGGCGCTGCACTGGCTAATCAATTACATGCAAGTGCACATTCTTAGCAGATTACTGTGTTACTTACGCACCACATTTTACACTGTTTACCTCGCAATCGCTGCAATGAAAGATAAAATACTTGTTGCCATGACAACTTTCCAGAGTTGTAAAATCCTGTCTGTGAGTATTAAACCTCGCTGCGCAGCTTTTTGGCGTCTCATAAGCCTTTAAACGCATTAATCTGTTACTCAAACTGGACCCGGTCCTGGATCATATTCCATTGTCTCAGTGGTAACTTAAACAACGCACCCGCCCACCAGCGCAGCCCCCCGCACCGATTCTAAGGCTGTTTTTCAGTTGAAAATCCCGCTTAGGCGCGATGCTGGACACGCGCTCTTGTCTGCGCGTTAAGTACCGAGCCAGAAGCAGGAGGTGCTGGCCTTCTTCGAACGTGAAGGCTGAGAACGGGCGATCCTGCCTAGGTGCGTGCTCCAATCTGTATGCCAAGCTAGGCCGAACACTTCCTGGCTGCAGATCTGATCGTCTCATCTCATGGAAACAAAGCAGGCAACACATTTCCCAAATTGTTGAACTATTCCTTTTTTTTCCAGCTGATTAAAAAACAAGCAGTCATCAAGATTAGAATTACTCCCATATCTCGTCATCATCTGCAGCCCATAGACATAGCTGATCCACAAACAACAGATGCTGTTTGATTAAACCCTGCTGTCCTGCTGGAAGGTCACTAAAAACGTCTGAATCACAAATACCAGCTGTCAATCACGCGGCTGTTTATATACGCAGTTATGAAGGGAGGGCATGAAAACAAAAACAACAACGGCAAATAATCATGCGCGTATGTGTTTCTATCTCCTCGGCGATTAATTGTTTCACGATGCTTTTGAGAGGTTTTTTGGGAATTCCGTTCGAGAATCGAACACACTCTCAGGCTAGATTGGGCCAATATTTACTGTTTTCCCTGTTACAAGACAAATTATACTGGCCCCAGCAAAATCTGCAACACCTCTGCATTATTTCCTCTTGCACTTACTTCTCAAGATGCTTTATTCAACTGGCAGAGGCATCAGTGGAAAAGGATCTGATTGTATTGCTAAGTTATAATCCATGAATCATGAGTATATGAGAACAGAGGGGTTGGAAATATAAAGACATCAGACAGTATGGAGCTGAATATTTTCTTTGTTATTGTAGGCGCCAGGGCTCGCTCCTGGAGGAAGTGGCGGGCATTGTGGTCAGTAGTTGAGTACAGTATGGAATAGACCCAGTGTAAGTGTGTGTGTTTGTGTGTCCTGAGTGGTGACGGGAGGCGTGGCCATCGGTCTGTCAGGCTCCTTTCTCTCCGTCGCTTTCGCTCCTCCTCCGCTTTCCTCAGCGCTGCCGTCTCAGAAACTCCAATTAAAGTCATAAACCACACGTCCCATCCAGCCCCGAAAACACACACACACACACACGTTTCCCCCGGCAAACACAAACATACAACACACACACACACACGCTTGTGCACCCAGGTAAGCACACGTGCACACACACACGCCCTCAGTTCCTGCCCCCCCATCTTCCCGCCTCCCCTGGTTAAATATCCTGGTTATTAAACCGAAATGTGCTGCAGATTTCTGAGGCTCTGTGTGCGACACATCTGGCCTGGGCCTTCAGGAAACGACTGGTTCACTTCACTCTTGTCATCACCTTCCAACACGTTTCTTTCACATTTCAATTTGGGAGCGGCGCAGCAGGCAGCTCACACACACACACACACACGCATGCACGCACAGGCACACACGCGCACACATCTGCACACATGCGCTCGGGCTCAGACACACACGGTCCACATTAGTGACAGTGGGAGTGCACTTTTCGCTGCTGCAACGCTCCGTTTTCGGCCTCTCAGCTCAAAGGGGTGGGCTCTTTTTCATCCCTTTCTTTCTGTGTTTTTCTCTCTCTCTCTCTCTCTCTCTTACTTTCTCTTTGTCTCTCTCTCCCGTCAGTGTTTTGTTGACAGTAGAAAACCTCTAAACCACCCGTGACACAAACTCCCATTTCAGGCTTGGTCAGGATTGTGTGGGATTAGCAGAGTGTGATGGACTGAGGCTCTGGGAAAGACATTTTTTATGGGTGTGTGTGTGTGCGAGTGTGAGTGTGAGTGTTTCAACTACAATACTTTACACAGTAGGCCTTAAGTCAGCACAAAAGGACTTTACAACAAGTGAAACTTAAAACAAAAAGTCAACACCGAACTCATGATCTCAACACGGCAGAATGAAGTGGAGAGTTTGTCATTACAGTGTCCAGTTTCAGTGTTACTCCTAATGCAAATTAAACTTTACAGCGTACACGCAGAAGTATGAAAATGTATCTGTATTTTGGACTGCGTGCCTCAACCGTAGCCCTTTTTGCATTTCAAATGTTGGAAAAAAGATGCCACAGATAAGTTTAGCTGACACTTCAACACTTGAATATCTGCACGCTCTCTCTCTTTGTGTAGATGTGAGTTAAGGATTCAGGGGCAACCTTAAATCAAAGCATGCTACCAGTGTTATTGAATTTTTTTGCCCTTTCTTCATTTCAGTTTTTCTTGGCTCGGACACGTTTTGCAAAATACACTTCCCTTGCCTGTTTGGAGAGGTAATTCAGCACCGTTTCTGGTTAAATCCAGTGCTGAGGCAACCCGATCTCATTGAAACGTTTCTGCGGGCAGCAACGGTTTGGTCTGTCGTCTGCGTTCGCAGCACACGGCGTGGAAGGCGCGCGGCTTCGAGTCCGACAGAGCGCCACGTGTTGTTTGTCTGTTTAGAGGCCGTGGAGAACCGTGTCTAATCAGCGTCGCTGAAGCGGAGACCGCAGAGCGTGGGGGGGGGGTTCAAAACCGCAGCAACATGCAGGCGCTGACTGATGACACGCTAAGCATGCCACGCTGCGCTGACTGATGATGACATGGTGAAGTGACGGCGGGTTTCGCTGACGGATGATGACACGACGAGGAGGCTGTTGCCACGGCTGAAGTCTTCGAGGACTGACACCCCCCAATGGAAAAGCTAGATGAGTGACATTGCAGGAGTAGACGGTGACATCATCACAACATACTCCAGTCATGGAAACATAAATCAGCGATATTGCTTCTTTTGCTAATTAATCGCATATGAGCTGAGCACAAACACTTTTTTTTTGCAGCGCTGACTTTGTCAGTGTTCTTTGGCATTATCTTTTGTTTTCCCCACTTCGTAATTCTCCTCCACGTCCAGCCACACATCCTCTCGCGCCGTTACACAACCGCAGTCTGTGCTGTTTATGCCGCTGCAGGAGTTACTCTGTGTTGAAGTGACTCACATGCCCTAAAGATGGACTGTTGACTTCGACTAATTGTTACTTCCTAACCCCCCCACCACCACAAATCCTTTTTGACAACAACAACCCTTACGCAATGAGCGCTAACATGTTGAACACTTGTTTCGCTCAGCGGTGGGTTACGTATGCAGGTGGTGAGGATGAAGCCTCGTAAAGCAGGAGAGGAAGACTTGACTGCAAAAAAACACGGCGTTCTCGTCTAGAGCATATAGAGCAAATGCACGAGTTAACGTTTCTGCGAGTTATTTGTCTTTGTGATTTTCTTCAAGTTGATCCTTGAGCTTTTCTGAACTGGGAGCGACACCGCTGCCTCGGGGCGAAGAAGTGATTTTTGCCATGCTTCTGGAGAACCTTGTGTTCTTCAAAGACGCGATGACAGTTGAAAAAGACAGACAAAAGCCCCTTTTTTTCTGCTCGTCTGCTGATAAATTCTTTCCTTTGGTTGAGCTCTTGGGTTTTAAGGAGCGGTGCCCTTGCATCACTCTGTCATGTCCACTGGAGGGCAGACAGCAGCAGCTCTGGGAACCAGGACACCAGTAACAAACACTGCTTGCCAAGTCTTTCTGGGTAGGACATCGCTCTGTATTGTATTAAACCATTTTTACATGCAAGTCAATGGTTCTCTACAGAATGGTCCTGAACAATATCTTTGATAAGTTTCATGCCAGGAAAATATTACAAGGAAGTTTTACCCGAGGCAGAATATAAAACAATTCATAAACAATTGCACAGATTTACCGTACAACTCTTGCATTTCTTTCCGACACTTTTTTTTCTCCTCCCCAGGTTTTACTACGACATATGGCTAAGGTTTTGCCAGGACGACCTTAACATAAAAGTGAGCGGCTTATTGAGACACGTTCAATCGTTGTTTCAGATTAAAATAAAAGGGGTGCATGTCTTGAAGGGGCTGAAGCGATATTCAGTCAGTCCCCTCAAAAGCAGTGGTCCCAAACTCCTTGGGCCCTCGTCTGATACTCACACACAACTGACAAAACCCTAAGGACGTGATTTGGCAAAAAACACTTTTTATGTTAATTATTATATATTATTATTGGCTGTTTTTGCCGCAGTTATTCTTCACAGAAATAGGTCATTAGTACTACAGATGTGACCAATCACCTCTTCAGGGTTTAGAACTACACAAAATCTGCGTGAGCTTACTACCCGAGACATAAAGTTTGTGTATTTGTCAATTATATCTGTAACAATTTAACTGTTTGATTTCATTCCAATTGCTCCCATCCCCATTGTTCTAACAGAGCTAAGGTGTGTGCATTAAAACGTTTAAATCAGGGGTACAAGCCAGCCTCAGAGAGCCACGGCTGCTCAGTTACCGAGAGAGTTACAACGCCCATTAAAAGCTCTAACAGGCCACAAGGTGCGACTGGGAGGTACATCCTGCTGCGGCACCAAACGATCCCATTTTAACATTTCGCTCCTCGCGCCCTGCGTAGGAAAGCGAGCGAGCCGACGGAGAAATGCCAGAAAAAGAGCGAGAGACAGAGCGAGTGAGAGATGGTGAGAGGGTGGGGGTCGACTGCGCCTGTTCCAGTGTGGTTTTGGGGAGTTATTTGGTGTTAAAATATGCCTTAATGGTTGCTGGGGATCCATTTATTACAGGCAGGAAGCAGAAGGGGGTTTCTCTTCTCATTTAATGTGACCGCCGAGAAGCTCGCCAAGTCCTACAGGCAGGCCAGCATTCCACTGCACCAACGCAACGCGCACGCACGCACACACGCACAGTCACTCCATAAGGCATGCAAATAAAGCTTATGGATGCACATGTGTAGATGCAAAGACATGTCATCTAAAAAAAAAAAAATAATGCGCGGCGTTTTTAGAAACAGCCTGCAAATATGCGTGCATGCATAAAAGCGCACACACACAAATAGACTGTGGTTTCTGGCAGTAAGAATGACCTTTTCTGAACCGTGGAAGCGCACACGTTAACACACACACACACACACACACACACACACACGCACGCGCGCACAGAAAAGCCTCTGCAAAACATTTAAGCACGGCAGTACCGAGGTTATATAAAAAGCCTCCTGAGGTCTTATTAATTCACATTTGTTTTGCAGTCGTGAAGCTCGGTTTCTCTCCTTCTCACTCATCCTGTCTTTCTGCGGAGCTGTGAGTTTTTTACACTCCCTCACTTCCTGTGATCGGACTGTGGCAGAGTCACACTTTCCTCCTCTCTTTTCCCGACTTCCTTTCTTCCCCTGTGCCTGTCCAGTACAGCGCCAGATACAGCTCGACACGTCGGGGAGGGTGTGTTAACACCTCCTCCCACACACACACGCCAGGGCCTTAAGACCCGTTTATGGAGTGTAGGCCTCCTGGCGTCCGAACACATGCACGCATTGACGACGAACAGAGAGATTAAGACATGAGATTTGACATGTGGAGGAAAATGGATGATTTTCTTAAAAGCGGTTTTGTTGGAGTTTTCACAACATCTTGGATTCTACGGATGTGAAACCACTAATGGTCGACTGCGTTTTCCGGCTCATTTCGGAGTAGTCTGGAAAAAAAAAACGTTGACACCATTGCGCAGAATGGGCGTGTTCTGTATTTCTGTGCGTCTTTTTTTTTTTTTCATCAAGGACCTGAGTTGGTCAGCGTTGCCAAGCTCATCTTAAATGTCGGCATGGGCATCTGAGGCGAGAAAATCGTTGACTTTGGATTCTGATTACACCACGTTTAGCGGCGGCTGAGTGTCATGGCTGTGTGTTTGCTCTGAATGCTAAATCTAACAGAATTAGCGTGTTTAACAAAAATAAAAATAAAACTAGAAGCTTCACTTGGCTCCGACCATTAAAGGTTGTGTAAGGTGTGTGTGTGTGTGTGTGTGCATGGGTCTGAGAGTGTGTCAGTATATTGGGTTACATGGCGGATATAAGGCTCTATCCCTCTTTTCATCAGCTGAGTGAGGAAGAATCGAGCAGCGACGCACTGCAATCTGACCCTGATGTGCACGCACCCAGACACACACACACACACACACACACACTTTAATACACAAACAGTAGCAGAAAAGCAGGCATACTTCAAAGCCGGCCATCGCTCATCAGTGCAAAACCTCCCTCCTGCCTCCTAATTTCCATTGATCACCACTGGCAGGACGCGTGTTTCTGCAGCTCTGATACCACTTGCCGATATTCTATCACTCAGTAAATATCACTCCACCTCCACTTTGGTTTTTACTTGAAACAGTGCCAGTACTCCACATTCAAACAGGGCATGCACATCCACTGGTATTAGCAAAACTATTACATTCTCAAAATTCATTGACAGTGAATAAAAGATCCCAGGAAATATTAGCGATGTACACGTATTTAAATCAGAATCACGTATATATTAAATTGTCTAAAAATGACACGGCTAGTCTGTGTTTCCTACTTTGTTGATCTATGAACCTAGATTAACAAAACAATTTCCAACAATGTTTAAACTAAAAAAAAAACAGTGACTTCATTCAAGCATTTCACAAAACTCATATTTTCAGGTGAGAACATTTAAACTGTCCTGTCGGACCAGTTCCTATTGCAATTGGCACTTGGAGCACTTGCTTGAATTGATGATTATTATGATGTAAACTCATCAGGCCAGCAGAAACCTGCCTTGCTGAAAGGTGCTGACCCCCCAAGGTGCTGCTCTGTTGTTGACCCTGACCTCTGACCTCTCTGGGCTTCTACACTTTTGTAATCTCACCAAATTCCTTGTGATTTCAGGAACTAGCTCAATATTCTCGGGATCACAATTTTTGCTTTTCACTGAGCGTGAGAAGAGATCAGCATCACTGTCATTTTCGTACAGTAAATATGAAGTTACAGTGAGCGGACGGTTATCTTTGAGACAGACAACAGAGTTCTGTCCAAATGTAACAATATCCACTGACCAGCACCTCTTAAGATCACAACGTTTATTTAACTTATGCAAAAACCAAAGAGTAATTTTTCCTGGAAAGTCATCGCACAGAAAAAAAACAAAGAATCTCCAGTCCAAAAAGGTTCAGGTTTGGTTTAGGTTGTGACCACTTATTTTTATCCAACTACTTTGTGTCATAAGAACACTGATCTGTCCTCAGAGTGAAGAAAAATTACCTGACTGCGTCAGTTAGAAACCAAAGCAGACAGAAATGTATTTAAAAGAAAGAAAAGAATTTCAAAGGGTGGCCAAGGGAAGAAAGTGAGAAAGTCTGCGTGGTTACTGTGTAACTGTGAGTATCTGTGTGTACCTTAGTGTGTCTGGGTGGGGGTGGGGGGGGTAATTACGGTGTAGAATGTCCTCCTCATCACTGGAGCTGACCTAAGAACACAACGGTTAATCATCCACTACCCAGCAGAGAGAGACAGAGCGAGAGGAGAGACAGAGAGAGTGCTGCACAGTTGGACTGCCAGAGAGACACATTTAAGGCACCTGTACTTGTTAAAGGGTAACACAACCAAAGAAGAAAAGAGGAGTAATCTATCAGACCGTCTGGGATCGTAAAAGCAGACTTACCCATCTGAGGGAAGGATAACAAGGAATCTGTTTCTGTTCCGAGGACACGCACCTGCTCCCGAGGAAGGATTTGGATCATGCCTCTGTTTTTGGCCGCGTTCTCCCGCCTTCAGGTCAACCAAACCACCGCGCGTGTGCTTCTGTGCACGTGTGTGTGTTAGTATGCACTTCCTACAAGGTCAGTCCTGCTTTTGGATTTGAGAGCGAGCGCAAGGGGCAGCCACATGGGGCCCGGACCCCGTCCGGGATGCCAGCTGCTGCGTTGAAGCCCAGTCCGGAGGACATGGTGGCGGAGGGAGGGGGCGAAGGAGTGTCCCAGTGGGACGTCTCGACGCTGGAGCGGGAGAGGCTGTCTCTCCCCTCTCTGAAGGTCCCCCGGGAGCTGCTGCGGAGCTTCCCACACTCCAAACGGGTGGGATCCTACCTGGTGGGGAAAATGATCAACAAGGGCTCGTTTGCCAAAGTGATGGAGGGGCTGCACATCGGCACGGGGGAAAAGGTCAGTGCTTTCCCCCCGACTGCTGAATCAGAGCGAGGAGACATGGTTAGGGACATGCCTCATAATGGACGGGCGGCGCACTGGTAAAGGAAAGCATCACATACAAAAATATGAGTACACAGTTACAATTTGCACCGTCTACACTTGAAACTGATCATTATAGTAACTTCAGTTTGTGGGAGGCAGAGGCCTGTTATTATCCTTGTAATGTGTATATCATCAGTGTCGGAACCACCTGTATTTACTCCTTCATAACCATGAATCTGAAAGGGCTTTTACAGGAACAACACTGATCTGAGGTGGGTCTGGTTTTTGTTTTTTTGTTTTTTTAAAGAAAAAGAAAAGAGCAATGAGCAAAGAAAATTGATGCAGCACAAGTGCAGAAAAATCAAACCCTGCGTGATCATGACTGCAAAGTTATGCACATCTTCTGTATTTTTTTAACATAATATTCTTTCAATAGTCTTTGATGTATTTTGTCAATTTCGGATACTGTGTCTCTGAACCGTGACGGCATGGACGGGCATCATTGTGCAGTGCATTAATGTGTGTTAAACGGATGTGTAGCTTTCTGTCTTCGGTCACCGAGTCCCTGACCCCGGCTCATATGTACCTGACCTGGTTGCCATAGCAGCGACCAAACTCATCTCCAGGGGTGTTTGCGCCTCTTAACCCTTGTTGCCCCCCTGCAGGTGCAAGACCTACAAATATGCACACACACACACACACACACACACACACACACACACACACACACGGAAATAAACCGAGCCCTGTGGATTATACCAGCACTCAGTGACAAACCTCAGTCATGTGTCTAATCATTTTCAACAAATATCGCCTTTAGGAATTTGGATTGTGCAGGCCAAGTGTGGTTTTTCCTAGTCACGATTACCTTGAGGGGAAATTGGCTGTAAGAACATAAGTAGCTGTCAAAGTTTCCCGAACGATTCAGAGCACACTGAGAAAATGATCAAATTTTATTTCTTCACTATTTTATGAGAATGTTTTGTTTTTTCCGTCACCCAGGGGGGTGTTTGCTGACTGTTCTCTTCTGGAGCTCTCGTTTGTCACTAATCACAGTCGTCTTTTCTGCCCTTGACGATGAGCGACGTGAGCTCAGCTCAGATGTAGAGTCAGGTGTCCTGAGGGCTCATAACTGATGGCCACTGGACAAGATCTTTGGATGAGTGGGAAAACATGTAGGTGGAAAAAGCGATTAAGCGATGCTTCCTTAACGACTACTGTGGAAGTACCCATGGGCAAGCCACAACTACTAGTACTGTAAATCTATCATTAGTAGAGAGCTGCGGGTTCACATTCATCAGAGCGCATGTCTGGTTCTGTTTTACGTTCACACGAACCGGTCGACGACCAAATTTGTAAGCAAGACGTCTGATTTTTAAAAAAAGAGCAAATGGTGCTCATTTAACTTAAGGTTAAAAAAAAACAAGCCACATTAAAGCTATTTAACTGTATGTATGTGCACATCTGTTTGTGTGTTTAGGTGGCCATTAAGGTAATTGACAAGAAAAAAGCACGGCAGGACTCATACGTGCTGAAGAACATGAAGAGAGAGCCTCGCATCCATCAGATGGTCCGACATCCTCACATTGTGGTCCTGTTGGAGGTAAAGAAAACGTAAAAAAAAATAAGCAGCACCTGGACATTCCAAAAAGCCACACACAGAGACTGAAACCATCAGAAATGCAATTACAGTCCAAATAAAGTAACGTCTGCTCACGTATGAGCCTGTTAATAGTAGAGTACACATGTAGACTGGAATTACAGGATTGTTGATTGTTGAACAAGCTCGCCCAGTGAGTGTGCACGTGCGTGTCGGTGTGTCAGACTCTGGAGACGGAGAACAGCTACTACATGGCCATGGAGCTCTGTGCAGGGGGAGACCTGATGGACAGGATCTGCGAGAGGAAGAGGCTGGAGGAGAGGGAGGTGCGGCGCTACACCCGACAGATCCTCTCTGCAGTGGAGCACCTGCACAAACACGGCATCGTGCACAGGTGAGACTACACACAGACACAGACACACACCGAGTCAGCCAAGAACCCTCTTCAGAGTCGTAGGCATCCTCTAACTGCTGCTTTACTTTATTAGCTGTCTCAAACTTTTAAATTGTCATTCACAGCTTCTCAAATGCTTGTTTTTTCCTAGTTCCTATCACTGTAAGCCGTCCTTTGTTGTTTTTGGACTAAATAATTATTTGCTCAATTGCACAAAATAACTGTCAATAGCTCAGCTGATAATGAAAAATTACAATTTATCTCCACTAGTAAGCGCTGATATGGTGAGTTGCATTTGCAAAGGTATCTAGATGTTAATTTAAACCTGTGCTAAAATTCAAGTATAACTGCTGATGCAACATTTTTATTGTCCCTCCTTTGAGCGTCACTGCGCAGAACGATGGCTGTGCAGAGTTTGACACTAAAAAGCTGTTTTCCCACATTCAGCTGCTGGAGAGAAAACTGTTTCTCCTTGCTCGCCCTAAGTTTTGAAGTTTCCCGCAGGATTTTGTGTCGCGAAGAGTTTCGGAAGCCAGTCGTGCTCCAACATGCAAATTTAGAGAGGCGGAAAAGCTTAGCAGTGGTGATCAGCCAATCAGGAGCATGTGATGCAGAGATTGCCTTGCTTTAATCGGCCTGGCCCAGTTGGTGAAATCCCATCCAACTGGCATTTTGGCAAAACCAAAGAGTAAAAAAAAAACAGTGATGCCTTCAAATGTTCACCTCCCCACAAACAGTAGCTGTTTGTTGCACGGCGGATGTTATGGTTAGAGCCTGTTGATTCAAATACATATAAACACACGTGTTAGCACGCAGCATGCGGCGTAGTTTGCAGGGCATTAATAGTTTTACAGATGAGGGAAATACTGCAGGAAAAGCAGCGTCTGGCGCAGTGCGGTGTGGGAGTCGAGAGAGTTGTTTTAGTTTGTGTAGGTGTTAGAGACCCAATACTCACGCGCATACACACACACACACACACACACACACACACGCTGCAGCCACGCACAATACGCACGGCTCTGGGCTTCGGTTTCGGACATTGGCTCCTCTGAAGGTGGGAATGTGATTACCAGGCAATGACCTCATCATCCTGCGCCGGCGCCATGATTCACACATCATCACAACATCACGGACTTCCTCTCTAATGAAGTCCCTCAACGACGTCGGCCTCAACCCTTCAATAGCACCTTTCTCCGTCACACACACACACACACACTCCCACCCACGTCCTCGCACACATGCGTTCACACGCTGGCACTCACGCACCCTCCACCACAGTCCCACACAGAGATGATTAAACTGGAAATAAATGGAAAATTTGCACTTAAACGCACCTCCTGCCACCCACATTCAGTGGGTTTGCCGCATACATTTCCCCTTTATGACAATGTCTGCTCTCGCTCTTTCTTGCGCCTTCTCTTTCTTTGAACTTTTCTGGGGTTGCGTGAGCGGGGGGGGAGGCTCTCTGGATTTTTGAGACCCGGAGGGTCTGCTGGTTACATGGAGGCAGATGAAAGGAACACGGCCGATTCCCAGGCTGTAGTTTATAGGGGATCTCTCTCGCACTCTGAACTGCAGATTTTCATTTAGCTTGGTAGTTTTCGAGCAGGCAGCGCGGCCGGCGGTGAGGCCGGGGTGCATTCAGGGGAGTGAGGTGAAAGCAGAGATATTACTTTGGTAGACGAGAGCGAGTAAGTCAAGAAGCGGAGTTTGACTTGATTTGGAAATCTTTATGGGTGCAGTGTTAGCAAACTAATTCCTAAAATTATGAGTAAATATTCCCCCAAATGTTTTCAATTGTCTAATCCATGTGTTCTCCCCAAACCCAAATTTAACCTGGGTTTTTCTTGCTTCTGTGGGTTTAATCTGGTCCCATCTCATCTGGTTGTCTTTAAATACACAGAAAAGCATAGCAAAAGTTCCTAACTTGAACAGCCACCAATGTCTGTCTAGTAAATTTCTCAAAACACTCAACTGGAGGGAAAAAATAACCTAAGAAATTCCTGCAGGATTAAGGAGCAAGCTTGTGAAAAGAGTGCAGTGAACCACTTTCTTCCTCTTTGACCAAACAGCCGCCTCTCTCCTTTTCCTCTGCAGAGATTTGAAGATTGAAAACTTCCTTTTGGACGAACATAACAACATAAAGATTGTCGGTATGTTAACACTTTTGCTTTATCCGCTGACATTTCACTAACGGGGTACTGATGCAAAACACTGGACGAGATTGGGGATATTGCAAAACTGTTGCTGTGTAGTGCATCTGCCAACATGAAGTAACAACAACCCACAGGAAAAACGATGATGTTTTCACACAGACTTTGGCCTTAGTAACACCCTGAAGGCCGAGTCGTTGTCTCTGGAGCTTCTCAACACCCAGTGTGGAAGTCCTGCCTACGCCGCCCCTGAGCTGCTCGCTCACAGGAAGTATGGACCCAAAGTGGACGTCTGGTCCGTGTAAGTGATAAAGTCTCAGTAGGTCTGTTGAGGAGGCTATCTGGCCTTCTCCATGTGGGCATTTGAAACGGCAGTTTTTATCTGTGTCGGTGTGTATGGATAATGTAAATGTGTTTGTGTTTGTACATGTTTTCCATGTGTGTTTGCAGAGGCGTGAGCATGTTTGCGATGCTGACAGGGACTTTGCCCTTTACTGTGGAGCCTTTCAACATCAAACAGCTGCACCAGAAGATGGTCAACGGGGAGATCAGCAGCATCCCCACCGACGTCAGCAAAGGTGACTCCACATTTCAGCTCCCTCCTGAAACAAAGATTGCACAACAAAGAATGTAAAGTACAGAACAAGTTACCCCCGTTTGTGCAACTTCCATATATAACTTGTAGACATAACCCGCGACCGCAGACCTGTCATGAGACAGAGCTGAAGGAGAAAATGTTTCCCTCATTTCTTACTTCTTCTTCTTGTTCTGTACCAAGTCCACATTGGTCTTAGTGTCACTGATTCTCTCTCTCACACACACACACACAGTCACTCCATTACACTCTGTCATGGCGCCGTGTCACCACAAACAAACATAGCTCCTGTTACTGTGGGGAAAACCAGTCCAGCTCTGAAACTGTGACAAGATCCGATGAGAGGCTGTATCGCTGCCCCAGACGGGCATCTGAGACATTTAAACTTAATCCTGCTTCTGGTTTAACTTATTACGTTATATCTCATTATCATATCATCATATTATATATCACAGCAGTTTTAGTTTGTCTCCAGTATCCATGCATCTTGTTGTTTTGCTGTTCAACAGCTATTCAGGTGCCACCGCAGGGGTTATTGATTAAAGTCCTCAAGCAGTGCATTCATTCTATCAGTTACAAACAGATTGAGTTGACCCTGCTGCCACAAGCGGTTTTGGCATCTCCACTGAAAGCACGGCAACTGATAGCAGCCGTCTGGACGCAGCGGTCTTGGCTTATATGTCCGTGGATGTGGCAGCCATCCTTTTTGAAGGGATCTGGCTCTCCAGACCGCGGCGCTTATCAGGAGTCCCCATCTGAAGTCAGTCTATCAACCCCGCTTGGCTGTCGTGGGCTGACAGGATGAAGTGGTTCTCCTGCTTCTCTCCCTGCTGCCATCTGTGATACAGTTTCAGTGAAACCAAAGGGAGTGACACCCCTCTGGCCGCCTGGAGTAGATGTCTTGTTTTTTTTTACAGTTTGGTCCATTTGGTCAGGTGAGAGTAGCTGCGCAGTGTCTGTGGGTCCTTGGTGTGCAGACCTTTTGGCCATTAGCTGCATGGTTGGTGGTCCACAGATCCGAGACTCAGAACGGTGCCCAGTAAGTAGACTGCAGTCGCACATGGCCGTCTGTGCGCAGTACAGTCCGCTCACCATGATTCCTTCCAAACTGATTTGAGTGACCGACAAGTTGTTGACCACCAGCTGCACGTGTGTAGAGTACCAACGTCCACTGTGCAGCCTGTTCTGATGTTCACGTATGCAAACAGTGTCGAATGCTAGCGCTGAGGTTGTGGTTGGTGGGGAGGCCCCAGCACAGTCTCCGCCAACTCTTCAAAAAACTGTCTGACCCTTTAGCTGCTAAACACTCCCCAGTTTGGTGCTGGGCACAAACCATACGCTGGGTTTTTCAACCAAAGCCGTGAAGTAGGACGGGAAACCGAAACGACGAAAAGATGAATGACTGGAAGATGCGACAAAATTTTAACAAGGCAGTGAGCATTTACACCAAACCAAATGCAAAAAAAGTCACTGAATATAAAATTCAAATCATTAGGAAAACATGGTTCCATCCTCTGATACCCTTCAAATAAAGCCCATCCATCTGCGCTCCTGTTGCAGGTGCGGTGTCGTTTGTGTTGTCCCTCCTGGAGCCCGACCCAGCCAAGAGACCCAGCGTCAGAGCTGCAATGGAGGAAAGGTGGATCAACGAGGGATATGCCAAGAAACCACTACACACACTCTCTCATAAAAACAGGTAGAGATCTACTATATTACCTAACATCTTGCCTACAAACACACCCAGGAGGACACAGAAACTTATGCAGTAAGAAATTCAGATACTTTCAGTAATATGTTTTGCTCAATTTACCCTCTTTATACTATTTAAATGTAAAAATAAGTGAGGTATATCCATTATATTCTTGAAAAAATGACAAATACTGAAAAAATATGTAAATCCCCTCTCTTTATTCACATTTGTTTTGAATAAATCACAGCTCGTTTGTAAATTAGTATATATATTATACTGTGAGACACAAAACCTCCTCAGGGAAAGTTCTGAAGCAAACAAGAACGAAGAATGAAATGACTGCGAGTTTTTCTAACAAAATGAAATTTCTTGTGGTCAGGAGGATAACAGCTTTGTAAATTATAGTGCGACTAAAAGGCTTTTATCACTTTACGCAGTGTGGAAATGCAATCATGTATGGCTCCTCCTGGCAGTAATGTGTTTTCTGAAATCCACATGAATGAAGTGAGAGCCGTTCCAGTGCTGGACTGCTCGCAACCAAAATCCTTCAGTTACCAGTCATTCCTTTACCAACAGCTCCAGAACAACCCATTAGAGCTCTCTCCCCGCTTTGCTTTTCGCACGCTGTGGTTGTGATTGCTTCCTCCTCTCCTCTCTGCTGACATTTCCCCAGATTGTGTCCAGAGGATCTCAACTCGTCCGTGCTGGCATACATGACAGAGACGCTGGGCTACTCCCTCTCTGAGGTCATTCACACGGTCACCACCAACCGGCCCTCCGCCATCATGGCTTCCTATCACCTGCTGCTCAACAAGCTCAACAGGAGCCAGAAAGGAGCCAAGGCCAACAAGGTCCACACCTCATTTTCTCAAACACACACACACACACACACACACGCAGGTGTGTGCATATTGAAATAAACTTTTTGATGCCTGTAATGCATATGTGGATCAGTGTAAGAGTATATACGGTTGGCATTGAAGTTTAAACAGCTAATAATGATTAATTTGGCAGAAGCTGGCGACCAGTGACTGGAGTCTTCCCAGCAAGAATACATGGAGAGAAAGGAGTAACACCGAATCCAAGACTCAGCAACAGGTAATCCTGACACTGTTAGTACCATAGTAAACATTAATACAGCACATACTGAGAGATGTTCAAGTAATATTCTTCTATTATAGGCTAAGGCAGGCGTTAGATAAAGGATATAGGATATGCTTGTCCATCACATGTACCTGCTTCATTAAATATCTGTCGCTAATTTTGCTTTTGTTGTCAGCGTGTAGAATAGAAGCAGGAGAAGTAATCAGGCGACTCTCGTACAAGTAGAGAGAACGATGTGGTGTGTATTTTTAAAGTATCAGGCGCGTTTTCTCGGATGACGACAGTCCTTGCTGCTAATGTGAGTCATTGCTTGTTTTTAGAACGAGCCGACCAATGAGAAAAGCTCCAAGCAGACCAGCAGGCCTCTGAGGGCCCAACAGGCAGCTGAATGTCAGGGCAACAGGAGGAGGACTGAGGACCTTCACAGGAAGGACAACAGAGAGGACGATGAGAACCGCCCCCCTTCTCCCTCCCTACCCCAACTTCCTCGCTCTGCCTCCCCCCCGATACCCCCTCGCGTTCCCTCCCCCTCCCCCGCCCCTCTGTCTGCAGAAGATGGGGCAACTGATGAAGAGGTCGCCATCACCTTGGACACCAGAGAGACACTGTTTCCTGAAGGTAAGGATTAATTGCGCAGAAACAAATCTGCACACAGTTCGGTGTGTGACTTACTACATCTGTCGACTTTTATGTTCCAGTGTCTGTGTTCAGAGACAGGGAACTCGTCCATCTTTCGCCTCCTAAGAGCTCCGCGTCTCAACTCTGTGACTCTGCCCCTTGCCAAGTCCCCCTGCCCGTCGAGCCAATCAGAGACAACAGCACAGCGAGGCCGATCCGGCACACACACCTGCTCAGGACAACTCAATCGGACGGGGCAGCAGACACCGGGTCAGATTGTTTCCACGACAACCGCCAACAGGATGACCGCTCTCATCACCTGAGCATCAACGAGCGACTGGAGAAGCTGCAGACATTTTACGCCTCCGAGAAGAATGGCATCTCTCCCCGGATGCTCCTGGAGGCGGATGAACACACCGCACACTCCCCAGACAGAGTTCACCTGGGCTCCATGGAAACAACCCAGACGTCACCCTCTGCCCCCCTGCCGCGCTTGCGCAACGTGGGGCTGAAAGACGGACGTGGCAGGAAAATGACGTGGGCGGGGCTGACCCGACCCGGGCCCCCGGGACTCCTGGTCAACGGGTCCAAACCTCCTGCCTTCCCCTCGCAGAGACAACACACTTTGGTCATCAAGAGCCTCAGGCACGAGAGGGGGAAGAGGAGAGATCTGTCGGCTGCAGGGGGAGGAGAGAGAGGGGCGGCAGCAGGAGGGATGAGCGGAGCGAAGAGGAACTCTGTTCAGTTACGGTCGTCCCTCCAGCGTCGGGTGGCAGACCTGAATCTGCCACTTCTGCCTGCAGCCCTGCAGGGGAAAAGCGACAAGAAGAACCAGCTACACAGCATGGACTACTGACACAGAGACAGTAGGACATGATAGAGCAACAGGGATATGGTAAATGTGCAAACAGCAGCTACAAAAAGATACTGTTATTATTCTGTATTTGTGTTGCTTACCCACAAGACTCCAACGCAAACATCCTTTAAAGTCTGCAGTGCCAAACCATCACACTCTAAGCTCATCAATTCAAATGTGGCCTCGGATATGGTTTTTTTTTAACCACTAAACATTTTCTTCTTGAATTTCAACATGTTTATTTCCACCCATCACAATGTGAAGTGCAAGATGCACACTGACTTATGGTTCTCTTTGTATTCACCATTCTTAAATGTGATATTAGTTCTGGCCAAATATGGATTTTCTGCCATCAGAAAGAGGGCTAAAAGGCTGCTAACACTAAAGGAACGTCACTGCATCCCTGCTCTACCAGTATATAAGGTCTCCTTTCACACATGAATGCATCACGGGATCAGGTGAATCATGCCATCTGATTTCCTTCATTTATTTATCAGGTCAATGCGCAATAATCAACATTTCTGTAAACGTGCCAACCAGTCGGCTAATTTTTAACTGCAGTCAGTTGGCAGGAAGTTCTCCACCAAATGACACACCTGCCTCAAGGCAACTGTTTCCACGAGCTCACATGTCGAGAACAAACCAGCATTAGAATGGACTAAATTCGGCTGACTAAGAAGGACGCAGTACTTACTGTGCTTTGTTGTTTTTGCTGTGTGTCTTCTCCGGTGCACTTGTGCAACTCAGTATGAGTCAAAACTTAACTAAAAAGCAACAAAAACAACAACACTTGCCAGGAAGTGTGATTTAGCAGCTGGATTGAAACAGGAATGATTCATTAAGAAAGTCTCACAGACCCTTAAATACTGTTAACTGTCTGTTTTCCCTCTGTAATGTTGAGCTATAGTCTTTGATTCAAAGTTATTAGGGTACCTGTTTATAAATTTGAAATGAGTTTGTGGTTTGCTCCTTACTACTCAGGATTTTGTTCGTGCTACCACAACTATTTGTTTGGCAAACTGATGATTCGCCTGTCATCTCTCACTTTGTAGTGTTTTGTGGTATGGAGATGCACCAAACTGGCCGCGGTCAAATCATGGCATTGACCTAAACTTGGGAAAAAATGAAGTTATAAAAAAAATAAACACACTTTTTTTTAAACATAGGTGTGGCGGTAGTATCTTTATATTGACTATTTTATCATGTTTCAATGGACAAGACGAGTTCTTAATGAGACCACTGCGAGGGTGTCATATCTTGTTACTAAATGATTTGTAATGCAAGCACTAAGATAATATAGCAAAGTTCATGTTACAATAATCGTGTTCCCAAATCTGAATGTTTTCTCCATCAACCCCCCCACACTGTCTCTGCACTCTGTTTGCCTCATGCCGCTGTCTCTGGATCATTAATATTCAGGTGTGTTGCAAAGTTGTGGAAGAATCTGGTTGCTGATTTGCGGTGCTCTTAGGGGCTGCTAAATAATTCAGCGTCTGTTACCTGAGACTTTTTTTTTGTGGCCACATGTGTGTGCGTGTGTCTGTTGGTGACGTGCATGTTCTGCGTGTGCCCAGTGAAGACAGATTGAACCCACTGAGGTGGATGGATCCCCCGCTCCAGTTACCTTTCTGGCTACTTAACAGTGATATGAACCAGTAAGCTCTGATACACTATCTGACAAAAGCACACATTCACGCTACACAATGGCAATCCAAGAAACAAGAGTAGCATGGTCAACGTGCCAAGTTAAGGAAGCTCAAAGAGGCTACTCCTTAAAAAATGTAATCCGTAAACCAATTAAAGTAATCTCATTGTAATCCTGGGACGTATGCCCTTTAAATACCTGCTGCGACTCATCCAGGGAACCCATCAACGAAGAATAAGCAAGCTTGTTTTTGGTGCCAGACATGTTTGCTGGTCTGAACAATTACCCCCCACCCTCCCCCCACTGAGCACTGATCTTGATAGAACTGAGCTTGGTAGGACTAACATATGTATGTAAAAATTGGACAAACAAGGTATGGAAAACGGATTAATAATGCATGTTTCACATAAGGATGCATCCATGGCTATTGGGAGATTGCATGTACGTGCATACCACAATCAACATTGTTTTGCCTGAAGAGCACGTGCCTGTAGCGAATGACGTCGAACCGTGACGCGTTTTCACGACTGGTCATCGGTGACGCGTTCGCTGTCGTGCTGTTTTCACTCGGTGACAGCCGTGACAAAATCCGAAACAAAATCCACAGAGAAAGTCAACTGGAAGCTCACCTGCTAAGTAATTGGAATATGAAAAAGATTGAATATTTAAGTACTGGACTGAACCTATTGCTCAAAGGAAGGAGCCATATGATGCTTCCTCTTACTCGCGCCTCTTTTGGCAGTGAAAACAGAAGCTCTGAGTTGTTCCCTCAGGAGTCAAATTTAAAGAATTCTATACTGTGATACGATTGAATGTCACTGTCTACCTCAACACAACTCTCCACCTACTTTCGTCTCTCTTGTCCTGAAATGCATTCTTTGGCTATACTGACGTCCTCCCACGTGGACCTGGTTCCGTTTCCCTAGCTCTCGGTTGCTAATGCAGAATGTAGGTTAAGTTGCATTAAAGTTTCAGCCGCAGTCATGCCCTGTTAGGTAAGGTGCTATAGAGACAGCCAGTTGCAGTCCCTGGGAGTTAGTTACAGCATTATTAAAAACACAAAACATGCTTGGACTTGTCCACTTGGTAGATGTCTGATGTGTGTTATTTTCAGGCTTGAGCTACTGAACTCCTTGAGCTCTAGCCTCAGAATAGACAGATTAATGGTATATGCTGTTTAGACAGGGCCAATGATTGGTCTTTGTTTGTCTTATTACAACTTGCTGTAGGCCTGTGAAGTTGTCAGTCCACATGGTCTTTCTCATTTTCTCATTCAACTCTGTACGTTTATGAAATGGGTTCATAAAGCCCCTGCATCCGCATGATTTTAAAAAATCTTTAGCACAAGTTGAAACATTTTCCACTCATGCAGAAGCATGTTCGCTCAGTTTGGCGTGACATTGTGTCTCATTGTGTGAGCTAAATGCTGACATGCTCATAATGACAATGCTACTGATGCTAAATTGTTTCAATGTCCACTATCTTAGCATGTTAGATGTCAACATTTGCACGTTAGTACTATTATACAATATACAGCTACACTTGAAAGCATTTCTTAAAACAGAGTATTGGACACATTCAACTCTTTGATGGAATGTTAAAGGATCACTAAAGTTATCACAATTAATTCTGAGGGAGATGTGTGTTAACTTCATGACAATTAGTCCAATGGTTTTTGATTTAAAAAAAAACGACCACAGAAAAGTAAGTGAACAGAGATGGAGATTTGGATCAAGTGGCAGTGGTGAAACGCACTGAAAGCTGACAGATCCCACTCTGAAAGCTGAAACCATACCTGGATGTGCGTATGTGCGCATTGTGGATGCATGACTGTCTCTGTCATCGTTTTGATGTATGAGCAGCTTAATCCCTCTTCTCATGACCCATGAGAGATGTGCCCTTTATGTTCACTCTTTCAGAGAACAAATGCAGGATTAAGTGACAAGACAAAGGAAAGAATATGCACCTGACTCCAACATCAACCTTTAGATACAAGAGATATGAATACTATATTGTTACTGTATGATAAATGAGAACTCAGTTTCCTGAAGTGTGTAAATTACTTTAGCCATGCGTGTAACTAGTTTGTATTAATATGATTTTAATTTGCTAATAATGTTACTGATATGGAAAACTGGTGGTCACCTGGAGGCCACAGGGGTTACAGGTGCACTGGTTATGGATTGGAATGGATGGTGTTACCCCATTAGCACTTCAATAGTCTTGGGTGTCTCTGAGAATAATCGCTGTGCCTATCACAGTGTTTCTGTGTGTGTGTGTGTGTGTGTGTGTGTGTGTGTGTGTCAGTCTGGGCAAGCCTGTGTTCCAGCAGGTCTGGTTTCTAATGATGGTCATCCATAATTGAGTGTCACCTCGCAGCGGGAGCGGTCCAGAGAGGCGCGGTGGTTAACCAGTCTCTGGCTGCTTGCCGCCAGAATGTGTGTGTGGGTATGAGTCACGGGGGTCAGCAGCACACAAAACGTCCAGTACCGCAGGGCAGCAACCCGAGCTGAAACACTGTTTAATTGATGCCACCTCTGATTAACTGTCAGTTCAGGATCAACACCAGCTAATTCACTAAAAGATGCCCTGACCAGAGGGATGCTATGACACGTTAACCTCAGCGCATGGGAGCTCAACCCTCGCGGCAGGTTAAGAATTAAGAGGCAATTAATTAATCAATCAATTAAGAAGTTGGGATCTTACAAACAGGGATGTTTATTTTGCCATAGTTAAAAAACTAGTTTTGCTCTCAAGCCACTCAAATTTGATGTGTATACATTTTGCAGAAAAGTTTAATGGTTATGCCTTTAATGCTGAGTCACAATATTGAAAACTAATTTTATATTTAGATTTAAAGCCACTATGTGTAGAATTGTGTAAATTTTTTCCCACTATGGTCATCAAGGTTAAACATCGTCTTATTAGCTTTACACTTATTACCTGGAGTGAGCCTATTAAAAAGTTGCTAAACTGCACCAAGAGTTTGTCTAAGTTGTAGTTTACAGCTTTATTAATAATTAATCGTATAACATTCAAAAATGCTTTACAGATTACCCTTCTGCTAGTCATTAATATCACATTGATAAATGCCCAGAAGTTTCTAACTTCTAAATTATAATTAATAAACTGACTGAGATACAAATCCCCTGCAGCAAAACAGAGAGCTGCTGGAGGAGGATAGGCACCTCTTCTTAATAAAGAAATAAACTAAAATAACTAAATAAAACTAAAGCATATTAAAGGATTTAATGTCCTAGTGAACTTTATAGACCCTTTATAAAGGTTGATATATTAGAAGGTGTTGTGTATTTTGGGCTGATATGAGATCAGTAGTGAAGTTTCTTGAGCTTCAGACACTTTCTTTCTTCTCTCTTCTTTTCACTGTTGAATCCATTCTAACTGATGGGAATCCACTACTGTTCTAAGAGGCATGGCAAGTTACACTTGTGACTGATACACACTACTTACTTAATTTTTGCAGTGCATTCCTTTGAGGAAAGAAAAGACTACATAGTGGGAATGTAAAATATAATAAATGTATATTATATATATTATAAATATATAATATATAAATTATATATAATAAAATAAATGAAACAGAAATGTACACAATGTCCACCTATATTTATGCCCCGAACGGTTGACAGATGATTGTACAACAGCCTTAAGTCAAACAAACCTTTTAAAACTTTTTGAAACCTCACTGCATTAGGCTGTTCATAGATTAAGAGGTGGAAAATACATTTAATGGACGCGCAAACCTCTAGCTCGCAGAATACTGTTTGGATGAATCATTGCTCGATGAGAGTCTCAATTGTGGATGAAAAAGATCCTGTCAAGATAAGAGACCGTTGTGACGGGCTGCCAGCTGTTTTGACAGGCAGAACTCAGCACCTACACTTTCACAATAGATGGCCGATCCAAGACAGACCAGCTGGGCCTCCACTTACAAATATACTGTCTCCATGGTATGCACTTATTATTGAAGAAAAACTGGCCATACAGTTCTCACTTTGATGTTTCTGAGTTTCTCTGAAAGATTATTCAAGAATTTTTAAATCTTATCTGTTTGAATGTTGTCATTCAATCTCGACTCTCAATTCTTCAGCCCACAGCATCTTGCATATGATCCTCCAAAAGAGTTTTGACAGTTACTGTGAGTGCAAAGATGCTATAACAACAAACAAATGCATACAGGCGAGAGATGCCAGACAAACTTGTGGGCAAGGAGACAATAAATTACTCATGAAGTCTGGAACAGAGAGCTGAGCCACATGACTCGTCAAGGTGTTAAGTTCAGCACATACTGTATGTTGTTCACATTAAGGAATTTATAAAACTGCTAACCCTTGTGTTACTTTTGAAAGTAATTTCAGAGGTAAATGTGTGCACAAACATGACTTAATTGCGGACATACTTCAACAATGGCACCAAAATGAAAAAAAAACGACATAGTATAGTATGTCGAAAAATGACAAAAATGACAAAATGTATTTTGCCCTGAAAACACATCAAAACATCAAAGAATGCTGTTTTATGAACACCCCATAGCATAATAGCCCTTAAAAATGCAGAAAAAGGGTCAAAAAGGTCATATTATGCTATGTCATGAAAATGAAAAAAACAACATAGTATAGTATGTCGAAAAATGCCAAAAATGACAAAATTTATTTTGCCCTGAAAACGCATCAAAACATCAAAGAACACTGTTTTATGAACACCCCATAGCATAATAGCCCTTAAAAATGCAGAAAAAGGTCAAAAAGGTCATATTATGCTATGTCATGAAAATTAAAAAAACGACATAGTATAGTATGTCGAAAAATGACAAAAATGACAAAATTTATTTTGCCCTGAAAACACATCAAAACATCAAAGAACGCTGTTTTATGAACACCGCATAGCATAATAGCCTTAAAAATGCAGAAAAAAGGTCAAAAGTCATATATTATGCTATGTCATGAAAATGAAAAAAAACGACATAGTATAGTATGTCAAAAAATGCCAAAAATGACAAAATTTATTTTGCCCTGAAAACGCATCAAAACATCAAAGAATGCTGTTTTATGAACACCCCATAGCATAATAGCCCTTAAAAATGCAGAAAAAGGTCAAAAAGGTCATATTATGCTATGTCATAAAATGAAAAAAAGTGACATAGTATAGTGTGTCGAAAAATGCCAAAAATGCCAAAAGTTATTTTACCGCTGACAATGCATGAAAACATCAAAGAACACTGTTTTATGAACACCCCATAGCATAATAGCCCTTAAAAATGCTGAAAA